>BSBK01002827.1:120000-400000 GCA_027943335.1 Chamaecyparis obtusa | reverse complement strand
CATGCTCATCCCAAAGGGTGGAAACAAGGGCTTTCACCTTAGACTTCTCTCTCAAGGAGAAGAATGCAATAACATACAAGATAATAGATGAAACTCCTTTTCATCTAAGGCTTCATTCTCCAACATGCCAAGTTTATCTCGAAGGTACACAACCTTACCTCTAGCAAGAAACTTGGTGAGAATATTAGCCATATGTTCTGTAGGGATAATGTACCTTGAATAGCATACTTATGCACTATATATCTTATATAGTTTGCATCACTCTAGGTGAATCCCAAGTTATGTAGGAGATAGCATAAAAGCATAGACTTCTCATGATCATAGACTTCTAAATGCTTCCTTTAAGGTCTTGTAACAACATCCTCACCTCCTTGTCCAAGGTTGTTATTGGATGAACTATTATACTCCCTCTGAATCTAATATCAACCTTCTGACTTCACTCTAGTAGGTCAAGTCTTTGTTCTTTAGTCTGTATCAAGCTCTTTTTTAGAATGCCCTTTGATCCAACAACTTATTCATCTATCATGACCTCTAGATATTTGCATTAAGGTCTTTTGGGAGATCCTCTAGTAGCTCCCTCTATTACAGAATCATACATGGCCCCAATCATGAAACTATATGTTTAAAAAGACTCTCATCATTTGGAACATGATCATTTATTCAATGCGAGAGTGATTTCCTATATACAAATGTACTTGTCTGATTCCATAGTAACATGAGTGAATGTAATAAACTATGGATTTATCCCAGACATTGCAACCTCCAACCATTCATGATAATTTGGCTCCCATCTGAAGCTTTCAGTACTAACATCAACCTCCTGACCTCTTTTTCCAAGGTTGTCTATAATGGATTGTTAGACTCCCTCTCAATCTATATGATCAAGTTTGTCACAAGTTGACTGAATCATCTGCTCCCTTTGAAACTCATCAACTTCTTAGCCTCTCTAAAGATGTCAGACTCCCTCTAAATTTGATATCAATCTTCTTTTCCTGCAAGAACATCCTCAAAAAAGATCAAGGCAAATAGTATGTATAAAAGAATAAGAGAGGTATTAGCATAATAATCAAGGATATTTCTACATAATGATATAAGATCATTCCAATGTATGTGCTCTGATACCATGTTAAGTTTTAGGATCACTGCAAATGTAATATAGATAAAGATCTAATATACCTTGAATATATATACATATTCAATCTTCTAAGTACATATCTAAGATTTTACATATATTACTTAAATATATATATAATCACCATATACTTTCGATTATACTATCTCATAGAATATAACTATGAAATAATTAATAATGATGATACATATTAATATATATATGTAATTTTGTTTTCTTTTATCAAATGCACTTTCAATTATAATATCCATATCATATTAAGCATATAAATGAATATTTATGAAATGTTCATTACCAATAAAGCATACTTTATACTTACCTTTACCCTCGGTTATATGGTCAATGTGTGATGCCTCCAACACCTTATAACCATAGGCTTCATTATTTATCTACACAAACTCATTGAATAAGATGTGTATAAAGATAACTAGCCTTCTTTCTTAATTGCATAAACCCATTGAATGTATGGTGAGATTGTAGAATATGCCTCTCCACCTAATAAAAGCACCTCTTCTACTTCCCTTCCTTTCATTCTCATGCTTTTATGATTTAATCTTTAACAAATACATAACTATCATAGCCATCTTTTAGTATGTACAAATACTCATTGAATATATGCTACAGCTTTAGAAGGTGTCTCTCCACATACTTATCATTTCAATGGCAGTGTCTTCAAAAAATATATAACTTCTTCAGCCTTCCTTTTATATATACAGACTCTTACCACAACTGTAGAAGACATCTCTCAATGTAAAATTCAATCTATCGTGAAACTGACTATGCTATAAAATCTAATAACGATCAAAGGATATTAAAATCAATTTCTTGAAAAAGGAGAGAAAAAGAGTACAGATGCCTGCCGCCGAATGGGGCCCCAAAAGGCAAAGCAACTGTCTCAGAAAACACATTTGTAATGGGTAGAGTAGAATATATGCAATGTAGTGACAAAGGAAAGACATTCAATGCGCTTATATTTACTGAGATAAAAGGGATTCGAGGTGGAACCAAACACTATCGTAAGGGCCATCAATACTTCATAACAAATTTACTATCATCAATACTATCAAGACAACTCTGCCATTAAGGATAGTCTGAAGTCTATGATAAGTGAAGATGGTGCTATCAAGAATGGTCTCTCAAATAGTAAGCAACAAGACAGTGATCAAACTGATTCCTCATATATGAATCTACCATCTGCGGTGATTATATCTTCCATGAATGCCACATCCCTTCACAACAACAATAGTTCTCAAATAAATGGAGGTTGTACACACGCAGAGGCTGCCAAATCCAGATTTTCCAATGTTGTTTCATAGACCTATGACTCTTCAGTATTACTGTATACCTATCTCATTTGCAGCCTAGCTTTGATACCATGTTAAGTTTTAGGATCACTGCAAATGTAATAGCACTGCTTGTAATGTATGTGTTTTTCAAATGCAACAATCTCTCTTATTTATATTAGGAATGAGGCTATGAGAGACATGTCCTTTCATGGGACATGTCTATTCATTTATAATGTCTCATTAATCAATCATATATTAGAATAATATATATATTAATAATAGTATAACATATAACATATAACACACACACACACACACACAAATATAATATATTATTATTAATCAACATTTAAGTATTATATGTAATCTAAGTGATCATACAACTGAAGCTACAAACATTAACAAGAGGATTAATTTTCTGTTGTCATGAGATCAACTTTTCATATGTTTGGAAATACCACAAGTTTAGTATGTGATGGCCCCATAGTATCAGACACTAACCTAGAAGACTATAATGTGGAGGACTTGCCTTCCTATCTTTTGAATTCTTTAGAGGCTACCCCAGCTCTGGAAATTCTACATAGTGGTTTGTGTTCTGCGGTGACTATTTCTCCCATTGTTGTTTGTCCAGAATTAATTCTTGAATGAATACAAAATTATGATGCATGGACTGAGTCAATAAAAAAGAAGGATGGTAGCATCTGTATGCCTGTTAATAGGGAGATGGTGACTCAAGCACTGCAAATCCCAGAAAAGACCTTCTCCACTTTTTCTTCTGCGCAATCTATTGTAAAGTTTAATGAAAATAGAGATGCAAATCATACCTCTATAGCTAAAAGTCAGTTGCTGAACCCACAAAGAGGGGGTTTAGGTTTAACCAAGAAATTTAACAGAACCCATGTCTGCCCTTACATCGATGATCTAATGGTAATGCTGCATAGAGTAAGAGGGTCCCAAGTAGCATATCTTTTCTTTGATTGGATGTATTTCTATGTACAAATCATCCTAGAAGGAACACAACTCTTAGATTGGGAAGAGTTAATTGCTAGTTCCCTAAGAGAATAGCTCGACACATCTAAACTAACTGGTAGCAGTTTCTTCATGTCTTCTTATCTCCTATATTGCTTAGCCTATAGTAGAAAATGGCATGGAATGTCACATGAACCCTGGGTTGTAGGCATGTGTGTTTATGAATATTACCCCATTCTACAGAAGGACAAAGTTGTTGAAAATTACAGAAGGGTACATGACACATTTATGGGTAAACTATGTTTTGAGCTAGCTGATATTTCTGACAAGAGGATTAGTTTAAAAGCCCAGGAGATGGTAACCAAATATGGGAGCTATTACATTCAATTTCCTAGATTTACTTACATTAGGGTTGGGGGTTTTGAAGATCCACCACTAATGTTACCTAGGTATGCATTTAACTTTTTTATCCTAGCTAAGATTTGCAGACAGCTCACTATAGTTTTGAAAAGATTTCTTCCTGAAGAGGAGTGGCATAAAGCTTTCCCTATAACACTAGGTAAATTTTCATGTAAGACCATGGCCGATGTTGTTAGTATTGGAAGCGACATCCGTCATTTTGACTTCAATTACTGTAATGCCCGGTTAGGGAACCCATGAGAACTTAACCTAAACATGCATCTAAGTTTGCGGAATAATTTTTTTTTTTTAAGTGTTAACATTCAACAACATCAAAGTTTTACAATGCAGAAGCAATACAATGAAATGAAAAACTCACATAGGTTACAACTCTCAAGGATTCCATGACGAAGATTACGTGAATATAAAATTAATTAATTTAGATTAGACATAATTACAAACTCATATAAAAAAATGAAAGATAAATGCAACATCACATAAAAGATAACATAGATACAACTAGTACCATAAGCTAACCATGATAACCTACATCCACTACACATGTCGCAGGGTATGCGAATACAATAACCGAAAAGAAGTATGACATGATAATTCTGCAGAACTGATACAATAATATAAGATCACAAAAAAGGAAGAAGAAGAAGAAGATCACATCTCCACCAAAGAAGAACAAGAAGAATGAACTACCACAAGGATCATCCAACACTGGTACACGAATGTCAAAATCTCAAATGGTAAAAGAATCACTACCACCTGACCTCGTGAACCTAAATGGTCCACTCCCACCGTGCTGAGGAGATAACATCAGATCCCACTCAGATAATAAACAACAACAAAACAAACTAAGGAAGAGATCCTAAAAGCTTCTATCTCAAAAGGTACAACATACACAACCAGAGGCAACCAACACATGTAGGAAACCTAAGATGCATAAAGGAAGTGTCATCACATGAGCCAACTCTAAGGTTATCCTAGCAGTCTCTTCAGACCCTGACACCCTAGTGACTCTATGTGGTAACAGTAACCCTTCGTGTAGACAAGGTATTAACTATGCCATATCTAGTCCACATAGGCGGCAAACATCTTCTCACTCCCATCCTAGTACAAAACTCAATCAGGAACTCAAGCATGGGCGAGGCACAAAATATCTTATTAGGTTCATTTTAAACTCTCAATGTCATTAATTATCACTTATTAAGCTACTTGTAATAGGATATCCTGGTAGCCACTTCCTGCTATACACTCAGATAACCTACCCTAGGGTTTAACAAGATCAAGTATAACTCCAAGTTAGCACAACTCATGAATCTCAATACTAGTTCCAACGAAGACAAAAACATGCAAATCCGAAATCATCATATAACAAGTTCACCAACACAACATAATATGCAAGGCAAAAAAAACATGATAGATAAAATATCCAAAAATCTACCTCTAGACTCACATTCCCACTGACTGACATTCTAGCCCCTCAAAACCACCACACAGAGTAATAAAAGACTAAACATGATTTAATTAAAATAGACTAATTACATCCATATTTGACTCAAATTAAAATGATGTCATCATGAAGAAACACTTAACTAATCCAAACAACCAGATTCACATAACACTCACTTGCATGGCTAAACACCCACATTAAAACTTAACACAAAATTAATTTCTTTTATACAAAACTAGTCCTATATTTTATAGCCAATACTCATGCAAAAATCATTAAATCTAATTACTCCATACAAGATAATTAGATGTAGAAATAATTCGTAAATAAAATACGTCTAACAAAATTCTTTCAAATCAAAAACTTCAAACACTTACAAGAAAACATGATTCCCTTAAAGAAATCTAGTTAATTATAAAACATAAGTAGTTCAACTATATTGCATGTATTTATAACCATGCAAATAAACATATATAATTATAAATTTTAGTTGACTAAAACAATCATCTTGTTGACTAAAGTCCATTTGACTACAAAAACATTCATATAAATGTCTCAAACATAACTATCTATTTTAAATAAAATCTCATGCATGTATACTTTTTAAATAAGTATTTAACTAAAATCTCTATGCATATCAAAACACCATGCATTTAATAATAAGATAATGTTATTAATTTTCTAAAAACAAATAGAAACATTAATATCAAAACCTGCATGTAAAAAAAATCAATTAATATTTATTTATTAATTAATTTTTTTATAACAATTATAAATCTGAAATTTAATAATTAATAAAAAAAAAATTATTTATTTATTTATTTATTTAAATTAATTTTTAAATCCAAAAATTAATAAATAATAATATTAATAAATTCAAATAGCAAAAATCCTTCTTTTTTCTAAAAATCACACATATATATTCTCAATTCATTTCTTTAATGAAAAACTAGGATAATAGCCAATTAACAAAGAAAACCCAATTATCACAATTTAGCCAGATTTACACAACTTCAAACTCTAATGAAATTTATTCTAAAATTCAACATAATTGAAAGCATGCAGTAAGGATTTCTATAAATCCCAACTCTAGAATAGAAAGAGAGGGAGAAATACATAGGCAAAGATCCAGACAGGCACACAACCAAACACGAAGAAGACAATCTTTTCAAAATTCACAAAATAACATACTCATAAGGAAAATCAAACCCTACCTCAAAACTTAAGGAAATATTCGAACAAAGGTCAGATTTGAAGATAAAACCCAAAACCTTCAAGCTTTTCAAACTTGAATTCTCCACAAAAATCCTTTATTCTACCTGCCAAAATTCCTCAACCCGTGTGTCCTCAAAATCCAATCCTTGCCAAATTCTCTCCGAAAACCTATCTGTCCAAAATTATGGCAAAATTCTCCAACATGTAGGAATTCTTTTTCCACCTGCTAGGGTTTGAAAACTCAACTCTCCAAAAGCTTGCATGAATTTAGACTTTGATTTGCAATTCAATTTCAGTTGAACTCGAGTCTATTTTCACTTTGCCTTTTGTTGAGAACACTTTAACCAAAATTAACTAATACCTTTAATAAAATTTACTCAATTCCAATTGTCCAACTTTAATGCAATTAATTAAAATAAAACATTTAATTCTAAAATAATTTCTACATGCACAATTAATCTCAAATTAACAAATACATTTCAATTGAACATAGGTTAAACTTAAAATTAAATAGTTCTAGGGTGAAGATATTTAATTAATTTTCATTAATTAAATATTTCAACCACACTCAATAATTGCATTTAATTAATTTCCATATAAATAAATAAATAATCTCTCATGGTTAAAAATAGCAAAGATCCAATTTATTAAAATTGCACTATTTAATCAAATTAAATAATCTAATTATAGAAAACATGCCAAGCACCAAAATCAAAAGCATCACAAGGACCTAAGGACCCACATTCAAATGCAAGGATAGGGTTATAACCTCACATCAACTGGATGAGTTTAGGAAGGGTAGGAATAACAGAATTTTGTCCACTATTTCAGGACAATAATATGTCTTAGATTAGGATTTGGACCCATGTTATCTCCCCTCTCTTACCATTTGAGATATTGCGATAGGGCACTCATCCTGACAATTCAGGGAAGTCGATGCCCAGGACCTGCAAACTTGCATACAACACCCACATGTACATACATATATAAATATATAACAGACAATGGCGGGGATCGATCGATCGTGTGGATCTCACAAGCAAGTAACTACAACTCTGTCCATCAACCACATCAGGCACGTCAAACAAAAATATAAAACAAACACATCAACCATACACATGCAAGTATGGGGTCAATATCAATGATTTCCTAACATATAATCTTTCATCCTAAAATAATCATAACATTTATAAAATTGTACTAGGGGCGGGGTACTATATCCACCCCCCCCAGGATTAGGCTTACTCCTGGAATCCTACAAACAGATGAGGATATATATCCCCCAAGCACAAAGTATTTACTAAAACAAAACACAACATCTAAAAACAAGCCATAGAATAAGAACACGGTATACAGTCATTAAGGACAATGTAGTTCTAGTTTAGGAACAAACCAAAAATCACATTGATCAATCATTCATTAATAATTAAAAAAGATCTAAACTTTATTCATTCATCAATATAGAAAACATCTAGCAATCAATTGCATAAAGAACACATTCATATTTACATCAATTAATCTGTTAAAAGGTTCATGCAAACATAGTACCATCTCTACAATGTTCTCCCTTATACATACTATCAAGGGTCCATGATGAACATGATAGAAACAACACTTATCACAAGATAGGGCCAATAATATCAAACATTTGGAGTAGCCACCACAAAACTCAAAAAGGTAAAACTCAAGTGGGGAAATCACAAGTCCAACATTAAATCATAAGAGCTCAATTTCAACAATAAATTAAATGTGACTAGAGTCACAAAATAGATAATAAAAAGAGAGTTAGGTGACTAATCCAATCATAAGAAAGTGCAAAATATTCAATGCTAGCCCCCCACATATCACAAACAATTCATTAAACAACCAAAATAAGATATCAATCATAAAACATTCACATAACAAGGTGACTAGTGGTAGCCACACTCAAGGGAGTAATCACTTCATGACATCCAAAGGTACTTCACCCTAGATGCATTAGAGGGTGTACCTAACACAATAGACAATCAAAAACAACATCTAATGGGCACACTACTTCCCAGAGTTCCCAGTTTAGAACTCAGTGCTCTGATACCAAGTGTAATGCCTCGCCAAGGAACCAATGAGAACTTCACCTAAACATGCATCTAAGTTTGTAGAATTTTTTTTTTTTAAGTGTTAACATTCAACAACATCAAAGTTTTACAATGCGGAAGCAATACAATGAAATGAACAACTCACATAGGTTACAACTCTCAAGGATTCCATGACGAAGATTACATGAATATAAAATTAATTAATTTAGATTAGACATAATTAAAAACTCATATAAACAAATGAAAGATAAATGCAACATCACATAAAAGGTAACATAGATACAACTAGTACCATAAGCTAACCATGATAACCTACATCCACTGCACATGTCGCAGGGTATGCGAATACAATAAATGAAAAGAAGTACAACATGATAACTCTATAGAACTGATACAATGATATAAGATCACAAAAAAGGAAGAAGAAGAAGAAAAAGATCACATCTCCACCAAAGAAGAACAAGAAGAATGAACTACCACAAGGATCATCCAGCACTGGTACACGAATGTTGAAATTACAAATGGTAAAAGAATCACTACCACTTGACCTCATGAACCTAAATGGTCCACTCCCACCATGCTGAGGAAATAACATCAAATCCCACTCGGATAACAAACAACAACAAAACAAACTAAGGAAGAGATCTTGAAAGCTTCTATCTCAAAAGGTACAACATATACAACCAAAGGCAACCAACACATGTAGGAAACCTAAGATGCATAAAGGAAGTGTCATCACACAAGCCAACTCTAAGGTTATCTTGGCAGTCTCTTCAGACCCCGACGCCCTAGTGACTCTATGTGGTATCAGTAACCCCTCGTGTAGACAAGGTACTAACTATGCCATATCCAGTCCACATAGGCAGCAAGCATCTTCTCACTCCCATCCTAGTACAAAACTCAATCAGGAACTCAGGCATGAGCGAGGCACAAAATATCTTATTAGGTTCATTTTAAACTCTCAATGCCATTAATTACCACTTATTAAGCTACTTGTAATAGGATATCTTGGTAGCCACTTCCAGGCTCCAACACCAATTACAAGCCACTTCCTACTATACACACAGATAACCTACCCTAGGGTTTCACAAGATCAAGTATAACTTCGAGTTAGCACAACTCATGAATCTCAATACTAGTTCCAACGAAGACAAAAATATGCAAATCCAGAATCATCATATAACAAGTTCGCCGACACAACATAATATGCAAGGCAAAAAAACATGATAGATAAAATATCCAAAAACCCGCCTCTGGACTCACATTCCCACTGACTAACATTCTAGCCCCTCAAAACCACCACATAGAGTAATAAAAGACTAAACATGATTTAATTAAAATAAACTAATTACATCCATATTTGACTCAAATTAAAATGATGTCATCATGAAAAAACACTTAACTAATCCAAACAACCAGATTCACATAACACTCACTTGCATGGCTAAACACCCACATTAAAACTTAACACAAAATTAAATTTCTTTTATACAAAACTAGTCCTATATTTTATAGTCAATACTCATGCAAAAATCATTAACATCTAATTACTCCATGCAAGATAATTAGATGTACAAATAATTCGTAAATAAAATACGTCTAACAAAAATCTTTATTAATTAATTTTTTTATAACAATTATAAATCCGAAATTTAATAATTAATAAAAAATATAAAAATTAAATTAATTTTTAAATCTGAAAATTAATAAATAATAATATTAATAAATTCAAATAGCAAAAATCCTTCTTTTTTCTAAAAATCACACATATATTCTCAATTGATTTCTTTAATTAAAAACTAGGATAATAGCCAATTAACAAAGAAAACCCAATTACCACAATTTAGCCAGATTTACACAACTTCAAACTCTAATGAAATTTATTCTAAAATTCAACATAATTGAATGCATGCAATAAGGATTTTCATAAATCTCAACTCCAGAATAGAAAGAGAGAGAGAAATACATAGGCAGAGATCCAGACAGGCACACAACCAGACATGAAGAAGACAATCTTTCAGAAATTCACAAAATAACATACCCATAAGGAAAATCAAACCCTACCTCAAAACTGAACGAAATATTCAAACGAAGACCAGATTTGAAGATAAAACCCAAAACCTTAAAGCTTTCCAAAATTGAATTCTCCACAAAAATCCTTTATTCTGTCTGCCAAAATTCCTCAACCTGTGTGTCATCAAAATCCAATCCTTGCCAAATTCTCTCCAAAAACTTGTCTGTCCAAAATTATGGCAAAATTCTCCAACATGTAGGAATTCCTTTTCCACCTGCTAGGGTTTGAAAACTCAACTCTCCAAAAGCTTGCATGAATTTAGACTTTGATTTGCAATTCAATTTCAGTTGAACTCAAGTCTATTTTCACTTTGCCTTTTGTTGAAACACTTTAACCAAAATTAACTAATACCTTTAATAAAATTTACTCAATTCCAATTGTGAAACTTTAATGCATTCAATTAAAATAAAATATTTAATTCTAAAATAATTTCCACATGCACAATTAATCTCAAATTAACAAATACATTTCAATTGAACATAGGTTAAACTTAAAATTAAAAGTTCTAGGGTGAAGATATTTAATTAATTTTCATTAATTAAATATTTCAACCACACTCAATAATTGCATTTAATTAATTTCCATATAAATAAATAAATAATCTCTCATGGTTAAAAATAGCAAAGATCCAATTTATTAAAATTGCACTATTTAATCAAATTAAATAATCTAATTATAGAAAACACGTCAAGCACCAAAATTGAAAGCATCACAAGGACCTAAGGACCCACATTCAAATGCAAGGACAAGGTTATAAACTCACATCAACTAGATGAGTTTAGGAAGTGTAGGAATAACATAATCTTGTCCACTATTTCAGGACAATAATATGACTTAGGTTAGGATTTGGACCCGTGTTATCTCCCCTCTCTTACCATTTGAGATATTGTGATAGGGCACACTTATCTTGACAATTTAGGGAAGTCAATGCCCGGTATTTGCAAACCTTCATACAACACCTGCATGTACATACATATATAAATATATAACAGACAATGGCGGGGATCAACCGATCATGTGGATCTCACAAGCAAGTAACTACGACTCCGTCCCTCAACCACATCAGGCACGTCAAATAGAAATATAAAACAAACACATCAACCATACACATGCAAGTATGGGGTCAATATCAATGATTTCCTAACATATAATCTTTCATCCTAAAATAATAATAACATTTATAAAATTGGACCAGGGGCGGGGTACTACAAATACTATACTGAAAGTGTGGGGTTTGATAACAAAAATTATGCCAATGGCAGTCTAGGACTTAGATCACACGTGTTTTCTGTACCTCACTTGGAAGATTTTTGGGACGATTGCTGTGATGAATCTCAAGTAGAAGAAAGGGCACATAGTAGATTGTGTGTATCAAAAATTCAATCAATGAGATTTCAGATTAATGTAGATGGGGTAACTGACGATGGATTTGATTTGATAGAACCTAGCTTCAAGAAAATAGTTGAAAAAAGTGATCTTGTTATTGACTGGTCCCAGGAGGAAGAGGATAATATTGAGAAAATAACTTTGTGTGTTATCCAACTAACTAACAAGTGGTTGCAAACAAGAAGAAAACAGAAAGAACCTAAAGTAGAAAAAGAAGAAGTTAGATGTACTTCTTTGCATTCTCCTATTTTTATTTCTAGTCCATCCACGCAAATTGAAAATGCAGGGTCTACTGAGAAATCACAGGCCAGAAACATGAGAAAGAAAGCTATAGCTGATCCTCAGCCAGTTGCTCCTCCACAGAGGATTACAAGGTCCAAGACCAAATCAAAGGAAAAGAAAGGCATGGCTCAGGAGAATATCCTAACAATCAATCTGGATGAAGACAGGATAGAAGATATGAGTTTCCACATATCTGAAAATGAACAAGTGGAAAAATATATTTTTAATTTAGATGATGCCACGCTGGAAGTAATTGGCATGCCAACAAAGACACCTGAGCAATCCACTAGTTCTGGGGTCATGCCCCAATGGCTAGTCTCTTCAGTGAGTAAAAAATGTAGCCTGGTTCCTGTATCTGTTCTTGTTAAAGACATAGTTAGCAAGTATGTCCAGAAAACTCCCAAAACTAAGAAGGTAAAGAGCATAGCTCGAATGTTCACAAATGTGAAAATGGGAAAATGGACCACAGAAGTGGCGACCTACAAGCCAAAGGAGGTAAACAAGAAGTCAGGGAAGAAGATTTTGAGGTCACCAAGGTAGAGTTGGGTACCATGGATCATGCAGGAAAGAATAATTTGTACAAAGAGATAACTCAACAGATGTTGTATTCATCTTGGCAATATGGTAAAGAGAAGAAAGAATTAAAGTAGACAATCTTAACATTGTCACAGTTTATCAATACTTTCTGCAGCTTTGACGCCACTCCTTTAGTCCAATCTCCTCAAATCTTTGATCCAGATTCTGCTGAGAGCAAAAATATCTTGATCTAGGTTCAAAGAGGTTGAGCCCTAGTAACTTCAATAGATGAGTGGATCAATGAAATTATTAAAAGTGGTCTTAGATATATCAAGGATGCTCAGGATGTTCTACATGACACAAAAGCTCTGATAGAGGAATTACAAACACAGAGACAAGTGTGGGAGAGAGAAGAGGAGAAATGGTTTTCAGCTATGTCCAAGTTCTTAGAAATTGAAAAGTATGGATTTATGAAGTTCTGCACACAGAGATTTGTGAAATCATTTGACAAAGCTACCTTTTTCATTCTCACAAGGAACATCAGCTGGCATCTTAGCACTATCAAAAGTACAATTTTTGAGAACAAGGATAGTGAGAATGAAGTCAAGCAGCTGCAGAAAATAATGATGATTGAATTAAAAGTAATTAATTTTTCTCATACATACATAGTCAATCATAGGGAACATGACCTAAAAGTATCTCTCATGGTGTTGGAGACTACCATGAAGAAACTTAAAGAAAAGGCCAACCGTAAGCCTTCAGATTTCACACAGGTAGCCAGAATAGAATCCATGTTGTATCTAAGTGTAGATCAACTCCCCACAATAATTGAGAAGATCAAGAAGTCTAAATGGACTAAGGAAGAAACTATGAATAGGATAGTGAACATGAAAATTTCTCACTTGCAGCTCGCGAAGGAGCTTATTCAAGCACACAAGCAATGGGAGGTAGCACAATCTGCCGCAGCTGAAGGAGAAAATCCCGCCGAAGATGAGGAGCATACTGCTGACAAGGAGGCCGATAATGAGAATTATTTATTTTTCAACTATTTGAAAACTTTGAAGGACATGTGTCCTTTTTTACTTTGGTTACTCTTAAAACTATTTTAACCGAGAGGTCAGGTTTTTCAGGAGACCTCTCAGCTTTGCAAAAACTTTAAGTAGCTTAGTTTCGTAGAAGAAAGGGTGAGAAATTTTTGGAAGAAAAACTAGTATTTATCTTTGGAAGTTTCTTCCATTGAAAAATAATTTGGATATATCAATTTTGTTGTTGAAGAACTTTTATATATTTTTACTTTTGCCTATGCTGCAAAGACATTTAATATATCAATCGTATGAAGTCTCAAATATGTTTAATTTGAAGTGAGTGGATTCATATTCTATGGTGATGTTTTAATCCATTCCATATTTCTTTAAAAGATCTTTGTCAATACCTTGATGATATCAGTGATTATAGCTTGTTTTACATTACTTAGATTTATTCATTGTTCTATGTTATCTCATAATAATATGGGAAGTAGAAAACTATGATTCTCTACTTCTGCATATCTCACTTTTTCTTTCTGAAAAGATTGTTTGAAGTGCTAATTGTCTAAGAACGATATAGCAACCTTTCTAAGCTTTCAGGTTAAAAGATAAATTGAGAAATTAAATAAAGGAAATTCATTGAAAATCTATTTTAGGGAGCTGTACCTAGATTAAAATTGAGAGGGAAGTGATTTGTAGTAAACACTTACCCAACTATTAGTAAATGTTTTTCTTGGAAGGGTGATAGAGTAATAGTCTTGAGAAAGATTAAATCAAGGACAAATCTATTTACCAACAAAATGGTAAACAATTTTTCACATTCCAAATCATGGTTTTTATATATTTGTCTTCAAATTGACTGAATTTCGTGTGTGTAAGATCTCTCATTCTCTGTCACTTTACATGACAACAAATGAAAGAGGTTGATGGGCGATTAGGATCTAAGATCACTTACGTTACTATCTCCACAATTTGTTTCCCTCATAGATGCCCTTTGATATTTCTTGGTATGTTTAACTTATTTTCTCTTTAGCTAAGGTTGTCAAGTTTAATCATGATTGAACTCATCTGATATGATAGGTTTAATCATGCCCAACCTTGTTTGTATTAGGTCAAGGAATGGTATAAATGGGTAATAATTTTGACCCATTTGAAATCCAAAATTTTTAGATATTGGTATTCATTTCCTTTTAGATATTGGTATCCGTTTCCTTTTAGATATTGGTCTTCAAATTATTTCTTCTTACAAAATTAACTTTTAAAGGATAAGTCTTTATGAGTATATGTTTGTGGTTCTAAATTTTTTTTAGGAATTTGTCAATATATATATAAATTCAAATTATTATTATTATCTCTTACATATCTTTAAGTAATTTCTTTGGATCTTTCCAACCTATTAATTTAGGTGAAGATAGTAAATAAATTTATTTTATTGTATAGAATATAAAACAACTGAAAAATATAGTGTTTGTTAAGACACAATCAATAAGGAATATAATTATGATATATTTACATTTTCATTACATATATTTATATTTGAGGATTCATAGATTTAGTTATGTAAGAGTTGTAGATAAAAACCTTTGAAGAGTAAAGGATATGATATATGTTTTAAATGTATACAAAGTCTAATGAGTTCTTTATGACCTGTTGAGGTCTCTTTAAAACCTGGTTTTACTTAATCAAAACAAAAAGGTCATCCATAGGTAAAGAAATATCAAGATATGAGCCAAAAAGATTTTTCGATCAAGAAAATTCTTCACGAGATCAGAAAACACAAATTGGCCATGAAACATGAAGAACAAAGATGTCCAGCCAAGAATCCAAAATATCTCAAACGTGAAGAAACCAATCAAGGTGTGAACCTAGGTGAAGGTAAAACATGATGTCAAGTGTTAGATATAGGAGGTATTGAGAGGGGGGGTGAATCAGTGTAAAAATGTAATGAACCAATTCAACCACAACACTGGTTATGCTTTCAAACAACTTCCATACAATCACAAATGCAAGTATAACTATGCAATAAAAGTAAAACAATTCAAGCATCCACAAAGCATAACACATAACACCACTATTTTTAACATGGAAACCCCTATAAGAGGGTGAATGTCATGGTGGATATGACACCCACAAATCTCTTCACTATAGTTAAAATAGTTGTCTTGTTAGGAACTTACAATACTCTGTTAGGGGTTCACTCGGTTAGAAGCGACTAGTACCTTGTTAGAAGAACCAAAAAGACCTATTAGGATATACCTCACAAGAGGATTTAGAAATCTAGTTAAGAAGTCACCATGTTAAAGGATTTATACAATAAGGCATGTTAAAGTGCACCCGGTTAAGGGATTTAACATGATAACCTATTAGAGTTAGCCTTGACCAATAAACTCAAATGACTAATTTGGGAATGGCACTGCTTTCCTGATAAATCCACCATAATCTCTAAACTCTAGCATGCTGAACTGCCTTTGTCTCTGGTTGCAACACCCAAACTTACAATCGCAACCCTAAATCATGTGATTTAGTCCATCTTTATACTTTTTTTTCTTAAGTCAGCTAAGACTTGAAAATGTTTTACAAGTTGGTTTACCAAATTGACCTAACTTATGGAAAATTGTGCCAGTCATTCCTAACATGTCGGCCCAAAATGTATTACCAAAAATATTAACATGTCAACCCAAAAAATTAACCACCTTGATCATCTGATCATCCTACCAACCGGTAACACAATCGATTCACACTTACCATATCACCAAAATACTAACTCACCCAAGTCATTAAGTTATCAGTTGTGGTTCTAGAAATGTAGCTATCTAATCTTGGTAAACCACCAAGAAAAATATCACCTCCCAAAGTTTCATCTAACTCTATTTCCATGCAAAACATTTACTATTATTGACTTCCTTCTTACCAGTCAAAACACATAGTTTATTCTATCTTGCCTATTCATCTAGTCTGATATAAATAATAGAGTTGTCATCAATGACAAACTCCTAAACATCAACACTCTGCATCTCAACCCAAAAATCCATCATAATGTCAACAATCTCCCCCTTTAGCATTGATGGAAAGAATTACTTAAAATAATCAAACTACTCCCCCTTTGATCTAACTCCATTTCCACTGTACCAATCACTCCTTATTTGATAGCAATCAAAAAGGTACATTAACATAATGTAAAAAATGAAATCATCTCACTGATTACAACCTCTCAAAAGCATCTATGAAATTGATTGTGGCTGACTCCAAAGAACTCTCCCATGACTTTTGCAAATGCTCCATAGCATGAATATGCTCATGTACAATAGAAGCTAACTCCTCCATAGATTCAAGTACACTCATTTTTGATAACCCAAGAGTTCCCTCAAATTCTCTAACCTTTTGTTGCATAACATATACTATAAGTATCAAATAGGTCTACAACTCCAACAATGTAGTTACCCTTTTATCTTGTTCTTCTTGTATAGTCCTCAACTTATGATTAACCATTTTCACTTGTGATCCATAAGTGGTAGCTGAATGTGAAATGGGATCAAAACTAGATATTAATGATTTAAGATCATGTTGAGCTTCATTCCTTTTCAACTCTAAATCTTTAGTAAACAAAGAAAAATTAGAAACTTTGGCAAGTAAATTACCAACTTCCTACAAATTTTCCTTCACTTGGTTCACATGAACTATAAGTTTCCCTTTATCTGATGCAATAAACTCCATTAACTTATCAGTCCTCTTCTTTTTATAGTTCATCTTTTCTCTATGCTCAGAAGCTTCCTCCAAACTAGTAACTTCCTTAGAGATAACACTGATTAAAGTATTTAACTACTTAATCGGTGTAGCATTAGGATCATAGTTAACTTTAGATACAAGATCTGCAAGAATTTCTATGGCTAACAGAAGTACTTGTTCTCATTTCTTCTCAGCTCTAAGCTTATCCCTTTTAGCTTTCAACTTCAGTATCTCTGACATTCTCATTAGTTCATTGGGACTCACTTTGGCAACATCATTAGGTCCTTGAATGGCCTCAACATCCTCATCTCCAATCTCATCTTAAATTTCTTCCTAAAGAATATCCATAGCCCTTTCTTTCTTCTTGTAACTTGAACTTGCACTTAGATCCAATTTCATTTGTACTGACTGTGCTGCAACATCAACTTCACATGTCTCATCTTTCTATCCAAGTTCACCATCAGTTGTAACCTCTCTAACAACTTCATCTTTCTTTTGTTCAATTGTAGTAGTTACAATAGGTACCTCAACCTCTATTGTCTGATCCTTATGTGCACACTCTTCACTTTACACATTTTCAACTTCAATAATAAGAACTTGTTGTGGAGTATCAGAAGGTATATCATTGATGATTCCTTCAATCACTTGATCAACAGTGACAAATTCATCTATTGTTACCTCTTCAATGGTAGGTTCTTGATTTTGTTTCTCCTCCTAAGTATCATCCACCAGTTCATCTTCTTTCTCCAATTCCTTCTTCATGATATCAAGAGTCTCATCATGAACTTCTTGAGATTCACCAATGAGTATTCTACATACTCTACTTCTTGTTCTAAATTTAGGTCTCATAGCCTCAATTGTGAGCTTCACTTCTTCCATAGACAATTCAGGCATCAATTCCACTAGAGCTTTTCCAAAATTTATCTACCCACTTTCAGAGAATAACTCCACCTAGCATCAATCTTCTTGTACAGTGATTCAAGTATCATTTTATGTAACTCACTAGGTCCTCGACAAAACTTATGCAAACTGTATATTACAAATTCTTCAATAATTTGTGTATCCTCATCATAAATTTACCATACCATCCCCTTACCTTTGTGATAATTTCATATTCTCTAACTTCTTCAACTATGTCATCTACGGTATTAGATCTCCTAGTCATTAGTTTGACTGATTTCTCTATTTTCATGCCTACAACATTTGATCTTTTACCACTAGCCCTCAATTTAGCTTATTCTTTGTCAAATTCAGTTTTAGCTTCTTGTTCCTCTAATGTATCCTTCTTATTGTTCTTGCTCTTTGACTCTTTGTAGCCATGTGTTACACCTTTCTTTCTCTTGTAAGTTATTCGCTCAGTTTCAGGTGTCTTCTCATTTTCCTTAACCATTGATGATTTAGTATGTATTTTTGTTTTCCTCTTTGATTGTGTTCTAGTGATAGGGGAAGGAGTCTCTCTTTTCACTATGGAACTCCTAGTAGCTCTTCATGTTTCCTTACCGATTGTAGAAGATACAATCTCTACCTCTACTTCTTCTGCAACAGTACTAGAAGTACCATCTTCTTCACTTACAAACTTCTTCCTTATTTTATCCATCATTTCTTTGGTGATGCCACTCTTCTTGGTTAGGTCATCAACTCATTTCCTCACTCTTCTCTCTATCACAGGTTCCATTATCTATGAGTAAATTTTTAGATAGGTTTCTTCATAAGTACCAAACTTGGGAGTACTTGCATCAATCGGTTTGGACAGTAACTCATCACCATGTACTGATAAGATATCACCATCTATCTCATATCCCATCGGTAAAGCCCAAGAAGTTCTTGGTTGTACCACTTGCATCCTGTATGTATTAGTATCCACAATGAAACATATGTCCTCTTTATACTTCTCCACAATACCAGTTCAGATCCTTTCCCTCTCATAAACTTTTTTATGAAAATATTTGAAATAACCATACATCACACTAGTAAATTTATTTCCTAACATTCTTATACATTCCTTAATCTACACTACTATCAATTTTTTGGTTGACCACTGAACATTACCAATACCATGAAAATGATTTTATAAGTGGAAAAATATACATACCAGCGCTAAACCATACTTGACAACTTGTTTCTTGTCCTTCTTGATTCTCTCCATGTTCACAAAGAACTGACTTCTCATGACCTCACATAGGTCGTACTATGAATTATCTTTCACCATCTAATATGCAACATGAATTCCACTATCAGGCACACTGTTCAATCATCTCAATTGATATACTCTGTATCCGGTCACCATAGATAAAACTTGACCTTGATATCTTTGATATCATTGATTTCCATGGCCTATTGATCTTGTCTAGAATTTGTTAAATGAGTAACTTCATCTATAGATATTTTCCTCAAAATAGGGAAGTTGTTGGTCGCACACAAACCAGTCACTATGTGAATGTTCTCCTTAGTAATCTTACGCAGCCTATCCAACCAAATAAATTGATTGTGCACTCAACTCAACACATATATGATCCGGTTAATCTCTATTGATCATTCAAGGTTGTCATTAGTATCAAAGGATAGTAAACAGGTCGGTCGGTTACTTATATTGAGATAGTTGGTAACAAGAAGTAAGATAGAATAGTCGGTAAAGCCTTTACATCAAGCATCACACAGTTAACCAAGCATCAGTGACACTGACACCGACGGTCAGTAAACACCAAGCATCACAGTATACACCGAGAAAATTATATAGTGTTTACTGATGATAACAGAAAATGGCATAGTAATCTAAAATGGCACATTATTCTATGCAAACGGTTATAACAAATCATAAAATGGTTTACCAAGATCGAGGAGCATTTATTGTAAATAGATACTCATTAAATGTAATGTTTATCTTATTGTAATAGTTGATCTAGGTTATTTTGTACCGTAGATCTTAGGGTTATGATTATCTTTGTAACCTAATTTTTGCTAAAGTGGCAAAACAAAACACTATATATTGTATATGTTCGCACCATTTTATGGGGTTGTTGAACTAATATATATGAATCACGGAGCACTTGAAGAAATTGCCTATCTTTAAGACAATCAGTTTACTGAGCAGAATAGAGCACAGAGGATATCAAATTGAGCATAATCAATGAAGGCTACCGAGTAGAACAAAGCAGAGAACCATCACAGATAAGGTGATAATTTAATGAGCACTTATAGATCTGTTTCAGACAATTGAGTTGTCAACTAGTAGATAATTACCTATTACTTTCTGACAATTGTGATAGAGTTTTTGGTGAAATTTCTTAACCGAGTAGACTTAACAGTCTTTGTATAAATCTCTTAACCAAGTACACACTTCATTTAGTGTGGTTAAATCCTATAACTAGGTAGATCTAGCTGATCTAATATGTTACTCCTAATAGGGTAAGATCACCAGAAGTGATCAAACTTGTAGCCTTAATAGGCAAACCTTTTCTATCTGCAGTAGTGAAGAATTTGTGGGTGTCATCCCCACCAGAGTTTTTACCTTCTAACAAGGGTTTCTGTATTACCAAAATACTTGTGTTATGTGATTGTCATATTGATTTCATGTTGTTTACTTTCTGAAGTCAACTAGATGATTGATTTATGCAATTGTATTCAAGTTATTTTGATTGGTTATTATAGTATGCAATTATAGATCTGAAAGGTTTTACAAGTAAAGTTTTGAAGGCACTGATTCACCCCTCCCCTCTCAGTACCTATCTCTCCTAATTCCAACAATTGTTATCAGAGCACAGTTCTCTTGTTGAATAGTCTAACCACTGAAGGGTAAAGATCTAAGTCATGGAGAGATACAAGCTTGACAAGACTATTGAGAATCAGAAGATACAAATGCAGATGTTTGTGGAACAGTATAAACAAGCTAAGGAAGAACTGAAGAAACTATTGGTTGAAAGGAAGAACCTTGCAATTCAGCTAAATGAAATTAGTTATCATAAAGAACCTATTGATGAAATATTTCATCATATTGGATCAAGCTCTGGAAGCATCTTTGGTGGATCCGAAAGCATAATGTCTAATTTATCTGAAAATAATCAGCATCTATCTGAGCAAGTGAAAGCACTTCAAATCGGTCATGAATCTCAAATGGTGAGAATGGTGGAAATCATGAACAATGGTAGACAAGCTGAACAAGATTGGAATCTAGCTATTGAAGACCAAAGACTGATGAAAAAACAACTTCAAGCAAAAGAAAATGAAATACAAAGACTCACTGATCGTCACTTCCAAGTATCAAATCAAATGATGACAGTTAATCAAGAAATGAACCAAGTAAATGGAGAATTATCAAGAAGAATTGAAGATGTTGCAATACTCAGAGAAGATAATGAAAAACTGAGAAATGAAATAAAGACACAAAAGCAACACAATGAAATGATGAAGATAGCTGAGGATAGTTCTAAAAAGATTGATGATTTCCTAACTAATCAGAGGAGATTCAGAAGTAGAGCCGGTATAGGCTACACCGGTGAAGGAGAAACATCACAACAAGATGAAAAAGTCAACAACAATCAAAGTCAAAAACCTAAAGTAATGACATGTTACCACTATGGAAAATCAGGACATACATCTAATGTGTGTAGAAGCAAAGCACAAGGTAAACCTCCTGTCATTCCTAAATTCAATGGATATTATTATTACTATGGTAAGTTTGGACATCTAGCTTATGAATGTAGAGCTAAGAAGAATGACATTGCTAATAATACTACTAAGGAGAAAATATGCTACACTTGTAATAAGCATGGACACACTGCAAGGGACTGCAAGGCAAAAATGAAACAAGTCTGGACACCTAAGGAGAAACTACAACGAAAGCCATATCAACCGAAGAGACAAGGTAACTCATATGTTTGGGATTATATTACATGGACTAATTGTATTGCATGTGGTTGGTAAGGACATATTTCAGAAAACTATTATAGAAAGAGTTGGATTGGACAATCAAGAAACTAGACAAATGCAGGAATGGCATGTATGCACTGTCACAAGGTCGGTCATGTAAGCAAGAAATACAGAGATCGAGCACTAGATGAAAATCATATATTTGAGAGTGGATATAACATTGCAGAAATTATGAAGTTAAAGAACACAATGTGGAAGAAGGCATCTAATGAGAATGCTGAGTCAAGTAACATTGTCGGTGAAACCTCGTCCACTGGATTGGGTGACATTGGTACCTCCACTTAAGATGACAAAGGTATGTATGGAACTGACATTTTAAATGATCACATTTTACATACAGTTCCTTATATATGATGTTCAAATACCAAATCTGCATGAATAAAGATGCACTATGGTTTATGTGTTATAAGTTTACAAATGTCACATAGTCGGTAAAAGAAGAAACATGAGTTGGTTACCCATTGGTAATCACTACACAAGGTTAACCAACAACAGTGAAAACTGATGAATAAATTCTATGTTAATCGAGCAAAGGAAATTTTAGATGTTACCGAGCTGACAGTTATTCTGTATCAGAAGTTAGGTCACGCATTTATTGCACCAAATTTTGAGCGGGAATATCAAAAAATTGATAAATACGTGGAAACAGAGTTTATTGTTACATTGCAATTTTGAAGAAAGGAGATTTTACAGAGAAGAGTTCGAGGTAAAGATTTTTAGAATAGATTCAAAGCTACTGTAGATCGAACTGATAACAAATCTTTGAAGATAATGAGTAAGTTCATCTGCCTATCGAACACTGGTTATCTATTTTCCTGCCGAAACCCTAGAAACAATTTATGGCATCGCCATTGACTGCAAGCAAATCGCAAAACATTGAGGAGGAAGTAGAATTAATTGTGAGAGCACATTTTTTCGAGGAGAAATTTAAACCTCATCCCAAGGTCGCAGCACAAACAGATGATATGGGTGCATTTTCTTGTATTCTAGATAAGGTTTTGTTAACAGAAGACGTTAGGGCTTACATTCACTACAAGATCGGTGAAGTATGTGATTTTGAGACCATTGCCGCTTATCAGCAAATCTATGGACCAGATGGAAAGATCAAATCTGAATATAAGAAGATTAAAGAGTCAGGGTTACGGTGTTTTACATTCTTCCCACAATCCTTTCAATATGACTGGATAAGAATTGTGCTAAGCAGGTTTCATGATGGAAAATTTTGGTTGGATAAACATGTTGAGGTCACTAAGAAGATTATCAGTAGGGTTACTAGGTACCCTACAACTAACAAAGCCAAAGCCTTTCGAAGTTCATCTCATCCCGACATAGAAAAGAACACTGGAGCTCAATGGGATGGTAGAGCACTGAAAATATCAACTATCAAAGATCCAGCGGTAAAATTCATAGCTCATGTCATCAGGTACAAGATATTCCAATCTAGTAGACCAAATCATGTACTCTGCAATGCCATGGACATGGCTTACAAAATTGTGAAGAAAGATCACCAGGTTGATCATACCGAGCTACTACTACACCAAATGCATGACAATATGAAGATAATAAAAGAAAAGAAGTCTAATACATGTAAGTACAGATCAATGCTTGTCTATACATTTCTCTATCTACAAAAATATGTACTGGGTATCGGTAAAGTAAACTGGCAATTGGACAAACCGATAACTACTCAAATTGGTGAAATGATGAAAAGTTTAGGAGACAATCTAAATAAGGAATTCAATTCATATTTCATAGAATTTCAAACCAAAATGCAAAAAAGGAGTAGAATTCCAAAGGAATTAGTAAGTAAATTTACAGATGATATATGCTTTGTAGTCAGCATAGACCACTCAATGATAAAGGCAGTAGAACCAAGAACAAAATGGCTAGCACCGATGGGATATGAAATGAATCATAATTTCAATTTGAAATCTATCAATGCATTGCTGGCATTACCAATAGACATCACTACCAGTAGGTTTGGTGTATATGAGGAAGCTAAGTCTAGAATCACAACAGACATAGAGATCGGTAAAATGTCAAGAAGGGCAAAGAAAATGAAAAAAGATCTCACAGCAAAATATGGAACTACATCTGACTCACCTAAGGAGTCACTGGTTGATGAGGCAACCAAAGGTCAATTACAGTTGGCTGACAAGCCCTATGATAGCGAGGAAACTGATTCAGACAAAGACAAGGATCAAACACTGGTTCCTCCCACAACTGATGAACAAGAAATGTAGCTACCAAAACCTGAAGGAATGAAGACACATTCATCAATTGCTACACAATCCACCGAGAAAGTAGAAGCAGTAAAAGCAGCAAAAAGAAGAGCAACTACACTGACACGAAAATATGTTAAGAGAAAGACAAAGAAAGTAGCTGAGACACTGAAGAAAAAGAGGAAATACACATGAAATAAGGAAGATCTAGAGGATACAAAAACTAAAAATGATCCTGACCAATTCAATTTAGTTCGTAACAGGGAAAGTAATATAGAAGAAATAATTGAAGATATAATTGATAATGGAAATCTTACAAATCTAGGCATAGGCAAATTTGACAAAATGTCAATTAAGGACAAGACTAAGATAGAACATGCTATTGTCCAAATGATGATAAAATTCAAGAGAGTACTGATGGAATTTGCATGTCAATTGCTGAAGGAACTTGATGACAAAATAAGTGAGAGATGGGCTATTGCACTAGATACAAAGAAAATGAAAAAAAAATGGTCACTAAGTCGTGCAGCCTCACACTTTAGCTATGCTGTGGTAAGTGACTACATGACCAAATATCAGGCTAGATTTCTAGTCAAGAATAGAGCTATGTAGATCATGGATGAGAATGTGGATGCTATGGATGTCATATGTGATTCTCTATGGACATCAATTTTAAAAGCAGAAGAGAAAGCTGAACAAGAAGCATTCCTAAAACTGTCTAAGAAGAGACACAGTTCAAAAGGTAAAGGTATTTTCATTGATGATAACAAAGGTAAGAAAATAGAAGACACCAGTATATCAGTTAGCGAGGTAATTGATATCATAGAACAAAAGGAAGAAATCAAAATTTCACAGGATGCACTGGATCAAGTTAAGATCCACTTGCAAAAGAAAACCAATGATGATGCACTCATTGAGGACTTCACTAACGGTGATCCTGATGATGAGGATGACGAAGATGTGACAATTGCACCATATAAAGATGAAGCACTAGACACTGATAGTGTGCTCATATCTCTACCGGGTGAACTACCTGTACTTGCAGAGGTAGTTGAAATAATTTCACAAGTACAACCCGATGTGTCTCATCCTGAGCCAAATATAGATACAACTGAGATTCAAGCACCCGAGCAACCTGTAGATACAAATGAGCCTAACAAAATAGAGCCACGGTCTACAAAAACAAAGGAACCAGAAGAAACAAAGTCAACTGAGGTGAACCCACCTGACACTACAACCAAGACTTCCACACCATCTACCGAGGAGCTGAAGAAGGCTGATACAGTGTCAACTGGGAAGGATACTCTAAGAAGTGAAAAAAAGCTATTTTCATAAGTGAGAAGAAGTCACCTCTTGCCCAGAAGAAAAAGAAGAAGAAAGTCAAAGAGTCGGTCACCATTGATGAAGTTATCATTATACCAGAATGTGACCCGAGAACCCTAAGCCCTGAGGAACTAAGTAGGTATGGGGAATTATGTTCAAGGAAAGTGGCACAAGAAAAGTTAAGGCAAGAACACAAATGCAAAGAAGTGTTAAATGATGTACGGGATATTCTGCAACAAATCATACCAGAAACACATATTGATGAGAATACTCCCATCATAGATCAACTTGCCACACTCACCGACAAGATCAATGCCCCTGATACAGATGTAGACAAAAGAATTGAAGAACGGGCAGAATCAAAGATTTAGCATAAATTGGCAGTAAGGATCAGCACAAAAGTGGCACTAAACAAGGTAAAATTATTTGAGGTCATTACCGAGGTAAAATCTATCACCTAGATAATTTGTCAACTTCTAATCAAGCTTTGTACTTCAGACACCTTCACTATCGAAGTCAGTGAAAAGATAAAAGGTTTAGAAGCAGAGATATAGTTAAGTACACAAGTAGCTATCATCGAGCCAACTACTTTCTTAAAGCATATTCACCAAGTTCAGGAACTCCGGCGGCTAATAGCAGATTTAAGGAAACAAGAAGCGCACATCACCGATCAAGTTACAGAGTTACCAACTGAACTCACTCCTTACTTGAAAATTTTTGAAGCTCACATTGTCAAAGCTGAACAACTTGTGGCAACACCAGAGATTTTGGTGTTGGATAATATCTTTGACATGCATGCACAAGTCGGTCTTGAGCATATTGCTCTTACCAACTTGAAAGAGGAATGGGACAACCTCTTGGAGTCTATAAAGAGAACCCATCCACACATTTTTTATAAGATGTAAGTATACATTATATTTTTTTTACATTTAGCATTATTATAAAAAAGGGGGAAAACATGTATATGCCAAATAAGTATACTTTGATATGTATATTACACTACCGGGAGCATGCATCGAGGGGGAGTACTTTGTACTTAGAAATTTTTGTTGTGGATATGTATATGGCAGAGACATAAGGAATATATAGAAACATTTTGTCTATATACATTCAAAGTTTTGATACTAATGCCAAAGGGGGAGATTGTTAATCTCTATTGAGCATTCAAGGTTGTCATTAGTATCAAAGGATAGTAAACAGGTCGGTCGGTTACTTATATTGAGACAGTCAGTAACAAGAAGTAAGATAGAATAGTCGGTAAAGCCTTTACACCGAGCATCACACAGTTAACCAAGCATCAGCAACACTGAAATTGACGGTCAATAAACACCAAGCATCACAGTATACACTGAGTAGATTATATAGTGTTTACCGATGATAACAAAAAATGGCATAGTAATCTGAAATGGCACATTATTCTATGCAAACGGTTATAACAAATCGTAAAATAGTTTACCAAGATCGAGGAGCATTTATTGTAAATAGATACTCATTAAATGTAATGTTTATCTTATTGTAATAGTTGATCTAGGTTATTTTGCACCGTAGATCTTAGGGTTATGATTATCTTTGTAACATAATTTTTGCTAAAGCGGCAAAATAGAACACTATATATTGTATATGTTCACACCATTTTATGGGGTTGTTGAACTGATATATATGAATCACGGAGCACTTGAAGAAATTGCCTATCTTCAAGACAATTAGTTTACCAAGCAGAACAGAGCACAGAGGATCTCAGATTGAGCAGAATCAGTGAAGGCTACCGAGCAGAACAAAGCAGAGAACCATCACAGATAAGGTGATATTTTAATGAGCACTTATAGATCTGTTTCAAACAATTGAGTTGTTAACTAGTAGATAATTACCTATTACTTTCTGACAATTGTGATAGAGTTTTTGGTGAAATCTCTTAACCGAGTAGACTTAACAATCTTTGTATAAATCTCTTAACTAAGTACACACTTCATTTAGTGTTGTTAAATCCTATAACTAGGTAGATCTATCTGATCTAATATGTTACTTCTAACAGGGTAAGGTCACTAGAAGTGATCAAACTTGTAGCCTTAATAGGCAAACCTTTTCTATCTGCAGTAGTGAAGAATTTGTGGGTGTCATCCCCACCGCAGTTTTTACCTTCTAACAAGGGTTTCTGCATTACCAAAATACTTGTGTTATGTGATTGTCATATTGATTTCATGTTGTTTACTTTCTGAAGTCAACTAGATGATTGATTTATGCAATTGTATTCAAGTTATTTTGATTGGTTATCATAGTATTCAGTTATATATCTAAAAGGTTTTACAAGTAAAGTTTTGAAGGCACTAATTCACTCCTCCCCTCTCAATACCTATCTCTCCTAATTCCAACAGATCCATTCAAGTTTGAAATCATCAGGTAGGTCAACAACATAGGTAAAACTCATGCCTCTCAAATGCTTGTGTTCGACCATCAATCTTGTGTCATTATATAGTTTGGTATATGCATTGAAGACAACATTAGAACCAAGCTCCTCAACCTTACAATGAATAAATTATATTATATCCTCGGTCAATAAAACACCATGGGGTACCGAAGATAAAGCACTTGTGGGATCATTCTCCACCACGTTCATAGGATGCAACTTAAAAACTGGCCTTGGTTCCTCAGTAATCTCAACCAACACAAAAGTGTCCATAATGCCAACAATAGTTTTCTTCACAAAACATTGTAAAGAACCTTCACAACATAAAGAAATACATTTTTTCTTGTCGGTTAGGGTTCTCCGATCACTGCTTCAATCTTGGCACAAGATCGTGCAACTAACAATCTCAATCACTTCAAATCTCCTTTGAATCGCTCACAAGTGCTCAACTCAACTCATAGAATGCAATGTGACAAATAATTTTTGGTTTTCTACTTTTATAATATTACATTCAAAAGCAACGGTCAAATAGTGTAATAACCCAAAAATGGGCTATAAGTTCATTAACCTCTTATATCGACACATCGAATGAAATCGACATCAAAGTCCTAACCTAAGGCACATCTGAGCATCATCGAATCTTAAATTGATTATCCTAAATTCTACATCGGGGAATATTCCTAGCAATATTCCTATTTTAATTATCTTTGATTTAATGATTATTTGGCGATAAATCTTATTTATCCTAAAGTTTGATTAATTGAATATTCTAAATATTTAATTAATTAGATTTAATATTGCCACTTAATTATTTAATTAGAATTAATTATATTTATTCCTAAATTGTATTATTTAAATTTTGACAATAAATCAAATATCTTATGACTAATTGATTAAATTCTTATTTAATTAATTAATGTCAATTGTCAAATTTGATAATATAGTTTTGAATAAAAGTTTGATTTAATAATTGATTGACCCATAAATCAATTGTTTTATTTTTAAATCAGTTAAGTTGAGGATAAATCACTTTATTTATTTAATTAATTCATAATTAATTATGCACATCCAAAAAATAGTTGAACTTTAAATCAGAAAATCAATTCAAGTTGTTTTAAAAATAAACTCAACTCTCTTTTGAGTTAAAAGCTGATCTCAACTTCTGATTTAAATCAAAAAGTTGTTTTTGCATGATTTTTTGTGAGTTAACTATCTTTAATTCCTTGTTGACTCAAAAATCAACCTGAGTGATTTATGGCTTTTCCCATGCACCTCCAAAGCCCTGGAGTCCTATAAAACCAAGGCTCAACTCTTCATAATTCATCTCACAAGTTTGCATACTTACTCTGCCAAAATCGATCCACGAATTTGCACAATCACATTGGCAAATTTGACATCTGAAGAATTGAAGCTTCTTTGCAAATCAACAACTTGTGTGAGATCAATCTTGTTTTTAATCATTTTTAGTTTCATATTTGGTATATCATTGTTAGCTTAATTTGCATATCAGTTTTTCATCTAGAATAGATTCATATCAGTTTATTTCATCTTATTACATAGAAAAACCAAGAATATAGATTAATTTGCATTCATCTCATATCTAGATTCTGCATTTAAATCCTTTGTTTAGGTGTCGTCAAGGTCACTGATCTCGGTCCAATCTGAGAATACATACTCGCATCTACTAGAAGGTAGTAAATCACCTAGTTAGTTTAGTTTCCATTTCACTGCACGATTTTGATTTTAGCTAACCTCTTATGTTTTACTGAAGTGTTGTGTCTACAGCTAGGTACAAAATTCACACACACATTTCTGGCACCCACCGTGGGGCCCTGAAATAGGTTTCCATTCCATTTCTATCAATTTCTATCATCTTGTCATTTTCTGTTCCAAGCTGCGATTTTTAATTTCCATCCGTATAATTTTTGTATGAGTTTTGTCAAAAACTTGTACCAAGATATACCCATTGTCGTACGATAGTTGATTTGATTGAGGATCGTACCATCAGAAGCACAGTGTCGTTTGGAAACTCAATTGTCGTATGATTTGATACCCATTGTCGTATGAGTTTCTGGACTATCGTCTGGGAGGTGACCCACTATCGTACGAGTTTCAGTGCCAGGTTTCAATTGTCATTTCACTTTTTCAGCCAGATTTGATTTCTAGATTTGGACTAACAACTAACATTAACAATTGAAATTTGCTATTTCTGATTTATTTCTACTAATTTTGATTGGGAAAAGCGTGAGAGTTGCTAAAAATAGGTAAAAATCTACTAAGCACATTGCGAAGAGTTCTTAGCTGATAATGTTTTGATTTGGACTAAAATGAACATCTTAGGTGTCTGGCTTGTGTGACCTTTTATTGCTTTCTATATCACAGATTTCATTTTGGGCTATAAAAATGAACATAGATTTTCTTTTCAACATCTTTGTTACACATAGTAAATAGGCCCTATGAACACTATTTGTAGTTCTTGAGAGAGTGAGTTTCCAATGAAACTCTTCTCAATGAAGGAACCCTTTTAGGTAGGGAGGATACAGAGGGTGTCTCACATTCTACTAGATTTGTGTGTCTTCAACTTTTGATTGATACATTCTCTCTCCGGAGGGGTTGATAGATCATAAGCAGTTGACATCATAGATCTTTGTGAGATAATCTTGGTCTTAGCATGTCAGATTAATCCATCTACTTCATTTTGGATAAAAGTGAAAAGGCTAGAGGACTATGCTCTACTCCCTTTTTGGGTAGTATTAGAAACTCAGATCTTTGAATGTGGAACTAGTCTCCATGTGGTATCTTTTGTGAGTCACCTTTAGAGAGGGTTAACCATAGTGGACATTCCCCTAATTGGGTCAACCACGTTGATGGAACCTCAAGTGGTAATAGCCATTTTCACCATGGTAGCAGCACCCGCTATATAAATGTCCTTGTGGAGGAAATCTTCACAAGTGTGGTCTCTTGTTGGGTTGTCAGATGTCCCTAGTAGCTCCTGATTGATTAATTTCTTGAACTGTGTCAAAACTACGGTGCACCTGGATTGGAGTTTGCCCTCTTGAGATCACAAAAGTTGCAGAGTCAGACCATTACTACAAACCCTAGTGAGGCCAAATTTTCATTTTTTAGGAATATGTGCATTATTGCAAAACTTTTGGAACATACACTGTTAGCACTCCTAGGGATTAGCACATTCAGTCACTTGATTATTCATGCATAGGGTTGCTTTGTCCCCTGTTCATTATTTTCAAATGTGCTTGAAATCACTTGCTTGCTATTTTGTGTGCTTGCTTATCTATCTGGTTATTGAAAACAAACGAATCCGCTACAATCTTCAAATTTGGATAGACAATTTTGTGAACAATCTAAAACTGAAAACCTAAAAATTGCAAAATCTGATGTCAAACACCTTTCTAGAGTCAAAAGTCATCTTGTAAACTCAGAAATTCATACGAGTTTTGGAAAGTGTCATTTCATACCCCCCATATTGTCGTATTGTAGCTGGTATATTGTCGTACGAGTTTTGCTGCCAGTCAATTCAAAAAGTCAAAAACCCTGCTATCAACTATCGTGTGAGTTTTGCACTAGTCGTATGAGTTTGTCAATTTTTGTTTCATACCCTACTCACTACCGTACGAGCCTGTAGAAAGTCATTTGAGAAATTTTGAAAATTTACCAGAAAGTTGTCAAAATTGCCAAATACCCAAATTGTTTAGCCTATTTCTAGAATCTGTCAAATATGTCAGGAACAGAGCAGCAACTACTAAGAATCCAATCATTTTCCTAAAGTGGCCTTTTGAATTCAATTCAGCCTTCTATTTAATCGATTTGAGTCTTTTTCATCTTGTGTCAAAACCTTGTCATAACTATCAATCTTCAATCAATCTTCAAAATGGCTAAGTGTTGTGAAATTGTGTCCGCTATCTTTTGGGTGTTTACCCATACATCCAGGGCATACTATCCTTCATCTAAGTCCAATCTAAGCTTCAATCAATCAAACCTTGACAAGGTTGCATCATCTGATCTTCTTGAATCAATTCATTCTTCCGTTGTCTCCATCTTATTCTTTTGCTTCACCCAAGGTTAATGGTGGAAACTAGAGCTTCCTCAGACAAGAAATCAGGAGAAGCATCTCATACCTTACCTTTGACTCATATCCAGGGTCCAACTCTTGAACAAATCTACAATTTAGGTCTTTACAAAGATGACAGTCTTGGCAACTTTTTGATTAAAAACTAGTTACATACCTCCACCATCAACTCATGGAGCTAATAAAAAAACTCCTCCTCGATCTATCCCAGGGAGTCCTAAAACTCCTACCATGTCTCAAGCAGGGCCAAACCATGGCTCTCAAAGAGCTCAATCTCAACATGGTGCAGATTAGGAACTCACACCTGAAGAAATTGCTCGGTATCAAAATGACGATGACTTCAAAAGAATGATGAAGCATTTTTATAAGAAGATAGAGAAACATACTTTTTACAATTAGCTCATCAAGGAGATAAACTTCCTCCCACCTTTAATGTTGAATATATCATCACACATGAGGAAGAAACTCCTATTTCAGCTATGATGAAACAAATGCACGCCATGCAAGTCAAACTTAATAAACTTGAGAAAGAAAAGGAACCCAAGGAGTTCTCCATGGAGGCCCTATGTCCTTTTCCATTTGACAAAGACTTGTACATGCCACCATTCCCAAAAAGAGTGGAGATGCCAAAATATGATAAGTATGATGGACACTCTGATCCTCAAGATCATGTTAGATAATTCTATACACAATCTATGGAGTTCATTGCACAAACTGACCTATCTGATGCATCTCTCTCCTCGATCTCTGGGAGGAGTAGCCATTCATTGGTTCTCTAGATTGCCTTCTACTATCAAAACTTTTGAGGAGTTGATCAAATTGTTCTATCAGCAATACTCCTACAATATTCAACATCCGGTCACCATGATTGACATCTGCAATCTCAAACAATATCCAGGAGAACCATTCTTGACATTTCTCAAGAGATGGAGGAAGAAATTCACTCTATATGCTAGGCCTATTCCAGAAACTAAGAAACTGGAAATCTTCATCAATAATCTTGTCCCAGAGATCAACTACCCTTTACAAATGCAAGATTATACATCTTTTGATAAGATGGTAGACAATGCGATCAAAATTGAAAAGGTACTTGTGAAAAAGGGAGACATCACACTTCAAAAGGACAAGTATGAATCAGGATCCAATTCTAAAGACAAGAACAAAAACTTGAACAAGAATAAAGGCATTGTCATAGATGGTGTTGTTGATACTATCCATGCCCCATCAAATGCACCAGCTTTCAATCTAACTATTGGTACCAAGCCATCAAAGCTTCAAAGAAAAAGGTGTCTGAACCATCTCAAAAGAAGCCATAATACAAATCTTGGTCCGCTAATAATAAATGAAAGTTCACTCCTCTTGGAGAATATTTGGAGTCAGCTATGAGAACTTTGCTGGCTAATAACATCATCTCTTTGCCTAAGATCTGACAATCTGATCCTGACCCTAAGCCAAAATGGTGGAGAGAGAATGAATTCTATGATTTTCATCGGGGTAAAGGTCACAAAACTAATAATTGCTTATGCTTGAAACATACTATTCAAGATCTGATTGATAATGGAGACATCATAATTGACAATCATAAGAGCAATAATGATCATACAACATTCACAGAACCATTTCCGAAACATGGTCAAGAAGTTTCATCTTCTCAGCCTAATATGGGGGCAAAGGTCAATTATACTTTCCCTGGAAATAATGTTGTTATCAATATGGTTGAACCTTGTCTCTCTGAGCATTGAAATGTCATCACAATTATGCGAAGAGATATAGATCATCCTTTAGCTAACACAGTTACTCGATCACAAGCTCAGGGACATCTGAAAGGACAAATCCTAGATTCATCGGATGTCCCTAAGATACCCTTCAATCTTTCTTTCGCTTCTAAACAGAAGGCTGCGTCTAAATCTTCCAATCCTAAAGATACAAGGCCGACATCTTATAGCATTGTTCAACAACTCCAACACACTAATGCAAAAATCTCCATGTTTGAGTTGCTTCGAATATCTCCAACTCATAGAGCTATTCTAGACAAAGCTTTGCTTGGATCCAATGTTCCTGACGACCTTGATTTGGACCAGTTCCAGACTATGGTTGGACATCTTACATCTCCGCAATATGTCTCCTTTTTAGAAGAAGATGACAACTCCTTGAGTCACCCACATAATCAACCCTTGCATATAGAAGTCTTGATCCAAAACCATAGAGTCAAACATGTGTTGATAGATGGGGGCGTTGGCCTAAACATTTGTTCTTACAGCTTGGTCACACAATTGGGATTTTTAGAATTGGCTATTGATCCTAGAAAGAAAATAACTATAAAAGCCTATGATGAACAAGAAAGATCTTCTAAAGGCACCATTGTCTTACCTATTAGAGCAGGTCCGGTTATCAGGGATACTATATGTCAAGGTCTTGATCTACCTTTGGCTTACAACATTCTTCTAGGGAGATCATGGATACATGAAATGAAAGCTATTCCTTCTACATTCCACCAATGTTTGAAATTTCCTTATGGAGTAGAGGTCACTATTCTAGTAGACATATCCACCACCTACAATACATTGAAGGAAAGTACAGATAAATTTGTGCCTAATAATAGAGAATCTTCCATTAAGTCAACAAAAGAAGCATGCACATCTAAAATGGAAGACATTGCAAAAGAGGTCAATATCAAAGAAAATGGTATGGGAGAATATACTATAGAACCAGTCTTATCTTTGACATCTCTCCCTATCTCACCTAAGTCTTATGGATAGTCTTTAAAATAGGCTAAACTAGACTCTAAAGAACCTCTTGAGGCATATAAAAGAAATTTTGTGGTAGAACAAGTCTCCAAGCAAGAATTTGAAGAAGATGAAGTTGTGCTTGCATGGCTATACAAGGATGAACCTGAATCTCAAGTTGTTCAACCTAGTGACTCTACAGTATCCAAAATCCCTTCTAAGCCATATGGTCCAGGAGATAAATTGATAGGTAAAATGGGATATCCAGGTAAAGGACCTCTAGGGATCAGAGGAAAAGGTCTTATGACACCTATTTCACATACAGGTAGGGAAAACAAAGATACCATTGGCTTAGGATTTAAAAAGAAACCCTTCCACCTCAAAGGTAATTGTTCTCATGTCATAGAGCAGATCACACTAGGAGAACCCCTTCTTAAGAAGGAAGAAACTGAACCATCAAATAGTGATTCAGACAGCTCAGAACTTATTCCTTATGAGTGTTTGCCTAAGGAAATCAAAGACCTCCTTGAAGCTGAGGATGATCCAATAAAAAGAATCAATGTAGTAGAAACACAAGAACCTACTATAAAACAAGAGATAGTTGCAATACAAGAACTAGCTACTCTCGAAGACAATCAAACAGACAAAGAGGAAGGTGATAGTTATTCTGAAATAGATTCCCATGAGTATGAATTCAAATAAAAAAATGAGGGTAACCCTTTTTGGGGTGTTCATCCTGACTTTACACATGTTCTAAGGTTTCCTAGAGGTCCTGAGTCAGAAGATGAATCTAATGAATATGAATGGGGAGTCATTCCAGAGGAAGATGAGCTTATCATAGAAAAACATGTTGATGTTATTCACCAATATGCACCTAAACCCAACGTAAGTCTAGAGCGAAGTAATGAACTTAATGAGTCTGATCCACCGATGGCTGAATTGGACTCCCACAATGACATTGGGCCTATTCATGAATTGAATGTCTTAAGTTGTAATATCACCTTTGAACTCGAGCGTCAGGTTAGGACCAATGATGATAGGTCCATATCCATAAACACTATCCCCCAATCTTTCCCCACTTTGACTATCCAACATCCTGTACTTCTTGATCAAACCTCCACAAATCTAAGCCATGGTATCTATACCTTCCTGAATGACTATGCCCTTGCTTTCTACCTCAATGTAGTTGAACCTATGAGGACTTCCATCAGTGAGCTGAGCGTTAGCATGACAGAGTCGGACATCAAGTATCTTAGTCAGAAAAATAAGAATAAGAATAAAAAGAAAATGAGTTCTGAGGGTGAAAACCACTTTGTGGCAGTCTCAGAACCTACAAAAGTAAAAATAAAAGATGTATCTGAAGGTGAAAACCTCTTTGAGGAACCTAAGGATGAGATATTTGATGTCCTTCTGAGTTATTTACAAGACAGATCTCTAGTTCTAATTGAGCCCACTCAATCCATGAACTTGGGAACAACAGAAGAACCATAGTTGATTCATGTAGCACAATCCTTATCAGAAGAAGACAAGCAAAAATTTACTACATTCCTAACTGAAAAGAAGATCAACTTTGCATGGAAATAGTCAGATATGCCAGGGTTGGATCCCAATCTTATAATGCACCATTTATCTATAGCTCCAAATGTTAAACCTATTAAGCAAAAATTAAGAAAGATGCATCCTCATGTTGCACTCTTGGTAAAAGTTGAATTAGAGAAACTACTAAAAGCTGGATTCATCTGAGTTATTGATTATGTAGAATGGATCTCTAATATTGTACTTGTTTCAAAACCTGATAAATCAATCAAAGTGTGCATAGACTTTAGAGATGTGAAAAAAGCATGCCCTAAGGATGATTTTACACTACCTAACATTGATATGATAGTGGACATGAATGCGGGTTTCGAGATGTATTCCTTAATGGATGGTTTTTCTAGATATAATCAAATAAAAATTGCACCAAAAGATCAAGAGAAAACTACTTTCACATGTGCATGGGGTACCTTCTATTGGAATGTCATGTCATTTGGGCTTAAGAATGCTGGTGCTACATATCAAAGAGCTATGACATCTATTTTCCATGACATGATGCATAGGACTATGGAGGATTATGTTGATGACACTTTAGAAAAATCTATGATTAGAACTGAACATCTAAATGACTTGAGAAAGATACTAGACAAAATGGAAAAGTTTAGTCTCTGACTAAATCCTAAAGAGTGTGCTTTTGGTGTCACTTCTAGAAAAATCTTAGGATACATAGTTTCAAAGAAGGGCATTGAAGTTGATCTAGCTAAAGTAAAGGCTATAATGAAGATGCAACCTCCCAAGAACATCAGTCAAATGAGGACATTGCAAGGGAGAGTTCAATCTATCAAAAGATTCATATCACAGCTTACGGACATATCACAACCTTTTACAAAAACATTACATAAAGGTGTGACCTTTGCATGGAATGAAAAATGTGAGAAGAAATTTGACCACATCAAACAATATCTATCAAATCCTCCTATCTTGATGCCTCCCATTCAAGGGAAGCCATTGATCTTATATGTCTCCGCAACAGATACATCACTGGGGGCATTGCTAGCACAACATGATGAGAATAAAAATTAAAGAGCTATATACTATATCAGTAGAACATTGGTTGCATACAAAAAGAATTATTCTATGATTGAGAAGGCTTGTCTAGCTATTATCTTTGCATCACATAAATTGAGACACTACATGTTAGCTCATACAACACATTTGGTAGCTAAAATCAATCCACTAAAGTACCTACTCAGCAAAACGGCCCTCACAGGTAGATTAGCCAAGTGGGTCATGCTCTTAAGTGAATTTAACATTGAATATGTTGAAAGGAAAGCTATAAAAGGACAAGTAATTTCTGATCAATTAGTTGATGCACCTATGATTGATGATACCCCAATGCAAATGGAATTTCCAAATTCCTCTATCATGACTCTTTCTTCTAGAGAATGGTAGTTATTCTTTGATGGCTCCTATACACAGAATGGATCAGGAGTAGGCATATTGTTCATAACTCCTCAAGGATACTCAATTCCCAAAGCATTTAGATTAAAGTTCCCTTGCACAAACAATATTGTAGAATATGAAGCCCTTCTTAATGGCATGAAAATAGCAATTGAGTGGAGAATAACAGAATTACACATTCATGGAGACTCTCAACTTGTTATCCATCAAGTCAATGATGTGTACCAAACTAAAGATGAAAAGCTCATTCCTTATAAGAGAATGGTAGATTATTTAAAGAAGTATTTCATATCTATCACATTTGAGAAAATTCCCAAAACAAAGAACAACGCTGCCGATGCAATGGCAACATTATCTACTCTACTACAGTAGCCTGAACATGAGCTACGCTATGAGTTCATGGTGGAAGCACTATCTTATCCTGCATATGATTCCACTAAAACTTGTATGATCTGCACTATTGTGGGTCATGATTCATCCCGCTATAAAAACATATTCTCCTATCTCAAAGACCAAATCATTCCCAATAACTTTAACCATCATGAAAAGAGATACCTTATCCATAATGCCTCCCGATATGTCATCATTGGTCATGATCTACACAAACAAGGTCTAGATGGTACTCTACTTAGATGTTTAGAATGGGAAGAGTCTCAACGTGCATTAGAGGAAATCCATGATGGTATTTTTGGGTCACACTCGAATGGTTTAACACTAGCTCGAAAACTTATTCAAGTTGGGTACTATTGGCCTGAAATGGAGAAAGAGGCTATCAAATTTGCTAAGAATTGTCAAGTGTCAAGTACATGGAAACCTAATACATGCTCTAGGGAGAGATCTAATCCCCTTTACTACACAATGGCATTTTCACCAATGGGCCTTTGATCTTATAGGAGCTATACATCCTCATTCTTCTAATGGACATACCCATATAATCACGGCTATAGATTATTTTACAAAATGGGTAGAAACAGTCCCTTTGACACAAGCAACTAGAAAAAAAATATCTATGTTCATCCTGAACTATATCATATGCAAATATGGGATCCCACATTCTATAATCATAGATAATGGGGGACAATTCAAAAATAGAGACCTAGATGATCTATGTGCCAAATTCAAGATTACACAACATTGGTCATCTATCTACTATCCTCAAGGGAATGGACAAGCGGAGGCTTCTAACAAGAATCTATTGAAAATCTTGCACCATACAGTTGATAAGATAGGAAGAGACTGGCATCTCATGATCAATCCAGCTCTTTGGGCCTATAGAACAAGTATTAGAACACCCACTCAGGCTACACCTTTCGCTTTAGTTTATGGGTTTGAAGCAGTACTACCTATTGAGGTTGAAATCCCATCACTAAGAATCAGATTGCATGGTCTAGTAACTGATGATGACTACAGATTGTCTAGGTTGCAAGAACTTGAACTACTAGATGAGCGCAGACAAGCAGTGTATGATCATCTCAAAGTTTATCAGAAAAGAATGTCTAGAGGCTACAACAAGAAAGTCAGACATAGATAATTTCAGGTTGGTGATCTAGTCTTGAGAGAGAATCCTAAAAATCAATCACATCAAGACCGCAAGGGGAAGTTTGAATCCAACTGGCTGGGTCCCTTTGTTATCATTGCTACTTTTGGCTCTGGTGCCTATCAACTCTCAATGACTGAAGGAGAACAACTCCGAGAACCAATCAACATTCTCCATCTAAAGAAATTCTATGCGTAAGGCATTCAGTCTATGGTAAAATATCTTGAAAAAATTAGAAAAATTAGAAAAAGTCCTGAAAAAAATGAACATCTTGGTGAAAACCTAGCAATAGGCGCCTTGATGATTCACAAAAAAAGTAAAAAATATCAAAAGCACAAAAAAAAGTAAAAAATATCAAAAGTACAAAAAAATTGGGAAAAATAAAAATAAAAATAAAAAAATGAGAAAAAGAAAAAGTGCCTTGGTAGCAAAAATAGAATCTCTACCAAGATGGTGAAAACTTAGCAAACGGGCCCCACTTGTTTCAAAATGCTCCATCTATCAGCGCAATCTTGGTCTTTCCCATCTTTCAGTCTTGCTTTAGTTTGTACATATCTCTTGGTTTGTTCCCGCATTCCTATTTTTCAATGTTTCCTATCAATGTTTGCTTTAGTTTGTACACCACTCAGCTCACGCATCTGTATCCTATCAATGTTTCAAACTTGGGGGCAATCAAAGTCATATCCTATGGCCTCCAATGTATCTTAGACGTATCATATCCAGTCAGAGTCCTTTGAAGCTTCATCCAAGTCAGTTAGTCTCGTCTCCAGAAAGGATTTTGCATCTACAACAATGCAATCAAACATCAACACAAACTAAAAACAATCTAGGCTTTTACATGCTTTTATCTCCTTGTATGCTTACTGATTCACATTGAGATTTTTGCATATTATGCTCCCTCAAGCTCTTCGATGATGTCCTTTACAGGATTTAGAGAGTGATGACTGGGGGCATAATCTTTTCTTTGTTTTCTTCTTGTATGTGAAAAGCTAACAACTTTAGAAATTCTGGATTGAAATGGTGTCCGACTATAAGAGCCTCTATCTTGAATTGGATGGCCATACGTACCTTGACCATTGATACCTGAAAAATTCAATGAATTTTGATCTAACTATTATCTTTCTGAGTGAGTTCTTTATCCTACTGTGAAACGCGATCTTGCCTAAGGATGTGAATGATAACGGGTCACTACGGGTAATTCACATTGGATTTAGAATGATCTCTTAACTGCTTGATGTGTTTTGTAATGCAAGGAGTATTTTGGTCATCAAAATGTTTATGTTTTGATGCTTATACAAATTGCTATATAAAAATGGACATGATATTCAGGTCATCCTGGCATTTTTTGCCTTGGTGCTTATATCTAATCTGACATTTTGAAAATAAAATCAATATTCATATGTCCATGGTTGCCTAACCAGTGGCTGTTGTATTGATTCTTGTGCATACAAATTGATATTCATATGTCTATGGTTTCATAACTAGTGGGCATTGCATTGATTTATCCGGTTACCTAAAAATTCAATGATGAGAATGACCGACACATGATCAGTGACTAGGTCCTAGGTCTTAGGTTGCATTTCATACTGCATGTCTCTTTGCATTTTTGCATGTTTTCATGATCTCACAATAGCTAAATGAAATTCAATGCTTAAACAATTCTTCAATTGTGTCTTCAAATCTAACAAGAGCTGACACTTAACTCAAAGGTCTCTTCACAGAACCGCAAGCAATTATCCTCCTAGGTTAAACATCCTTTTTGACATAAGACTGAGTACTTGTCTTCATCAATAGTTGCATAACATAGCATGTGTATCATTGCATTTTCATATCGTACCCATCTGTTGCATTACAATTCATCCATGTGCATAAACATAAATCATACATACATCTTTCCATAAATCTAATACATTTGCATCACATCCAAACATATGAAAGAAATCATTGCATTGCATTAATCCATACATTCATTCTACTCTACTCATAGCATAAGCATCACATGATATCATCATAAATCAAAACATGACAAGTACAAATGAAGTCATAACCAAAATATCAATCTCATATATATATCAAAAATCTCAAACTAGTCAGGGGTGCACTACTTGCATAGTGTACAAAAGAATACGCTCATATGAGCTATCAAAGTCAGAACAGTATATCAATGATCAAAAAGAGCATAGTCTATCAGAACATATCAACACAGATCAGCTATCAACCTGCTCCTCTGCATCTAGTGGAGGTGAAGGTGGTGCATCTGGTACTACCTCTGCTCTGGGTGCTCTAGCTCCCTCTGATGCCATCATGTACTGGGAGTATGTAGGGACTCTCTGTGCAGCAGGAACAATTGTATAATATGTGGACACATAGTAAGCTACTCGGGAGGTATGATGAATCACCTCTGCCTATAATCTCTACACCTCTGCATGAAGCTCATTGCACTATCTATCGGCCTCTAAATATATCTGCTCCCACCGTGCACTATGAACCTTCAGGTCCCTGACCTGTAATCTGAGCCATCTAATAGTCTCCTGTGGAGTAAGAGGAATAGTAGGATCAACATCAGCTGCTGGCATCTCAATATCCAGGGCAACCTACTTTGTGGTCTCATCTCTCTGTGCCTTACAATGTCTAACCTCTACACCTAAATCAAAACCTATATTGGATCAGTACCACCACCCACAACCTACTCTGCTGCAAGTACCTCCTTAGCTGAATTGACACCACCTAATGTACCACCCTCTTCCCTAGTCCATCTTTGAGAACCTATAGATCTACCTGCTATAGAACTAGTGGGACAAGGGGGCCTCATCTGTCCTGATGGCCTTTGTGGAGGAGCCATTGCTCTAGGTCTCAGAGGTGTGGGATGCACAATATGAACCTATCTCATCGGTGCTCCGGTAACGTCCATGGCCTCCTCCATGGAAGATATCAGCTCTGTAGGATCTGAGAACCTATGGATAAGATGGTCAGCAAGCCAGGAAATGAATCCATCTATAACTCCAGCATCAAGTACCTCTGGTCTATACTCCCAATCTCTACCAATGATAGCACTATACTCCTGTGAGCACAAAGCATACGAGAGCCTAGTGGTCCATCCGAGTCCAAGCTCACGATCTATCCGAGCATAGGTGGCATAATCCTCTGGTGCATCCTACACTCATCCATACTGCCGCTAGACCTTGGTAATAATGAATCTCTCTAAAGTGGAGGATGACCTTCCAATCAGCACACGACTCTGAAAGAAGAAACTAAACTGCTCTCGTGCAGTCGGCCAAGGCTCAATAGCTACATATGGTCTCCATCAAACAAAATTCATATCATTGAGGCATTGCCTCCGGTACTCTACATGGCCCATCCACCCCTATATGACATATCCAGCATATATATATATATAACAAGCTCCTGAGGCTGCCTTTGCGAGGTACATACTGGTCTCAAAACTAGGATATGCTCCCACACCCAGATCTGTAGAACTAAAGCTCCAGCTGCAAAAGACTTTCTCTCCTAATACACTACCTCGCGCATCTCAAAGAACATATGGGCCAAAAGACACTGACCTCGGGCCAACTTAGAGGGAGTTGCCATTAGACGTGCTACCATCGGGGCCCAACCCATCAATAGACCATTCTGCTAATGGTCAGACATAATAATACAGCTGATCATCCCAAAAATGATACATTCAAGCCGATGTGTCTATCCATATCACTGCACTAAGGTCTCCCAAGAAATAGAGCCAGTCATCTGGGTGTCATCTCCAAATACATGTCGAAAAGCTAATAGGCCCGAGCTCCCTGAACTCACATACTCTGGTCGTTGGCCTGCATGGAATGGAATGCACAGTATACGATACACATCCTCAAGGGTAACAGTAATCTCCCTAGTCGGCAAGTCGAATGTCTAGGTCTCCGAATGAAATCTCTCAATTAGAGCAGTCAAAAGTCTGTGATTTACCCTAATCTCTGGTAAATGTATAAGGTACTCAAAGACACAAGACGCAAGGTGTACCTTCATCGAGTCAGGTAGTGACATGCAGTCTTTGAGTGGTGGGGTGTGAAATGCATACATGTACATCTGGATATATGACCTACACAGCACAAAAATAGGGTATCCTATCATTAATTCAGTTATAGAATAGGTTACAAGTACAAGAATTGAGCAGTTCACTATTTCAGAAGGTAGGTTAAAAGGTCAATAGTCAGGCTCAAAGATCAGAAAAATAAAAAATTTGACCTAACATTGAGTTTTTGGCTTGTTGTTTTTCATACGACACTTTAGATTGGCAGGGACAGTTGTATGATTTTCTATATCATACCATATGACAAAGCATAGTGATACAACAATGTCTACCTCCTCGTACGAGTTATGAGGGACCTGAGGAAATATCGTACGACTCTTGGGTCCCTCTGATACAAGTCTTGGGGGTTAATGAAATGACAACCTATCTACAATTAAAAAGTCATACGAGTCCCGCTGGAGATTCGTACGAGTCTCCATGCATTCAAAAATTCAAAATTGAAAAACGTACGAAAAATCCTAACAATGCTATAAATCATGGAAAAATTGAACTTTTAGCAAAGCAAAGAGGTCCACCTACTGGATGTCTATACTGCTGAGGTCTCTGGTGTCTCTGGCTTTGCTCAAATTGATGCGAACTCATAAGTACCTTTGGTTTTTCCATTTTCTTGCTCAGAGGGCTCCGCAAGATTTCTAAAGTCAACAAGTTGAAATGAATTGAAAATGACCCTTCCGACCTTTATATAGCTTTTGACATAATTTTCAAAAGTGCTCTATTTTTCACGAAAATTGCACCCCTGGCTAATTTTGACATTCTGAACCTATTTTCGGGATCAAAATCAAAATTTGAGATCATTTACTATGTCAAAATCATGATTTAAAATTTTTTGACACAAGATGGTCTACTGCTTGCATAATCGACCTTCAATCATCACAGAAATCCAGTATTCAACTTAACTGATTATCTTACATCAAACTATCAAAATTTCAACTTGGTCAACTCATGGTTTCACCTAGTCAAACTTGGTCTTCTAGACCTCCAAATGATGCAGAGTGCATTCTCAGACATGTTTAACCACTTCTCAAATCAATTAACATGCTTCTAAACTATAAACACTAACTTTTCTTGTCAGATTTCAATTTTTATCCTGAACGGGGCATGGTATTGCACATCATTCAAAGTCTGTAATCTAATTTGAAATCAAATCTTTCCTCAGTAATCAAGACAACAACCACGTCTAGTTGCTGATTCATCAAAAGTCCTCATCACTTGGGGCAAATCAATCATCACTTGGGGCATATCAGATTCATCGAGATCCATATCAATCTGGTATTCCCTTAATCTTGTAAACTGTATCAGTTTTTCGTAACCATCGATTCATTAGTGTTATTTCCTTGGTTCTTCATAACTGAAGGGTTCAAATGTGATACCAATGTCATTCTTATCAACAATCAGGTCTAGAATCAATCACTCACTTCTTCGCAATCATAAGGTTCAAAATCAGGCATTTCGACACTTTTTCATAATCATCGGTTCATTGCTATTATAGTTAACATTATCTTTGGTCATTCAGGACCTAATATCTTCATATCAATTTCAAATCAATTTCAATTTCAAACATCAGTTTCAACATCATACACAGACTATATTTGAACCACTGCGCTTCGCATAGTAATTCAAAGAGGGGAAAAATGTAATACCCTAAAAATGGGCTATAGGTTCATTAACCTCTTATATCGACACATCGAATGAAATCGACATCAAAGTCCTAACCTAAGGCACATCTGAATATCATCGAATCTTAAATTGATTATCCTAAATTCTGCATCGGGGAATATTCCTATTTTAATTATCTTTGATTTAATGATTATTTGGTGATAAATCTTATTTATCCTAAAGTTTGATTAATTGAATATTTTGAATATTTAATTAATTAGATTTAATACTGCCACTTAATTATTTAATTAGAATTAATTATATTTATTCCTAAATTATATTATTTAAATTTTGACAATAAATCAAATATCTTATAACTAATTGATTAAATTCTTATTTAATTAATTAATGTCAATTGTCAAATTTAATAATATAGTTTTGAATAAAAGTTTGATTTAATAATTGACTGACCCATAAATCAATTGTTTTATTTTTAAATCAATTAAGTTGAGGATAAATCACTTTATTTATTTAATTAATTCATAATTAATTATGCACATCCAAAAAATAGTTGAACTTTAAATCAGAAAATCAATTCCAGTTGTTTTGAAAATAAACTCAACTCTCTTTTGAGTTAAAAGTTGATCTCAACTTTTGATTTAAATCAAAAAGCTATTTTTGCATGATTTTTGTGAGTTAACTATCTTTAATTCCTTGTTGACTCAAAAATCAACCTAAGTGATTTATGGCTTTTCCCCTGCACCTCCAAAGCCCTAGATTTCTATAAAATCAAGGCTTAGCTCTTCATAATTCATCTCACAAGTTTGCATACTTACTCTACCAAAATCAATCCACGAATTTGGAGAATCACGCTAGCGAATTGACATCTGAAGAATTGAAGCTTCTTTGCAAATCAACAACTTTTGTGAGATCAATCTTGTTTTTAATGATTTTTTGTTTCATATTTATCATATCATTGTTAGCTTAATTTGCATATCAGTTTTTCATCTAGAATAGATTCATATCAGTTTATTTCATCTTATTGCACAGAAAAACCAAGAATATAGATTAATTTGCATTCATCTCATATCTAGATTCTGCATTCAAATCCTTCATTTAGGTGTCATCAAGGTCACTGATCTCGGTCCAATCTGAGAATACATACTTGCATCTACTAGAAGGTAGTAAATCACCTAGTTAGATTAGTTTCCATTTCACTGCACGATTTTGATTTTAGCTAACCTCTAATGTTTTACTGAAGTGTTGTGTCTACAGCTAGGTACAAAATTCACACACACATTTCTAATGGTATTGCACATCATTCAAAGTCTGTAATCTAATTTGAAATCAAATCTTTCCTCGGTAATCAAGACAACAACCACGTCTAGTTGTTGATTCATCAAAAGTCCTCATCGCTTGGGGCAAATCAATCATCACTTGGGGCATATCAGATTCATCGAGATCCATATCAATCTGGTATTCTCTTAATCTTGTAAATTGTATCAGTTTTTTGTAACCATCGATTCATTAGTGTTATTTCCTTGGTTCTTCATAACTAAAGGGTTCAGATGTGATACCAATGTGATTCTTATCGACAATCAGATATGGAATCGATCACTCACTTCTTCACAATCATAAGGTTCAGAATCAGGTGTTTTGACACTTTTTTGTAATCATCAGTTCATTGCTGTTATAGTTAACATTATCTTTGGTCATTCAAGACCTAATATCTTCATATCAATTTCAAATCAATTTCTATTTCATATCAATTTCAATTTCAAACATCAGTTTCAACATCATACATAGACTATCTTTGAACCACTCAGCTTCACACAGTAATTCAAATAGGGGAAAAATGTAATACCCCAAAATCGGCTATAGGTTCATTAACCTCTTATATTGACACATTGAATGAAATCAACATCAAAGTCCTAACCTAAGGCACATCTGAATATCATCGAATCTTAAATTGATTATCCTAAATTCTTCATCAGGGAATATTCCTAGCAATATTCCTATTTTAATTATCTTTGATTTAATGATTATTTGGAGATAAATCTTATTTATCCTAAAGTTTGATTAATTGAATATTCTAAATATTTAATTAATTAGATTTAATACTACCACTTAATTATTTAATTAGAATTAATTATATTTATTCCTAAATTATATTATTTAAATTTTGACAATAAATCAAATATCTTATGACTAATTGGTTAAATTCTTATTTAATTAATTAACGTCAATTGTCAAATTTAATAATATAGTTTTGAATAAAAGTTTGATTTAATAATTGATTGACCCATAAATCAATTGTTTTATTTTTAAATCAGTTAAGTTGAGGATAAATCACTTTATTTATTTAATTAATTCATAATTAAATATGCACATCCAAAAAATAGTTGAACTTTAAATCATAAAATCAATTCAAGTTGTTTTAAAAATAAACTCAACTCTCTTTTGAGTTAAAAGCTGATCTTAACTTCTAATTTAAATCAAAAAGCTATTTTTGCATGATTTTTTGAGTTAACTATCTTTAATTCCTTGTTGAATCAAAAATCAACCTAAGTGATTTATGGTTTTTCCCATGCACCTCCAAAGCCCTAGATTTCTATAAAATCAAGGCTCAGCTCTTCATAATTCATCTCACAAGTTTGCATACTTACTCTGTCAAAATCAATCCACAAATTTGCACAATCACGCTAGCAAATTTGACATCTGAAGAATTGAAGATTCTTTGCAAATAAACAACTTTTGTGAGATCACTCTTGTTTTTAATCATTTTTAGTTTCATATTTAGCATATCATTGTTAGCTTAATTTGCATATCAATTTTTCATCTAGAATAGATTCATATCAATTTATTTCATCTTATTGCACAGAAAAACCAAGAATATAGATTAATTTGCATTCATGTCATATCTAGATTCTACATTTAAATCCTTCGTTTAGGTTTCATCAAGGTCACTGATCTCGGTCCAATCTGAGAATACATACTCGCATCTACTAGAAGGCAATAAATTGCTTGGTTAGTTTAGTTTCCATTTCACTGTACGATTTCAATTTTAGCTAACCTCTAATGTTTTACTGAAGTGTTGTGTCTATAGCTAGGTACAAAATTCACACACACAAATAGTACCTTTAACTACTTGCAACCGATTAGAGCATCAAACGGTCACAATTCCATAAAAATCATTATGTGGTCACATAGAATAATATGAAATACAAGATTCTTCATCAAACTCATCCAAAACATCAATAGGCATCTAATTATGTTGATAAATCTTACCGCGCACACAACTTAGGGGATCGGTTATAGATCTTACTTGATTTTCTCCCCCTTATCCAATAGCATTGACTTAATCTGATGATGAATTATCCACATTACTTGATGTTGTGGAGCTCTCTGTCAATTCAGAGGATTTGAGTTCACCTTTCTTCACCCATGTTTCTTTCATTTGTTTTTTTATTCCTTCAACATCTACAACCTTCTTGCCTTTATCAATATTATTAGGTTTATTCATCGATTGGTCTCTAGTGTCTTTCTTCTTAGCTCTGCAAGATCTATTAAGATGTCCAATCTTCTTGCAATAGTGAAACACCATACCATTTTGTCTCCATGGTCCAACATTTCCTCTATCAGTTCTCATCCTGCAATTGACTGCTGTATGTCCATAATTGTGACAAATAGAATAGGTAACATCCAATCAGTTGCCTTATTGATTAGGTCTCAACTAGTTGGGGCCATATGGGCTTTGATTTTTTATTCTATCCCTATACTCATTAGCCTTATGTCCATCCTTCTTGCAATGGTAACAGTTACCATGGAAAACATTAGATCTAGCATTGAAACCTTCAAATCTACCATAAAAATTTCTAGATCTAGCTATAAGTGCATTAGGTCTAGTAGGTCCAATGGGTCTAAACCTGCATACATTAGTTGTATGATCTTCCTTGTGACAATTGAAACATACTAGAGTGTATTTCCTCTACCATCCTTTTTGTTGTTCACCTTAGGTGTTGACTTGTCTTCTGCATGGATCTCCTTTGTACCAAATGACTCACCGACTTCAAATTTTTTAAACCCTAAACCTTGTTTCTCATCATCCTTTGGTTTGAGAGTTGTTCATAAAGTTTAGTAGAACTCTCATTGAGCTTATCCAACAGATCTATGGCTTCCTTCAGTTCTCCTTTCATCTTTTCATTCTCTTTCCTTAGATCCTCATTTTCTCTTAGGATATTGGTATTTTCTAAATTTGTATAGTGTAGTTGTTCATTCAAAATAGGAACTTCTTGTTTGGATCTGAATAGTTCTTCCATCTTTTCTTCTAAGGTGTCATCCTTGGATTTGAGAGCGTCTTTTGCAACCCTCTTTGTTTCATCTGCAACTTTCCTTGCATCTATCTTTGGATCCATTTTCACTAAGAAGCTTCCCAACTCCCTCTGCATGTTCTTCTTCTCTTGCTTTAGCTTGTCCATCTCCCTATCCATATCCTTGTTGTCCATAACTAACTCCTCACCCTCTTGAGACAAGGCTTCTAGGGCTGCTTCATATTCTTTTGATCCACTTTGTTCAGATAGGTGTTCAATTAGGTCTTAAGTATCATTCAGTTGTTGAACTAGTTCTTGTCTTTTAGTCCTAGATTTCTTCAATTGATCTTTGAGTTTCTCAATCATGTCTTTAGCCTCCGCAAGTTGCCTTCTATAGGATTTCATGTTTTCCTCAAGGATCTCTTCCAAGCTATTAGACTTCTTATAGGAAACTAGGCTCTGATACCAATTGTTAGATAGAGTAGGCACTAAGAGGGGTGGTGAATCAGTGTTAATAGGTAATGAATGGATTCAACCACAAAACTGATTATGTATTTAAACAACTTCCATATAATCACACATGCAAGTATAACTATGCAATAGAAGTAAAACAATTCAAGCATCAACAAAGCATAACACATAAAACTATTGTTTTTATCATGGAAACCCTTGTAAGAGGGTGAAAAAAATTGTGGGAATGAAACCCACAAATCTCTTCACCGCAGTTAAAAGAGTTTCCTTGTTAGGAGCTTACAATACCCTATTAGAGGTTCACCTGGTTAGAAGTGACTAGTACCTTGTTAGAAGAACCAAAAAAACCTATTAGGATCTACCTTGCAAGAGGATTTACAACTCCAGTTAATAAGTCACCTTGTTAAAGGATTTATACAATAATACTTTTTAAAGTCCACCCGATTAAGGGATTTAACCTGCTAACCTATTAGAGTTATCCTTGAGCAATAAACTCAAATGATTGATCAGGGAATGACACTACTTGCCTGATAGATCCATTATAATCTCTGAACTCTGGTGTGCTAAACTTCCTTTGTCTATGATTGCAACACCCAAACTTATGATTGCAACCCTAAATCATATGATTTAGTCCACCTTTTGATCAGAACGGGATTGATAATGATTCAGAATAGGATTGAGGATGATATGATTTTTCAGTATTTGATAGGTTTTAGTAATTTTCCATTTTGGAGGTCTTTGAAGCATTTCTGGGCCCATATTCCTCCAAGGAGTCTTGTACTCCTCAAATATGCCTCTAGCTAATTGGATTAGCTTTCCAACGGTCTAATTGGCATGCTTTTTCGACCTATGTGTAGAAAGATATGCCTTCTACAAGTAGGCATAAATTTTAAAATAGTTTTTGAAGTCTTGGTTTTATTTTTTATTTTGTAATAAACATCGTGGACTATTCATTTCATTTCAAAGGGATTTTGGTGACCCTTCATATCCTTCATACTGTGTATAAACTTGAGGTTTTGAATGCAATGGAAATGTTTTTGGCTTGCATAATTTGTTATCTAGAAATTGTTCTGTTTGCAATTTATAATAGTGCAAGTAACATCTCACACCAAGTATTGTACTCTAAATATTTAATTTGGATCACCTTTATATTTTTGTTCTTAACTCGGCTAAGACTTGAAAACATTTTACAAGTTGGTCCACCAAGTTGACCTAACTTATAGAAAACTGCATCAATCATTCCTAACATGTTGGTCCAAAATGTATTACCACAAATAAAAAATGGTAATGGTTGTAAGATGAAACCCATGGCCTCCGAGAGAGTATTCTGGAATGCAAAGAGCTTTCACAGGGGATCTATAGACAAGGAGATAAAATGTTAGAGGAGACTTTCAGACAAGGCAAGCTCCCTTTACCAATAGACAATGATTTCCTGAAAAAGGCCCAACACCCCAAGGCAATAGATTTCTCAACCCCAGATAGGGAAGATTGGATAGTCAATTAGGAAGAAGAAACCATAAAAATTATGCAGAGGATAATCCTAAGAAATGTCCTTGGGGACAAGACACTCGACATAGCAATGGACAGAGTCTTTATCTCCGGAACAGAACCCCCAGAATAGTACAAGGAAATTCAAATTTTCAACATTTTCAAAATAAATGGTCAATTTATGAATTTCCAAAGGTTGGGTTGGGTCGAAGAATTCGAAGAAAGGCTACTCTAAATCCAAATTTGATCCCAATTTTTCAAAGCACAAAAATGGGAAGACCGTTCAAACCTCCCCTCCCTAAAAAATCTTGGTTAGGTATCCACTGGGTAATCCACAGAAAGAGAATAGAGCTCTTAGGGTCAGCCAGAATGTCAGAATATCACAATAAAAATAAGGGTCCCTTCAATGGTTCTTCTAAAATCTAGAAACCAGTGCAGAAAAATGGCTTCATGCAAGCTCTGTCCACTAATCTTCACAAAGATTTCTCCAACGCTAGCAATCAGACCTCTTAGGGTAATAATGCTAGCAAGCAAGCTTCTCAGGGCTATATGATACTTCAGTCTTCCCAAGAAGACACAACGCTTCAAGGAAGACCCCCTCAACTCTTCTCAATCAATCTGGAAGCTTCAAAAAAGGACCAGGTACCTTCTATCACATTTTCAAAAGATTTTCTTAAGAAAAGAAACTTATTTTTACTCCAACACAGAATTATTTGCAAGTTTTGGAATGCTAATATGTCTTACAATGAGTTTAAGACATGGGTCTCCACAAATTGGGATAATGTATCCCAGATTGATTCTCTAGACAATGAAGTAGGATACTTCCTAGTAGAATTTAAAGACAAAATCAGCAGAGACAAAATTTTCAAACATAAAGGGTGGTTTTACAAAAACTCAGGACTTCATATGTAGCAATGGAGCCCCAACTTCAATAGCTCAAATAATGCTATCAATTTCATTCCTATGTGGATCAACTTAATAAATTTTCCAATGGAATATAGAGACATGGATATTATCCAAATCATTGCCAATAAATTGGGCATTTATCTATCTCATTATTTTGATAGACCCTCATCTTCTATCTAGATTAGTTTACTCATGAACATTGAGAAGGAACTGCCCAAATCCATTAAAATAATTTCAAATTTTGGAACTTGGGTCCAGATAATTTCATATGACACTGGCAAGCGAATTGTCTCTGAACAGGGCACCTCTTCAAATGTAGAATCTACAGATCAGAATAATCTTCTTCAAGGGATGGGTGAACTAGTTTCAGCAAATCATACCTCATCAGAACAATAGATGGACAAGTTCTCAGAAAGTTTGAGGGTTTTTTGTGGGTATTTTTCTACAAATTAAGAAAGTTCAGGGAGACCAAATTCTCTTCCCAAAAATACCTCTTGCCATCAGCCTTAGTTAGGGAGGATGAACCTTTGCACAATGATTCCATTTGGGGGGATGCACCTGTACACAAAGATACAACCTCACTAAGAACATGGGAGATTAAAGCTTCGCATTCCCACTCAGGAAAAATCTTCTAGATAGATACAAAATCTTTTGAGGTTATTTTTGGGAGTCGGAGGCTAATAGACACTTCTCACTTTTTTCCTTTGGAGATTTCCCCCATGCAATCCATCCCTAGATTCAATCACAAAACTCTGGAACAAATTATTTCCTATTGGTTCATGGAAGTTCAAAAAGAAATTCTATAGAAAATTTCAAATCAAGTTCTCCAAGAAGATATTTCATCAATCCACAACATAGAGGAGGAGGCTTATAGAGAAGAGCTACCAATCATCAAGGATTCTTCAGTAGTGGAGGATGACATTCTCAAAATAAGATTATGTGACTTGAGAGATTCGACAAAGTCCAAAATTTCTTCTTCTCCCCTCCCGATTTCCAAAACTCCAGAGGTGTCAAGCTCTAACCCGGGTTGCAGGAATCTTCTAGACTCAGGAATAAGGAACAAAAAAAATGGAAGAAATCATCATTTTCTAAGATAGAGATTAGTTCAAAAAGAAACAAAATGAAAGGGGGGCTTATCTCACTCAAACCTCTAAAACTAAAAGCTCGGGAAAGAGGCTTGAAAAATCCTCAAAAAGAAAACCCAAAGATTACAGAGGAACCCATTTCTTCAAGATTAAAGGCCATGTATGACCTATTTGGTTGGTCAACCAATGATTATTCCTTTGTCAAATCTCTATCTTCCTCCTTGGTTGAAAGAATGCTATAGGAAGACTATGTGGAAGATAAAGAAAGACTGTTTGACATAGAAACTCTAGAAGTATGCATAGAACCGAGAAATCATAATACTCTAACCTCAGTCTGGGAAAATGGATTGGAAGGTTCCTCACATAAAACACCAAATCAGAGTAATAACAATCTAGGTTTCTAGAATGTTGCTCACAAGAATGCCTTGGATTGTAGATCGGTCAAGAAAAAAGGGAGGGGTAGAAAATCAGTAGCCAATTTCAAAGAGGAAACTAGGGAAGAATATGACCAAACCAAAATTACTACTTATCTAAATGTAGGGAAGGGGAAGTTCCTTCCCAAGGATCAATGAGGATCCTATCTTGGAATGATAGGGGCCTAAATGCCCCTAACAAGCAGTGGATGGTGAAACGTTGCATATTGACATCAAAAGCTGAGGTTATTTTTCTTCGAGAAACTAAAATGAACAAGGAACAAGTATCCAATTTTATTCTATCTTTAGGGGATTGGCAAGCTTCAGGGGTTGAGGTAATAGGATCCTTAGGAGGTCTGGAAATTTTATGGAATTCCAGGCTTTCTTCTTATTCACAAATCCACAACAGCTCAAACTGGATGGGGGGTACAATTACAAGTACTCAATCAAACCTAAGCACATATATAGTAAATGTTTACAGTCCTATTTTGATAAGAACAAATGTGGAGGTATGGAAGGAGATTAGTAGATGGTTCCTACTATGGCCAAAAGGAAATTTCATCTTGGGTGGTGACTTCAATGCCATCATACACACATCGGGGAAAAAGGGAGGTTCCCTAAGTGTCTCTCAATCTCAATCAGATTTCAAAGACTGGCTTCAAAGAGACAATCTAATGGAGATTGAGTCAGATAATGGAGCTTTCACATGGTCTAATAGAAGAATGGGATACAATAATATATTATAAAAATTGGATAGATTTCTCTTCAGGGGAGATATAACAACATTCCCTTATGTTTTAAATGCTTCCATTTATCCCTCCTCAGGTTTAGATCACTTCCTCATTCAGTTGGACATTTTGGAGGAAGACAAACCCCATAGATGTCCCTTAAAATTTGAAAATGTGTGGCTTAAAGAGGAACACTTCATTGATATGATATCAAACTGGTGGACAGAGGTTAAAGTAAAGGTTTCCAAGCTTCTCTGCTTTGTGACCAAATTAAAATTTATTAAGCAAAATCTTCTCATATGGAATAGAACTCAGTTCAAGAATATTTTTTCATCCAAAGAAGAAATAGAACAAAAGCTTATAGCATTGAATGAAATTATCATACAAACAGGGATGGACCAAGATTTGTTTATGGATGGAAAAGATCTTTTAAAAGAATTAGAAGATATCCTAAGAAAAGAGGAAACCTTTTGGAAACAAAAATCTAGGGAACACTGGATGGCAGCGAGAGACAAAAATACTAAATTCTTTCATTCCAGCATCAAGAATCATAGAAATATCAACAGGATCCTACATATTGTCAACTCGGAGGGGTCTCTTCTGGAAGATCAAAAAGAGATTCAGAAGGAAAAAGTCATATTTTTCTCAAACCTATTGAATTATTCAGATTGTTCCCCTCTCAAAAGCCAGCAAGACTTATTGACTAATATTCCTAAAATTATAGCATATGTTGATAATCAAATGTTGTCAAAAGAGTTCACTTAAGAGGAAATTTCACAAACATTATCACAAATGGCTCCAGAAAAAGCTCTCAGCCTGGATGGATTTCCTCCTAGCTTCTTCTTGCACTATTGGAGTGTCCTAGGGAAAGAACTCACTGCGGCATTGGAAGCGGCTAGATCTTCAGGTAGATTCTTATCAGAAATCAATAATACTTTCATTTCTCTCATTCCTAAAAAAGAGAAGGAAAATTGCATGGATGAATATAGACCTATTTCTTTATGTAACACTATTTATAAGATTTTGTCAAAATCTTTAGCAAATAGATTAAAACTGGTCGTAGGTAAGATTATAGGGGAAGAACAAACAGGTTTTGTGCAAGGTAGATCAATACTAGATGGCATCATTATTGCTCAAGAAGCCATCCACTTCATTCAACATAACAAACAGATCAAGTTAGATATCAAAAAAGCTTATGACAAAGTCAATTGGAGATTCCTAGCTAAATGCATGGAAAGTTTTGGTTTCTCTAGAGCTTGGATAAAATTGATATTCTATTGCATATCTTCTCCAAAGTACTTTGTTCTTGTAAATGGATCTCCTCAAGGCTTCTTTGAAGGCTCAAATGGAATCAAACAAGGAGATCCCCTCTCTCCTTTTCTCTTCATCATCATGGCAAAAGCATTGGTGTGCAACATTGTGAACCTTCAAGATCAGGGCTGTATCACAGGGATTGAAATCACCTCCACAGTAAGGTTTGTTACACATCAACAATTTGCAGATGATACTCTTCTCTTTGGTTTAGGTTCAATCAGGGAAGCTTCTCAATTCAAGGCAAATTTAGAGAAATATGCTAAGGCCTCTGGAAAAGCAGTGAACAAGGATAAATCAGTGATCTTTTTCTTCCATACTAAAAATAAAATTCAACAAAAAATTGAATCTATTATGACATTCAAATCAGACTCCCTCCCATGCTCCTATTTGGGGATCCCCATTGATAAAAATCTTAGAGCCGTAGGGGTTTGGAATCCCATTAATGAAAGACTGGACCACAAGATGGATAATTGGAAATCCAAATGGCTTTCTTGGGTGGGTAGAATTGTAATGATCAAAGCAACACTGGCTGCAATCCCTATCTACCTAATGTCTTGCATCTCCCTATCAATGAGTGGATATATGGACATTGTGAAGAAGCTAAGAGATTTCTTTTGGCAAGGTACAGATCCGTGCAGAAAATTCAAACTAATATCTTGGGAAAATATCTACAAACTGACATCAATAGGAGGCACAGGTATCAAAAATCACATGTGGCAAAATCAAGCCTTAGGAGCTAAACTCTACTAGAAAATTGTGAAAAATTAGAATTATAAATGGATCAGGATCTTAAGAGGCAAATATCTTGGTAATGGATTGATAACAGAGGTCTTCCACATCAGAGACTTTCTTAGAGGCTCCATAATTTGGAACTTTATCTCCAAATCAAGACACATAGTGGACAACAACATCACTTGGAATATTAGAGATGGTAATCTAGCTCAGTTCTGGGAGGACTCATTGGGAGGCTTTCCAATCATCATTTCATCCTTAGGCCAGAATCATATTAGTCATATTTGTTTGTCGACAAGGGGTCCATTGGTCAAAGACTACATCATCCCTTCTTCATCCTTTGTAGTAGATGGTGCTTGGAAATGGAAAAACTTTTTAGGCCTTGGATTAGATCCTCAAGAATTAAAAAACTTAAAAGAGATACTTAAAGGCAAATCCTTCTTTCTCAAATAGGGGAGGGATGAAATTATTTGGAATGTGCCCAAAAATGGTATTTACAATGTGAAGGATGGATACAAAAAAATTTCAAGTCCTCTTCAAAAATCAGCTACAATCCCAACTCAATTATGTTGGAATAAGGTTTGTCTGCCAAAGGCAGGAGTATTCACTTGGGCAGCATCTCAGGGAAGAATACTAACAGCAGATAGGTTTACAAAAATGGGATATTATTGCCCTTCTAGATGCTCTCTATGTTACAATAGTGATGCAAGGTAGGGAGCAAGAGGGGCCAAACAATAGCGCACCCTAATGATCCAAGCCTGCCCAACACATGCAGAAGCAAACAAACATAATAGTGAGATAGAGAATGCATAATCTTTCATATATTTCATCAAATAGAACCATACATGCCAGGCTGTAAGGCCTTCCTGGTTAGGGATAGATATTACAATGAATTATAGAAGTCCTCCAAAATGCGAGGATCTGTCAAAATCTCTACTTCTATCTTCTATCAAAACTCCTATTCCAAAACTGCCTCTAAACTCTAAACCAACAACTATATTTATACAAGAAGCTACTGAACTAAGTCGGCCTTCAAATCCATAATCAACAAAAGGAATGGTCAGATCTGGGACCACATGCTTCCCAATGCTGGATTCCAACATTAAATCCTTGATCGAATATAAATGCACAAGTCGGCCACAACAGACACTAAAACTAAACCTGTCGATGAACAAGATAACCGAGCAGCAGACAAGCAATGTCGAGCGCCAGTGAAACAACCGACCACCCAGGAGATAACCGACCACACTTGGTAACCAAAGGAAACTGACCAACTCGGTCAAAGCAAGAACCAAGCAACACAGACAAACTCCAAATTGTTTTTTATGACATATGATTTCCAAGGACCCGAGATGCTCCTGCATCCAACACCTGGGGTTATTTTGAAATGATTCTCCAAATCATTTGGAAGGTCTGGTCTGAGCTACATCCAACTCAGACTGTGAAATCCATGAACTATCTTCCATCAGTTTATTCTTTCACTTTACTAGATATTCTATATATTGTTTTCCTCTTGTACTCTTGCCAACTCTTTCCTTCAAAATCTGTTTAACTTCATCATTCTTCTTCTTAGGATATCATGTCGGTACTGTCACTTCTTAATTAGGTTCATGATACTCATACAAATCAGCAATGTTGAAAATAGGTGATATGTCCATGTCATCAGGTAACTCAATCTCATATGCATTTCCACTGTCAAATTTCTTCATAATTTTGCAAGGTCCAAACTTCTTCATCTTCAGCTTCCCATATGTTCCAATAGGAAATTGGCCTTTCTTCAAATGAACCATCACTTCATCATCAACATCAAAATTTTTATATCTTCTTGATCTATCAGTTCTATCTTTGTATTTCTGATTACTATCTTCCAGCTTCAGCTTCACATCTTCACGCAATGTCTTCATGTACTCAACAAATTTTACTCCTTCAACACTTTTCTTACTCTCATCAGCAATGTCTCTCAAATCAGATATTCCTCTCAGTTGTGTGCCATTCACAATCTCAAATGGTGTGTTTCTAGTACTCCTATTCATTGAATTATTGTATGCAAACTTTTCTTGTGCCAACACAAAATCCCAATTACTCGGTGTGTCTCCAACTAAACATCTCAAAAGGTTTCCCAAACTTTTGTTCACAACTTCAGTCAGTCCATCGATTTGTGGGTGAAATGTACAACTATATTTCAACTTAGTGCCAAATTTCTTCCAAAGGGTTTTCCAAAAGTATCCAACAAATTTACTATCTCAGCCAGAGATAATACTCCTCGGTAATCCATGCAATCTAACAATTTCCTTAAAGAAAAGATCTACTACATGTACTGCATCTGATGTCTTTCTACAAGATATAAAATGTGACATCTTTGAAAATCTATACACAACAACAAATATAGAATCATTACCTCTTACTGTCTTCGGTAAGCCAAGAACAAAGTCCATACTAATGTCAATCCAAGGTTTCTCAGGAACAACAATCAGTGTATACAATCCAGTATTCTGACTTACTCCTTTTGCAACTTGACAAATTCCACAACTTTTCACAAATTTCTGAACATCTTTATACAACTACGGTCAATAGTACTTCTCCTTAAGAAAATTCCATGTTTTATCAATACCAAAATGTCTAGCCAAACCACTACTATGTTTCTCCTTTATCAAATTAGGTCTCATTACTCCTCTCAGTATACACAAGTGAATACCTTTAAACAACATACCTTCCTGAATAAAATATTCATCCCATTTAGTATCTTGTTGATCTTGAATAGGTGCTCTGCACTTTCTCCAAGGATCAGAAAAATCAAGGTCAAACTCATAAGAATCTCTCATCTCATCAAAACCAAGAACTTCAATTCTCATCTCAGTCATCAAAGATCTTCTTCTACTCAATGCATCAGCAACTCGGTTAGTGACTCCACTCTTATGCTTTATCACAAATGTGTAACTCTACAAATACTCAACCCATTTCATATGTCTCTAATTCAACTTATTCTAACTACCCAAATATTGTAAAGCCTTATGATCAGTATACAACACAAATTCACTCGGTATCAAATAATGTCTCCATTTCTTCAGTTCTTGAACAATAGCATAGAATTCTTGATCATACATAGAATATCTCCTTCCAGCATCATTCAACTTTTCACTAAAGAAAGCAACATGTTTACCTTCTTGACTCAACACAGCTCCAATTGCACTTCTACTTGCATCACATTCTACTTGAAATACCTTACTAAATTCAGGTAATGCCAAAATAGGTAATTCAACAACCTTCTACTTCAGAGTCTCAAAACTTTTGTCAGCTCCATGTGTCCACTTGAATTCTCTTGTCTCTCATAGTTTCAGTCATAGCATTACAAATTGAACTGAAATTCCTTATGAACTTTCGGTAAAAACTTTCCAAACCATGAAATGATCTTACCTCACTAGCATTCACAGGTGTAGGCCAATTCAAAATAGCTTCAACCTTTTCGGGATCCATCTTCAAACCATTAGCTGAAATCCCAAATCCCAAATACACAATCTCCTCTTTCATGAATGCGCACTTTTTAAGATTTATCAACAACTTTTCCTCTTCCAATCTCTGCAAAACTTATCTAACATGCAACAAATGTTCTTCTCTAGTCTTACTGAATATCAAAATGTCATCAAGATATACAATCACAAACTTACCCAAGAATCTCTTCAAAACTTCATTCATTAGCCTCATAAAAGTACTTGGTGCATTAGTTAAACCAAAGGGCATAACCAACCACTCATACAAACCTTCTTTTGTCTTAGAAACAGTCTTCCATTCATCACCCTCTCTGATTCTGATTTGATGATACCTACTTTTCAAATCAATCTTTTTGAAATACTTTTCTCTAGTCAAACTGTCTAGTATGTCATCCATTCTCGGTATAGGAAACCTATACTTCATTGTTATCTTATTGATTGCTCTAGAATCAGTACACATTCTCCATTCTCCATTCTTCTTTGGTGCCAATACATCAGGTACTACACAAAGGCTCAAACTCTCTCTGATCAAACCTTTCTCTAGCAACTCTTGAATCTGTCGGTTCAATTCCTGATTCTCTATAGGTTTCAACCGATGAGGTGCCTTATTCGGTAAACTAGCTCCAGGGATTAGATCCATACAATGATCAATACTTATTTTTGGTGGAAAACCATCAGGTACATTATCAGAAATGATATCACTATACTCGGTGAGTAACTTATCAATCTCCTTAGGGACATTATCCTCTATTTTCTTACTCGGTTTGTTAGGGATCACAACAAAACATACATCATTCTTCTTCAAAGAGTTAACAAACTTTCTTCCCTCCTTCAAACAAACTTTCATAGATGTGCAGACATTAATAATAGGTTCTTCCATTAATGGTAACAAGATTTTTTTCTTTCCATCAGCCACAATAGTATACTTATGCAATCTCCCATCATATATAGCATGTATATCATATTACCAAGGTCTACCCAACAAAATATGACAGCAATCCATAGGCATGATATCACATAACACCTTTTCATAGTACTTTCCAATCTTCAAATTCAGATAACATTGATTACTTACCAGGAGTGTATGCTCATCTTTGATCCATGAAATTCGATAGGGCTTCGAATGGACCAACCTTTCCAACTGCAATTTTGTGACCATCTCTTCAAATGCCAGATTCTCCGAGCTACCACTGTCAATGATTACCTTCCAAACTTTATCAGAAACTCTACATCTAGTTTTGAACAAACTTTTCCTTACTGGATCTTCCTTCTTGCTTTCATTCCACAGTGCTCTCCTTACCATCAAGTTATTTTCTTTCTCAAGTTCATTTAGTGAATCTTCTTGCACCAAAGCATTTCAACTACTACCAGCCTTCTTACTAGCATGTGTACATTCAAAAGATCTATGTCCTTCTTCTCCACAATTGTAACAAGTTCCTCAGAAACGTCCTCTACCATAACCACCTTGGTAGTTATTTCCTCTACCTCTAGATGAACTTTCACCTTTCCACCTGGTCTTGCCTTTGTCCATATTTGTCTTTTCTAGTTCAGAACTACCATTTTCACCATTAGATCTGCCTCTTCATCTAGGGAATCTACCACCTTGACCTCTTGGTCTTTGTTCATGTCTCTTGTTCAATTTCTCCTCGGCCTTCAAAGAAAATTGGTAAGCCTCTTCAATGTTCTCCAACTTGACCACACTAATTTCCTCTTGGATGGAAACTCTCAAACCATTCAGGTATCTACCAATTCTTTCCACATCATCTTCATCATGTCCAGATCTAATATCTAATCTATAGAATTCCTCAATATACTCCTTTACCGAGCTATCTTTCTATCTCAAACTTTGCATTTGCCGAACTAGGTTAATTTCACTAGTACATTTGATCTAGTTTTTCTACCAAAAGTTTTGACCATCAAATAAAAAGGTTTAGGTTGGTCGGATTATAGAAGGAAAACATTTTATTTTTTAATCCATGCCCGTGTTGGTCGAAAGTTTGACGAATACCGTGTAGGTCAAAATTTTAACCAACACGGGCATAACTTTAAAAAAAAAGATTTCAAACCTAATTTCATTATTAGATAAGCTTGCAGTGCGCACGAAGGAGGAATAGCTAGAAGGAACAGGTTTAAGAAATATTCTAGGCTTGAATGAGAGGTATGTGAATTACTCTCCACTAAAAGATTCCATTGTTAGATTTAGATGTAATTTTTGGCTCTAATCAATAAAATAAACTCATTTTCTTGCAATTTTGGATTAACAATCATTTGTACGGCCTCGTACGGCCCTGAAAGTAGATGAGACCAATTTGGTTCAATAGCCCTGTGCCCTAGCTTTCAAACACAAGTGATTTTAGAACAAACATTTTTTTTTTGTAATCCGACATTTTTAAATCAATAAAATTGAAACCATTTCCTGCAAGTTCGAAGTAACAGTGGATTGGCATGCATTGGTGCAAAGGTTTGGGACTGAGAAACCGACAGATTTAGGTAGGCTCAAGTCTTATTCCTCCTTTTGAATTTAGTTTATGTTCTAACCGCTTTGCAACGTGTGTGATTGGAAATTTTATCCTACCCACTATTTTTCCTTAGGCCCAATACCAGGGTTATCTAAACTATCAGGCATAACCCATACCTCCACCATGGGTATCTGCTAGCCCTTGGTGGAAAGATTTTGGTGTCGATGGTCTTTGTGATCATGCGGGTTTGGATCATCAAAAAGCTGGGAGATGGAAGCCGTACGATGCCCTAGGTGTACATATCTAAGTGTGCACCATTGAGTCAACTATGTACAGTCAACAAAACCATTGATTGGAGATTTGAGGGAGTTCAAAAATCGGCGGGGAAGACTCTTATGTATGCCCTTACATTTCCATTTATGCTCAGTTTGTGATAGTAGAAACAATGACTGTCATAATGTTACAGGCCCAACTTGAATCACGAACCCTGTTAAACTTAATATAGTCAAGCCTTCCTCACTGTTTTACCTTAACTTAAACATAACTTAAACAAATCAAGAAGTCCTCTGGTTGCAGGTTTCAAGCTTGACAAGAAACTATCAAGAACAACTATGTATTACAAGACACATAATATTTGTAGGAGTATTATGATTTTCTTGTGGGCTTCATCTGGACTGCATTTCCTTAGAAGTACTATCTCCCCTGATCCTAGTCCATTTATTTGGGTGTGAGCAGGTTAGACACAAGTGTTTAACAACCGTGGATTCATCAAATTGTTGTTGGTTGCAGCAAGGTCTGATTTGACCAGTTAACAGTCATAAACTTCTCTATTTTCTTGGTGACTCACATGATGTAGGATTGAATTTCTATATTTAGCTTACGTACCTATTGTTGACTAGTGATTGGTAGAATTGTGGCTTGATTTGGGGCTCAGTGATTGGGCACCCCATTGGAAGGATGTGATAGCATGAAATTGATAGCAATATCCACACAATGCCCTATTATTAAAGAGAGCACTACTTAGACCTACGGTATTTGTGCCATATCCCAAAGTGTACATATTACCATACCTGCAAGCACCTCCAGCAACAACAATTCCAACCAAATCACATTATAGCAATCTCACAATGCACATACAATAAAATAAGACTAAGGTTCTGCCATGAAATGATGAATCAATAACAATTGAATGGGATCTGACCCAATGTTCAAGAGACATCATCCCCACCAGAAAATGTACCATGGGCTACAATCCAACCATGAACTAATACTTCTCTTACAACAAGAAATAACAACGTGCCTACCACCATCAAAATCATCATCACTTCCATTCTTGTCAGTTGTCACAGGCTTATAAAGTTCAACAAACAAAAAGAATTGATGATTTCTTCCTCTCACACCCTCCTATATGTATTCAGGGTTGGGAATGGTAGTTAAGACATGTTATTAAGTGGACTTTGAAGGTGTGGGGTCTAGGTTCTAGTAGTTTGTTGTCCTGGAGACCTTTGAGAAGGTTTTCAAGGACAAATTGCCCTAATCTCTCACACTTACTCTAGTCCTTGCATCAATAAGCACCATCATCATATTAAATGAGACATAAAGAAAAAAGTATCATAGAAATTTTTTCTGAAGTATCCTAATTGAACATAAGAATCTACTTGTGAATAGGATACAAAAGAGAACCATTTAAGAAATAGTCATTTTCACACAAACAAAAGATATTAGTTGTTATGATCATGGTCTTTCCCATTCTAAGAATATATAATTTTTTTATTAGTATAGATATGATATTATATGTTCCTATAAACATCCACAATTTTAACAATATCATTGAACTTATGCAAGTTGCATCATTACCACTACTTTGTGAAACAATCTACAAATTTAAAGTTATATTTGAGTTAAAATATAAGTAATATTAAAATAACACTTCAAATATTTATCAATATCAAATAAGTATTCTCAGTTCACATCATGTGGCCAATTTGAAACAATTAAATACTTTTCAAACATAATATTGTTTGCATTTAATTTTTATTTTTATGATAATTTATTCATAGTTATTTATTTATTTATTTATCTTCAATCTTTATTTCAGAGGTCACAATACTTAGTCATTGTCCATGTTTAAATGATTGTTTGCTTTATGTGACTTGTCTTCAATTCTTATTATAAAGTGTACGAGTTCCAATGCTAATGAAATCCATGCATTTGAAGTAGAATTAAGTAAAAGTTTGAAGTTAAAATAATGTGAATATAATCTAAAAGGAATGAAATTTATTAGGTAGATATTGCTCTGCTTTAAATTTTTTTATTTTTTGTTTTTCCATATTTAAGTCAGCAATATATTGTACACACACATATACTATTTTTTGAGTCAATAAATATGTTTCTATTTAAATATGTTTCTTGATTACACCCCCCACTAATCAAACATATTCATTTATCTGTTTTAATTTCCTCGTATGTTTTTGGTGGGAGTTAATAGAGAATTTGAAGTCTTTAATTTTTATAAGTAATAGGGGTGTTTTTCCTTAGGATTGGACATGCTTATTTTTGTTTTGGCAATCCCAAATAACACTATCTTAGTCTACTGTCATTCCCAGTCACAATATCAGTCAGTCCAAGTTAGGACAATCCTTTGTTGAGTAGTAGTTCTTCATTCTTACAATTGATGTATTCTCATGGCGGAGTGGAAGACTTCATGTAACAAAAAAAATGATTGGGGTCTATCTATGAGATTTCTTTTCAAAATGAATTGACTGATCCAAGTTACCTCTGTCACTGCAGCAAGCACACAAAATCATTTAAAAAATGATTGTTAGGTATTAAAACAAGGATACATATATTTTTCATATATCTTTAAGTTGATCAGGGTCCCTTGGAACCAAATCATAGTAATGGAAATTGCATTTACATAGGCCATTAAGTCTCAAGGTAGTGACTGTCTTGTCTTAAGGTTGAATTACAGTCACAATCCAATTCGTTCCATACCATGTCAATCCACCTTAAGCATTAAATTCATGCATGTTAGGGTCAATTCAGAGTTCTATTGTCCATGATTGCAAAATTGTCTTGTGGTAGTGAACACATCATTAGAAACAAAATACATATCATTGCCTCTCCTCTTGAAAACATCTCTATATCTTATATTGACCATTAAATCGCTGCTCTAATTGTTCCCTTTACCATTGCTACTCCTGTATACACAGTCACCATGATTCCTCATGCTTGGTATGGTTTTCCATTTCTTTCATTACATTGGACATTGCTTCCTTGTAAGCTGACTGTCATATCAGTGGGTAAGATTTACATCTTTTAATCTGACCATCTTTTCATCATGTAGTCATTATGAAAGTAGTAAATATCATCCTTTTCGACCATTTTGTTCCGGGTTTCAGGGCCCCTTCAAAACCTATTTTCCTTAATCAAAAACATTATTTTGAGGCACTCTTCTTGAACATGAATCTTTTCTTTCACAACATCATCATTCTATTTTGTAGAAACACTAACAATAGTCTCTTTATGGCATTGTTGATCATGACACCTTCAAATTCATGAAAATCTATTAATGCTTGCATCTTTGTCATGATATAGTACCCTTGTTTCAATCTTTGAATATCATTGCCTTTTAGAAATTGTCCCTCTTTTGATTTTTATGACATCATTCCTTACTGTGGCTATGAGCCTTCATAACAGTGTCTGTTCTTTATTCATTATGCTTTGCAATCACGCATGCATGGCCTCTATTATCTCTTGATGACTATTGTAAGAGTGTCTTTGTGACTTATCATAAACCATATGAATCATTATTTTTTATCACTTTATACCATTGTGACAATGGATAAGCATTGAAGAAGAAATTTCTTTAAACATTTCTTATCCACATTGTTTTGGCATCTTTTTAAATCATGAATTGTTACACTTATCGTCACCTCATCAAGCCTATTTGACAGTCAACCTTGTCTATAACTAAGAACTCAAAAGTGTTGTTTGTCATTGGGACTAATCTTTTCTTACAAATTTGATCACCATTTATTGACATCCTTTTGATAGTCACTTCTCATGACTCTTGGATGCATTTTTTTCTTTCGTTCTTACTATTCCTTCACACGATTGATCATCTTTTGTGCTCACTATCATGGGGAACTCTATGACACTCTAAAAGTGCCATTCCAACTTCATCAACATTGTCTTTTCCATTTGCAATGTATACCACTACTTTTGAGCAATGATTTAATGGTCAATATAAGATATAGAGATGTTTCTAATGATGTGTTCACTACCACAAGACTTTTGGTGTATATTGCACCAGAGTTCTATTATCCATGATTGCAAAATTGTCTTGTGGTAGTGAACACATCATTAGAAACAAAATACATATCATTGCCTCTCCTCTTGAAAACATCTTTATATCTTATATTGACCATTAAATCGCTACTCTAATTGTTCCCTTTACCACTGCTACTCCTTTATACATAGTCACCATGATTCCTCATGCTTGGTATGGTTTTCCATTTCTTTCATTACACTGGACACCGTGATTATGAGTCTTAAGATTGTACTTAATATAGCCAAGCTTCATTCAATGGTATATTCAAACATGAAACAAACCATTATTAAACCAGATTAAACTAGTAAACCAAAGGACATATAGATTATAAGTAAACTAGTAAACCAAAGGACATGCTTTTACTACTAAGTCTCTGTTTGTTGGGCATACTGATTATAAGTACATGACATATATCACAAATGTTGCTAATTAAGGTTGGCAGGATGATTACGCCTATCCTGAAAAAAGATTGTCAAATCATTATGCTTTCAAATCAATTACCTATCGACGTATCCCTTGCGAGGGAGAGAAGCCAAACACATAAAGAACATGCACATAAACATGACAACTGAAAAACTTAAATGGAATACACCAAGAAGTACCAAATGATGAATGCTCAATTGTTGTAATGGCAAAGCAATATCAGAATCGTCCATTTCTAGAACTTGATTTTTCTATAGTCCTCATGATTTTTCTTATTTCTTGTCTGTGCTTGGTGATAGGATTTTGAACATTGTTGACATACTTAAATGGAATACACAATACCAAATGATGAATGCTCAATTGTTGTAATGGAAAAGCATCAGAACCGTCCATTTCTAAAATTTGATTTTGTATAGTCTTAATTATTTTTCTATAGTCCTAATGATTTTGAAAATTGTTGACAAAGAGTGTTTCTTTTTATTATTATACTATAAATGATTTTCTATAGTCGTAATGATTTTTCTTATTTCTTGTCTTTTGTCCCTTTTTTATTTCCTATGTCTGTACTTTGTGACAGGATTTTGTCACCTTTTTTTGATGGCATATTTCATTCGCTCTATGTGGAATACTATTTTGCTCACTATTTTATTTCAGCTTCATATTTCTTTCATTTTTCATATACACAGAGACTACACATGTTGATAAAAAAATGAGCTATTTGATTTAGGTTTACTTTTCATTATTGTAAATGGTTAATATTTCTGATGGTACTCCTTGTTGTATTTCATATAAAAATAATCATATAAAAATAATAAATGTAGTAACGATGGTGCGGTGCATTATTGATATAGGCTCGATGACTCTTGTCAATGTGCCAAACTGTCAATGTGGTGGTGGGAAGTGTGTGTTGAAGACTTCATGGACACCGAACAACCCTAGACGATAATTTTGGTGCTGCCCAAATAGAAAAAAGGTTGCTAATGTGTATATATTTAATGTTTCTAATGTAAATACTATTCATTATAATATAAGAACTAATGTAGATTGGGTATCAAAGGGAAATAATGGCTGCGGATACTTTAGTTGGGTCAATGACAACTCATCTGCATCTATCCACCCATCTCCACTTATCCACGATGAAGGATTTGAGTGCAAAACGTGTCAGGCTAGAGCAAATTCTGAAATTATATTTTTATGATGCCTTCTCTATATTGTAATCGCATATCTTTGTTCTGACCATATGCAGAGATGAACTCAGGAATTAGTTAGTTTAGTATTTTCATATTGTAACTAATATTTTAATATTGATATGACATAACTTCTCTTTGCCTCAAGTGCGCATATATATAGTTTACATCTTTTTTAGAATAATTCTTCATGTTTATGGCTCAGGTGAGCCCCAATCTGCTATCAATCACATGATTTAACGTATAGTGTTTTCTTGGTTATTCCATTTGTTCCTTGACCTTGACTATGGATTGACTATCATTTTCAAGCTTGAGCGAGGCTTTGTACCATGCAGCATTCGCAGATTTGTACGCAACACTGATTTATGCTGGAGGTAAACTACATGTGTCATGTAAACAACATGGTTGAATGCAATCTATTTTGCATGTTTTCAAGAGTTTTCCCACCAATACAAGCGTAAATAATGCATTGAACGTAATCTATGAACGTTGCATGGTATGAAGTCTCGTTGAAGTTTGAGCGCAACGTGGTATGAAGTCTCCCTTTATTCCAGTGAGGGATTTGAATGAGTTCATTTTGGATGCAAAGGAGAATGGGGATACTCAAAGAGGAATTACACCAGCAAATGAGAGAAGGTATAAACAGGACAGCTGAGAAACATAAATGCAGATTTCACAACAGCTGAGAAACATAATTGTAGGCATCACGATCACAATGTTTTGGAGACAACGTAATTGAGTTGTATACCCAAGTGATGGAGTGCAAATTCTGCACCTCCGATTCCAAGTTAACACTACGGGATGCAAAGACCATAGATAAGGAATAAATTTAGAGAGCGGAGGAGGTCCATAAAGACCAAAATAATATAGGATGAACCTCAAGTTAAATGAGGCAACTACAAACATTTTAATAGATTTTTATTATTAAATAATGAAATTTACATATACTAGTGTTCTAAGCCCCCTCATTACATGATTTATTATTGTAAGCCCCCTATAACTTACACATCTAGAAAATGAAACTACAGCCTATTGGGATTGAGACAAACCTTATAGAACAAAAGCAACTAGGAATGATCGCTTTCCAACATCTTTTGAATACATCTGTAGCTCATGAATACAAGGTGTAGCTCATGAATACAAGGTCCTCCAATAGATGTATTCAACAAATGTTGGAAAGCGATCCTTCCTAGCTGTTGTTGTTCTATAAGGTTTGTCTCAATCCCAATAGGTTGTAGTTTCATTTTCTAGATGCATAAGTTAGAGGGGGATTACAATAATAAATCATGTAATGAGGGGGTTTAGAACACTAGTATATGCAAATTTCATTATTTAATAATAAAAATCTATTAAAATGTTTGCAGTTGCCTCATTTAACTTGAGGTTTGTCCTGTATTATTTTTGTCATTATGGTCGTCCTCTGCTCTCTAAATTTATTCCTTATCTATGGTCTTTGAATCCCGCAGTGTCAATTTGGAATCGGAGGTGTAGAAGTTGCACTCCATCGCTTGGGTATACAACTCAATTACATTGTCTCCAAAAAGATGTGACCATAATGCCTACAATTATGTTTCTCATTTGTTGTGTCCCAAGACCCCTTATGACCCTTTAAGACCGTTTATGATCCATAAGAATACATCTTAGAGGTCTTAAAATGTCGTAAAGGGTCATAAGAGGCTCCTAGGAGGGTCAGATGAGCTTCCACCTTCACATGGTTGGCCCTGTTAAGTAGAGAATGTTATACTCTTCTCAAAACAAAGAGAAGCTCAATAATTTAAGGTCTTAGTCCACAGAGAAATTAAATTAGACTTAATATCCAAAACACATAAAAAACATGCACATAAACACGACAACTGAGAAACATAAATGTAGATTTCACAATAGCCAAGAAACATAATTGTAGGCATCATGGTCACAATTTTTTGGAGACAATGTAATTGAGTTGTGTACCCAAGCGATGCAGAGAAACTTCTACACCTTTGATTCCAAGTTGAATACATTTGTTGGAGGACCTTGTATTCATGAGCAACAAATGTATTCAACTTGGAATTGGAGGTGCAGGAGTTTCTCTGCATCGTTTGGGTATACAATTACATTGTCTCCAAAAAATTATGACCATGATGCCTACAATTATGTTTCTCAGCTGTTGTGTCCCAGGACCCCTTATGACCCTTTACGACCATTTATGATCCCTAAGAATAAATCTTAGAGGTCTTAAAATGTCGTAAAGGATCCTAGGAGGGGCCAGATGAGCTTCCACCTTCACGCAGTTGGCCCTGTTAAGTACAAAATGTTATACTCTTCTTGAAACAAAGAGAAGCTCAATAAGTTAAGGTCTCAGTCCACGGACAAATTAAATCAAAGGCTTTTTTGAAGTCAATAAAGCAACAAAAAGCCTCATCACCTGGAGTGTCCCATATTTTGTCAACTAAGTATCTAACAGTTGCTCCATGATCTATGGTGGAATGTTTCGGTCTAAAACTAGCTTGTTTGTGTGAAATAAGACAGAAAATGTGCGACTGTTTGTAAAAAATAAACAACAATGACATAATATTGTTGTGCTTAATTTAATAATATATATATATTTTAAAAAATAAATTAAATTGTATGTCGATATTTCGACCAACAAAGAATAGAAATATCAATGAGAAAGCTATACATTCGACATTTATTGCGATGATTTTATGTCGCTATGTTGACGTACATTGGTCGCAAGGATAAGGCAATTCTTCCAGGTTGAAGCAATGATTTCAACGTCCTTTTCGTCGATAGTTCAACCAATGAGGACGTCAAAATTGTGACGAAGATTTGAAATGTGGTATTTTCGACAAAAAAAAATTTGACGACCGTTATGGTCGATTAGCCGACTAATAGGTGTCTAATAATCGACTAAACCTCATCGAAAAACAAGCAAAAATTTACTAGTGTTTGATAATCACAAGGTAAGAACTTTACTTTCAATTTGTTCACCATTGTATTCCATATCTTGATTTTGTCTTTTCCTTTCCTCTTCCTATCCAGCTGCAGATGTTCCCACCATAAGGATGCATGACTTTTCAACTTTGTGCTTGCAATCTTCACGTTCTTGTCCTTAGGAATGTTTTCATACTCAAAATACTTTTCCATCTCAGTGATCCAGTCCACCAATTCATCAGAATATAGCTTTCCACCATACTCAAGAGGATTGAAATGTGGTGTTGACTTCAGACTTGTCAAAGCCTTCAAAAATCTTTCTTCACCTTGATCCATAACAGGTGTAGGTTATGCATTCGCCTGTTCTTCCTCAACTTCATCATCACTAACATCTTCAAGATGTCTAACTCTTCTCTGGGCTGTTTCAACAGCTTCTAACCTAGCAGCAATTTGCCTTAGCATATCTGCCAATCCTAGATTTGCATCTCGCCTCCCACAAACCATCTTGACAACCCTCTGCAATTGCAAGTTAGATCACAATCTGCTACCCCACAACAATCAACTAGGGCTTCAAGAGGAACCTACAAACCTAGATCTACAGACCTAGATCAAGATCTCACCTTGCTCTGATACCACCTAACGCAAGGCAGGGAGTAAGAGGGGCCAAACAATAGCGCACCCTAATGATCCAAGCCTGCCCAACACATGTGGAAGCAAACAAACACAACAGTGAGAGAGAGAATGCATAATCTTTCATATATTTCATCAAATAGAACCATACATGCCAGGTTGTAAGGCCTTCCTGGTTAGGGCTAGATATTACAATGAATTATAGATGTCCTCCAACATGTGAGGATTTGTCAAAATATCTACTTCTATCTTCTATCAAAACTCCTATTCCAAAATTGCCTCTAAACTCTAAACCAACAACTACATTTATACAAGAAACTACCGAACTGAGTCGGCCTTCAGATCCATAATCAATGGAAGGAATAGTTAGATCTAGGACCACACGCTTCCCAACGATGGATTCCAACATTAAATCCATGATCCAATATAGATGCACAAGTTTGCCACAATAGACACTAAAACTAAACCCATCGGTGAACAAGATAACTAAGCAGCAGACAAGCAACGCCGAGCGCCAGTGAAACAATTGACCGCCCAGGAGATAACCGACCACACTTGGTAACCAAAGGAAACCAACCAACTCGGTCAAAGTAGGAACCGAGCAACACAGAAAAACTCCAAATTGTTTTTGGTGACATAGGATTTCCAAGGACCCGAGATGCTCCTGCATCAAATAGTGAAGAGGATTATAATCACTTGTTACTAACATGTCCCTTCACCAACAAATGTTGGAATTGGTTGTGCTCAAAATTAGATTGGTTCTCTGCTCTTCCTCAAGAAATCCAATCTCATATATTATTGTGGCCTAGGCTCTATTAAGAAAGCTTGTGTGGAAATCTATGGATCATCTCTCCCTCTAATCTAATATGGGAGATCTGGAAAGAGAGAAACATGAGGCTTTTCCAAGACAAATCAATGGAAATTGAATCTATCCTCAACAAAATTGAGGCGTCGATAGTAGAGATCATGAAGTCCTAGATTCAATCCCAATCAGCTAAACATAAATTCTACACCAGTTGGGATGATCAAATGATGGCATGGTCTTAAAACTCCAACCACCATCGACAAAGGATGTAAAGCCAATCAAATTCAGAGAGCTTCTTGTGTTTGGAAATTCTCCTTCTCTGGGATGGTTTAAGCTTAATTTTGATGGAGCATCAAAAGGAAACCCAGGACCATCAGGTGCTAGTTGCATTATTCATTCTTCAGAAGGTAAGATCATAGCAAAATTGGCTTATCCACTGGAACCAAACACCAATAACATGGTAGAATTCAAAGCATTATTACATGGCCTTGCTTTGGCCTATGAATTAGGCTTGAACAAAATGGAAATCAAAGGAGACTCAATGATTGCAATAAATGCAATTAGAACAGGGGAAACTTCAAATTGGCGATTGCAGACCTCTTTGGAAGTAATAATAAATTTAATCAAAAAAATTGAATCTACAATGGCTAATCACATCTTCCGAGAAGGAAACACCAAGGCTGATGAATTAGAAAATTTTGTAGCAAGTGGTACACACATCAAATCAATTGCTTTTGATGGCTAGTCTATTCCCATATAACTCAGAACTGCACCTACTTAAGGTAACGGTCACCAACATTAAAAGTGGTATAAATCCAGAGGCTAATGGATATGCCTTTTTAAACAAGTATGATCACATCAAATCTCTTGGTCACTTCATTCAGACCATCCTCCCTTCAGAATTGAGGAAATCCATTTTGGTAGATTTCTCAGAGCAAGTTGAGTACAACAAAGGACACTAGGTGGTGGCAGAATCAATTCCCGCAAGCAGTTTAAGATTAGAAATTATTTTTCACTGGCTGTCAAAGGACGAGCTGACTGCAAACTCTCAGTGGTTGGAAGCCTGAAATCCTCCCTTCACACGCGATCTGCTAATTTGGTTTTGCTTCCAAATCTTGCTCCCTTCTTAGTAACACTTTTGAGCCGAAGCTTCTCGTATCAAAGCTTCTCTTTCAAGCTACCATTCTCAGCCAACTCGCTGGAGAAACCCAACGATCTAATCAGGATTAATAGCAGAGGCATTTCTCAAGGCAATAATCACCGGTGGTAGGCTCAATTTGAAGACACTCCAGTTTTAGCATCATTCAACATTTTGGTAATCGGATTTCTCTCTGGCTTAAGCAGTCTGGTTCTTTTCAGCAAGCTCCTTCCCATCTACAATGGATACCCCCATCAAACTGATTGCTAAGGTGGACCAAATCATCTTTGATTCCCCTGTCTATAACAAGAAACTAAAAGAAGTTTTCTTATACCACCACAGAGTGGTTGTACACACCATCAAAGAAATCTTGGGAACTAATTTCTTACTTACCAACCACTGATATAGAGTAAACTAGGATATTTGTTCCAGATTCTTGGCTAGCATCCTGGTGGCTGGAGCTCACAAAAATCATGCAGAAAAAATCTGTTATCACCTCTTTGATAGCAACTATCTCGATGGCCTCCACAATATACCGGTAGGGATAGATGACAATCTATTCATATCTTTTCCATGAGACCTTCCCATCATCATGATAGCAGGCTCTTCTTTCCCAGGGCTAGGCAACACACCTCACCGTAATTTCTACGGAGGTCCCCCGAGGCAGTTTTTCATTCTTAGGGGTTAGGAATGGGAACATCAGGAGATGAGATTATCATCAATGAAGAAAGCTTTGAACTTCCTTTCCAGATTTTTAGGAATTGAAGAAGGTATGGATTCACCATATGGCGATGACCTGAATGTTAACTTGGATTGGGTTTACATATATCGCTATGATGAAAGGATGGACGGTCTTGGCAGTCTGGATTCTTCTAATGTTGGCGAGGAGGAGGACGAAGAGTCTGAGGAAGCTTCAGTTGCAGATCCAGATGATGAGGATGATGAAGAGGGCGTTGAGGGCGTGGTAGGTGACGCAATTGAGGATGAAGATGCAGATGATGAGGAGGAAAATGCAGCTGATAGGATGGAATAGGGAAACACGTCCTTTCAATCTAAGGATGAGGATTCTCACGAGTCCTCTTCAAAGAGTTTGGAGCAGGATTTGACCTCTCTGTAGGACTAGCCCGGGTGCAAATTCTCCTTCAGGACTTCCTACAATATTTGCAGTTAGATAGTTATTAGCAATATGATATTCAGGTTTAAATTGGATTTAGTCCATGTTTTGAGATGACTTTGAAGTGGTACTGAGCATTGTTGCTCTCAGTTTGAAGCACCTTAAATCTTTTTGGACTTATGGTGATCTGTTTTCAAACTTTAATCTTTTTGTGTTGATAAGTCATTATATATATTAATATAAATCCTTCGGCTTCGGCCCTTTACTGACCAAAAAAAAATGTATTACCAAAAATATTGACATAGCGGCCCCAAAAATTAACCACCTTGATCGTCTATTCATCAGGAACCAATCGGTAACACAATTGGTTCACACTTACCATATCACCAAAATACTAACTCACCCAAACCATTCAGTTATCAGTTGCAGTCGTAGAAATGTAGTTATCTGACCTTGGTAAACCACCAGGAACAATCACACCTCCCAAAGTGTTGTCTAACTCAATCGCCACACAAAATATTTCATGTTACAGCCTTCCTACTTACTAGTCAAAACACTTAGTTTATTCAGCCTTACCTATTCATCTAGTATGATATAAATAATAAAGTTTTTATCAATGACAAACTCCTAAACATCAACACTATGCATCTCAACCCAAAAATCCATCAGAATACCAACACCAGGAACACTCCATGAGGTGTGCAACATCAACTAAGCCAAAATGAAGGAACGCTAAAAGAAACTCGACAACTAAGTAACTAGAAAATAGGAAATGAAATATTTTTGGTTGATGAAAGATTGCCAAGAACCCAAGACGCTCCTGCATCATTTGTCCTCCTTGTCATATTCGGTTTTAGCTTCTCTTACATGATCTAAATTTTTCTTTTTCTTCAAGTTTACAGTGTGAGCATTCACCAATTTCACATCCTACGCCTTTCTTGTCTATCAAAGATCTTTGAGTAGTCAATATTTCATCGAGTCTTTCTGAGCTTGTTTTGAATTTGTCTTATTTCTTCTTAGATTCTTCTAGATTTGATTTGAGAGATACAACTTGTTGTTCCAACTTCTTACATCTATTAGATTTTCTCTTGATCATATTATTCAGATGTTTCTTGGACTTTTCATCTTCTTCACTTTTAGCTCTTAAATAAATGATAGTATCATTCGCTAACTTAAGTTCATTACTAACATTTTTATGCCTTAGCTTAAGCTTCCAAATCTGATCTTTTAACTTTTGAATGCAATTATTTTCCATTTGAAGATTTTCTGATAGTCCCTTGTTTTCATCTTCAATAGATTCAAGATCATCATATACAGTCATGAGCTCCCTCTCATCCATGGTGGATCTAGGCATTGTATGTTCAACCTTTCGAATCTCCTTCGAGTTGTTAGGCTCTTCTAAAGGAACTAGCTCTAACACCAATTGTTGAACATCCAAAATAATGAGAGGAGAGGGGTGAATTAGTACTCCATTGAAAATCTTAAAACTTAAAATAGTTATCCACATAACATAATTAAACTTGCTAAAAAGTAAATAAAAGTAATAAAAAAACACAACACCACATAACACTAGAATTTTTATCGTGGAAACCAAGGATGGGGAAAACCACAGAGAGGGTTAACTCTCAAGTATTAGGTAACTAGTTACAAAATACAAAGGGGTGGCTCACTACCGGTTGGCTTACTGTTGGTGGGGTCACTGCGCAAAATAAAAAACCAACTATTACAATTGAGAGGCAGGATACTTGCCAAAATGTGAAATATAAAATTGAAATATTACAATTGCATCTGTATATGCATAAAATATAGTTCTTGTTGAAGTACAAAATTCTATTTTATAAACACCAAATTACACATATATTAGTACATCAACAGACAATCTCATAACACATCATACCAACATTATCATTAATTTCATATGTCATGTGTTGATGTCGTTTCCTATATATATGTATCAGATCTGTATTCTTTCATGTTGGCTTGAACTGGAGATGGAATCATGTAAGCACATTACCAAAAAATATCTGAGATGTCAATACTGTCAAAAAATATCCCATGCTATGCAAAATAGGTCTAGACCAAAACTTTGATACACTACTTTATAGACAAGACTTGTACCAGTATCACTACTGTCAATAACCGCTACTGGACCCAAGGATGGGTCAAGAGATAATAGTGCCAGACTAAAACAATGATTTGTCATAAACCTCAATTTTGCTACATTCCATTTAATGATTTGTCATAAACCTCAATTTTGGGATGATCTTGACCATTGATTCCAAATCAATCTAGGCTATCACTTTAATGCTGCCAAAAATTTAATAGAACATTGAAGTTGGGTGATTTTGTGAAGATTTTGGAGCATTAGAGTGGTTCGTTGATTTCTCAAGCATAGTTTAGAATTTTCTTAAAGTAATTTAATTGGATGAACCTTTATGAAACTCATTTATCCATACTACTTGTAGTTAGTTGATTGCAAATTGCTTTGCATAGTCAATTAGAATTTTAATATAAGCTTAACTTCAATTGTTACTTGCTTATTGATATGCATCCTATGATTTGAACATCTATTGTTTGCCTTAGAATATCACACTAGCTTGATGGATGTTGATGACAAAGCTAAGTCAAGTAGAGTTCATAAAGACATTCACTATCTCTTGCATTCTAGGATTAGAATAGGATATCTAACCCTTACTACTTTGTGCTTTATTTCTAAACCTTGTTAGAATTAGGATCAAGCACTTGCATTGCCAAATCATTTGTAAAGAAATGTTGGTATTTCATTGAGTGAATAGTGTAAGTCCCCACGTAGTTATGAGTAAAAAACATTATAAAATTGAGTTGTGTCCAATACCAAAGTCGCATGTATGCAATTTAGACCTTGGGGTTACTTTATTCGGTCACACAATTATATACATTGTTTAGCACTTAAAGCTTCCTCGTCCAAGAGAAGGTAAAATATTTGATGTTTCATCTTGGAATACTGTGTGTTGTTTTATCGTACATATTGAGGTGGTTACAAAACTCGCATCAATATGTACGCCTTGTTTGTCGCTGAATAATACGAAGTAGTTCCATATTGCTATAACCATGTGTATACCCACAAATATATGACTGGTATCATTGACAGTAAAAAGCTTCCTTCCTTTCCTTTCCTTTTCAATGCATATTCGCAATAGTCTATTCTTTTTTTTATGAGCAGTTCTTTTTCCCGTGCAATGTAATAGTTGTTCAGATCAGCTGTGTCTACAGAATTCCTTAAAGCACTCGTCTTATGTATTCAAAATTGTTTGAGCTATGAGTTGGTTGATTCCTATTGGAGGATGACTTGTTTTTTTGACTGGGCTGTGTCTTGTGCCCATTCAACTGTGTTGGACACCTGTTGTAGCTGTCCTTACAGCTGTATTTTTTAATGTCGTCTTGATTCTTTTTCCAATTTGATTTTCCTTGTAGTTCAGATGTTTTTAGAAACTGGTGGTTCTATATTTGATTGAAAACTGCAATTCTGCACTCAACTTATAAATTTAAAAAAGAAACATTCCCTTACAAAGTGATGCCAGGCCTCACCAGTGGCTCGTGACTAACCTCCAATGCAAAGACTGTAGGAAGCCGGGGAACGTTCAAAGATTCAGGTACAATTATCGAGGTCAGTTCAGAAGTTTTTTGTTTATTTTTACAAATTTGTCACTCCAAACTAAGATCATGTGAAAAAGGTAAAGATTGCTTTGACCTCGTGACTAAGTTTGGGACTAAACCAAACCCTTCCAGTCCATCAACACCCACAATATGATTATACTTAATTGAAACTGAACCTTGCATTCATCTGCATGGATATAGTTCTCGCTTAAAATTAATAGACACATACACAAAATGCATTCAAACTGTATAGCATACACGGAATTAGGCTTGTTTTGTCAGCTAGGCAACTATGTCTGAGACATTTGTAATCTAACAAAATCTAGGACCTGCATCCGACTCATTCTTCTAGCTGCACTCCACAAGATTCAAACTCCAATTGGTTGCCTGGAACTCTATGATCTCACAAGTCTCAATATAAGATGCCAAGAAATATATGTTCATTTGCAGGATTACTACCATCCTTCCTTAGGCCCCGGCTATTCATATGTATTCTTAAGGAGACCCTTGGTTTTGATCTTTGATCATAAAATCTTTTGCGATGTTTCTTTTAGATGCACTGTATAGCATGTTATGCTTAAATTAATGAAAAAAGTAGGGGAACCATGCATAAGTCTAGGAAACATGAATTTATCTCATGCCATGTTTCAGCTGCAACTTACATTCATCTCTTTGGAGACGAAGTGGAACATTTGAACCCTGGTGGATTCCTTGAAACTCACAAAGCTCACGAGGATGCTCCTTATCATAGAAGCTATTGAATGCTGTGTTCAGGAAGAAAAAAATACTCTACTAATATTCTATCAGAAATCCTAATAACCTCTATTTGATTGTCATTTGATATTTACCTACTATTTCTCACTATACAGATAATGAGAATTAGATAGCCTTACAGTTTCAATTATGTTTATCTAAACGCTTTTTTTTGTTTCATGTTTATTAACTAACACTGTAAATAACGAGAGTTCTAAAGTAGTGTGTTTTGCCCTAAATATGTTCAGATCAACCACGTTTGAATATTATCATCATCCTCAATATGTCTCTTTTATTGCATGCACAATTAGTTGGGTAACTGCATATTCACATGTAGTGATAGAATCTAACAAATATACTAGCGTTCTATCATATCTTTGTGATGCAGGGGGTCTACTCAATTTGAGACAGAATACTCTCTCGTCACAAGACCCAAAAGGACAAAAATTGAAGGACTTCCACAAACAGAGAGAGAAGTGCATATTCAATAAACCTTACTGCAGAATAACCATCCATGGTGTCCACTGTACAATTTATTACACGGTGACCTTATATTTACACATAAGAAGCTTATATGGGCTTTGTTACCTCTATATCGAAATCTCCCTTGCTAAACCTAACCTTCCTAATCTACTTAAATTCCCCCTTTGCTTAGGAGACCCTCTCCCATTTGTTAATCAGGTTACAGCAGTTTCTAGACATAGCGAAAACAATTACGATTACATCCTGTTTTTGAGGAATTAGTTGATGATCAACCTCCTGATTTTGTGGAGTTGGTTTGCATCATTTCCCCCTTCTTTTAAAATTTCGAACCTCCTGGTGCAAAGCTTTTTTCACATGAAAACAAAGTTCAACAAATTAAATCACTCAGAATCTTAACAACCTAAACATTACTTTTCTTTTTTGTGATGCAGGATTGTTTTTCTCCTAGAATGCTACTACATCAAACAACCAGATAATAGTTTGGAACAGGTGGTAGAACTGTCCTTTTGGTTTTAAGGACCAAGCCACAATGTTCCTTTCCACCAAATTAGATATCTTTGTAAATCATCATATTTTTTCTTCTTTCTTTTCTAGCCTCTTGTTGGAATAGGTATCCTCCTCCTTTCCCAATTTATTCTCTTTTCCAGCTCCTTGAGGCTTAGTAGAACAATAAAAATCATCATTTCTCTTTGCATCAATCAAACCAGCTTCTAGTTACACTTGCACATAAATCATCAAACTTAGAAATGAAATTAAGGGAATAAAAATTATCTATAAGTGCTTTCTCCTTCTTTGCATTATGCCATTTAGGCATGTTTTCCATTTCATATTTTGTAAAGTGGTCTTTTCTTTGTAACTCGGTGTGATGGTGTTCACAAGACAAATGCTTTTGGACATTGTCCTTTCGACCATAAATGAACATGTCTCTAATCTCTTCCTCAATCATCCAGTTGTCTCCTTAGGAAAGTGATGATCTTATATTCCTTTTTTAACATTGATGGGATTCTCTGGACATTCCTCTAGCTATTTCTGCAAAATTGTGCTTTTTAAAAACATTAAATCTTCATCACCTATAAGGCTCCCAAAGATCTCCTTCTATTGCAGCTTCCTTTTTAATGTGGAATGCTTCGGTCACTACATCATCTTGGGCCTCATCTTGTGTTACACTGCATTCCTCTTCGTTGTAGTCCTCCAACTATCCTCTTTTTGCATTGTAATCTCCTGTGCCTTCTCCTTCTTTGAAATAGCATAACTCAACAACCCCATCCCATTCATCTGCTTTATCTTCATCCCATTCATCTATCTCTACTTTCTATAACTCACCATTCTAATTTTTGCCTCTGCCTTTGTCTTATCTTTTCCCACCTTGGTTGTCATCGTTTTTATAATCATGATATAACTCCATATTTGACTTCACAGCCCGAGCTCAAACACATAACTCCACGTTCTTGTTTCCTACAACTCCCAGCTTTTGTGCACAGCAGTTCACCACCACAACACTGCATCAATCTTTTGGATTAGTGATACATATTTCTCATAAAGCTTCCATCTACCCTATTCTTCTTAGAGATTGAACTTTTGGTCTCCCTCAGCTTAATGTTTTTGAAAGTGTGATAGCAACTTTTGCACTTCGGGGCTCCCTCTAAATTTGTAACTCAGCATTCTGCCCTTCACGGCAGATCTGCATTTTTAGGGCTCTACTCTTCACTATGATCTTTTGTCTTTTTCCTCAGCTTTTTGGCTGCCCTTGGACTCCATCTCTACACAAACTGACAAAGACACTTTAAACATAAGTTATTATTCCAAAATATATCTCAACATCAAATGTTTTGTCAAAAATCAACTTCATACAGGCAATTATATGTCAACATATAAGCTTCTCCTATTAATGATCACATAAAATCTTCACTCAAAATATGGAAGCTACCTGTGATAGCGAGTTGATTAAATATATGCTGATCCTGCCCTTGATAAAGATATATTGAAGATACTAAGTTACCAGATTCAGACCCTGGACCCTTGAACCGGATCCAGGTTCGGGTCCGAGCCGGGTCCGGATTCACGGATTGGTCTGTGCTCGGTCCACACAGGGTCCGTGCTCGGACCTGTGGGTCCGTCCGGGTCCTCACCACTGCGGATCCAGATGGACCCACAGGTCCGAACACGGGCCCTGTGCGGACCCGGGAGGACCACCTGCAGATCCGCGCGGACCGCCAAGAACCCACAGTGTCCAAATGAGTAAAGTGGGCCCAAACTCACTTAAATAGCATTTTTTTTTTTTTTTTCCAAACCCTAAAACGACCCTAATATGGAGCCTCCAAACACATTAAATTTCACATTTGCTCTCTCCATCTTGCAAGTTTGAAGTGAGGTGATTGTATTCGAAGGAGATTGATTGTGGAGTGGCAAATACCTTCCAAAAACCAGATTTGAGTGTTTAAGGTATGCATTTCAACCATATTCTTTAGTTTTTTGATAGATTTTTTCAAGTTTTTGATAAGTTTTAAATTTTTTTCAAGTTTTTGTAGAAGTTTTGAAGTATGCAACAATGAGTAGTCAAAGCTTGGTGGGTGGGGAGGGGTCTCAAAGATTTAAAATTGATAAAGGGTCTCCTTTATGGAGACACATTACAAGAATTTCTCAATGTCCTGGATGTGGGGGGTTTATTTGGAATCGTGAACACAGATCAATGATCAAGTATTTAAATTTTTAATGTTTATCTTTGACATTTGGCGTTGATCACTGATCAAGCATCATAGATTCATACTATGAAATGATTTAGTTTTACAATTATGTATATTTCTCTTATGTTTTTGTATATATATAATATATATATATATACACACACGAACCCATACAAACCATAATGGAAAAAAAAATCACGAACCCACGAACTAGATTCTTATACCCGAACCCGTCCCCGAACCCGAACTGGTAACTTAGCCAAGATATTAATAGATGAAGCATAATTATCTAATTCTATATCACATGGAATGAATACTGGAACTGTAACAATCTTTCCTGATTGCAAGCCAAGCAATGTTACTGAAAATAATGCAAACATTTCTGACATCATTGATCACCTTATGGGTTCTTACATCACAAGAGATATTGAAGACCTTAAATTCCTTGTCATAGAGTCTGTTAAGAACGGCAAACCCTGTAGGTAAACTTGAAGTATAAAGCTCAAACCAATGACAACAATGACAGATGATCAGCTGCTACCTAATGCCAAAACCTGTGTATAGTATCCTCCTCAAGCCAAACAGGTTGGGCAAATGAACTGGTCTCTAACAAGGAAATCTGGGAGCTTCCTCTCAAATCAGAGAGACTGTAATCATTTTATTTTTTTATTTCTGGGTGATTTCAACAATATAATCAACGCTCAGAAAAAAAGGGCACTGTTTCTATATAAGAGCAACATGTGTAATTATAGCCAAGACAAAACTACTGTAAGCATGAATCCTTGAAAGCTACAGATTTTGAAAGTGGAGGATTTAACATTATTCTTAACCTCCTCATCAAACCCTTCGTGACCTTTCAGGAATGCTTGGCCAGGACTCTTTTGATGCAGCAGTTCTGCTCCTCAATTCAAGATTGAGAATATTGACAATCTTCACAAATTATGTTTGCTGGTTGTTATTTTTCTTCCTTTTTTTAGTTAGTCTTTTGGTTAAGGTCTTTAGTTTTCCTCTCTCCTTGGTTGTCTTTTTGGTGTTTTTATTCTTTGACTTGTCCTTTGACGTTGCTCTTGTTGTTGACTTTTATCTCTTCTTTTCTCTTGGTTAGCGTGCAACCTCCCCCTGGTCTTTTGGCTAGCTCTATTTATCTCAGTGAGATCTGCATCTTATCATTTTTTCTTTCTGAGCTTCCTAGTGTGATCCGAAACGTTTGTTTTTATGATGCAAAAAAAGAGACACAATCTAACCCGGAAGCAGCAAACATAACAATGATGGATTGTGGAAAACTAATGTTCTTAATCTTCACAAAACCTAAACAGACAGAAATTGAAGATCTTCCACAGACAGATAGTGAAGTACATATTCAATAAACCTTGCTTCAGTTCAGGGAGAAATGAAACCATCCATGGTGTCCAGAATACAACAAAATACACTGCAACCTTATATTTAGATACAAGAAGCTTACATGGGCTTTGTTGCTTCTATACCAAAATATCCCTCTCCAAATCTAACCTTTCTAATATTCTTAAATTACTTCCTTTGCTCAGGAGATCCTCTTCTATTCGATATCTAATTCTCTATATTTGGTAATCACGTTGCAGCAGTTCTTAAAAGACTGAGTACTGAAAGCTATTTCTACACATAGTAAAAACAGTTACAATAGCGTCCTACTTTTGAAGAATTAGTTTCTGGTCAATCTCCTGATTCTATGGAGAATTTGCATTAATATAATGTTATTAATATGTATATTGGGATCATTACCATATTGCTATTCTGCAGAAGTTTAAGAGGAGGTGCTTCGATGGTTCAGTTCCCCATTCCTCAATCTGAGAATTGTTGCTTGACGATAAAAAATGAAGAATTGTTTCTTTCACCAAGAATTTAGAAGCAATTACCAACCTTCATGAGCAACAAGGTCGCTGTGGCACCTGGCAATAAAGATCAGTAATAGCAACAATTCTGTTGCCATTCCCTTTAACCTAGATCTAGGGAGCTTTCGAGACATTATTAATATTGCTCAAAAGGCCTTAACTGTAGTTCAGGCATCTAAAAATCAACCATCTTAGGAAGGTTCACAAGCTTCACAGTGCAAAATGATATAATATGGCCTAGTTACTTTCCACATAATTCTTACAAACATAATGTGTATCAAATACTTCGAATTTTTAGGCGCATGATAATCTAAGGGAAAAATCAAGGACTTGGTAACTAAGGTATGGAAACATATTGGCCAAATTTTTTCAATGAATAGTCGTGTCTTTTCCATTAATTTATATTGAAGTACACTATTCACAAAAAAAGAAAGTAGGGGGAAACAAGATCACTCCTCAAGAGTCAATCAAATAGAGCAGCGAGATCAAAATACACACGGGCATAGCCCAGATCAGAAAATGGGCAGAGCCCAGAGAGAAGAAAGCACAAATTTACAATATATATTCAAGAGACGAAGTAACTCATGGAGTGCACGAGCTATTAGGGAGCTACTTCTTTCCTCATCATCTATTCTATTTCTTCACAACTTCACTTGCAAAATGTAAAATATATATTTATGCATCTATACATATATGTATATGTAAACAAATATGTATGTGTACATATGTTCTAAATTCCATCGTGATTCTTTCAAATTTATGTGGATATAATAAAAGAATGATAATTAAATTCCAAAGGCATGAGATAGGTCTAATTGCACAAGTTCAAAATCCCAGCATTCTCTATGAGTCACTTCGCCACCTTTCCATAGCCAAATAAATTTTGGATTGACTGTGAATTAACATTCAATTGCAAGCTATTCATTGCAGTATACACACTTACAATTTCACTATTTTCTTCAAACAATTCTTGTTCTAGCTAATGATATTTTGTAGTCATTTTACAATGTAAAACCTGAATATAGACATCCAATGTTTGTACTTAGCTGTACTGCTAACCAAATTCATATTTCTGGTAGATATTTTTTGGGAGTATTCACAAATCATCTCACTTGTACAAACATCATACATTGAACCGTTCTCTGTGAGCATGCTGCTACAACTGCAATATTTGATGGGCCGAATGCCTATTAAAAATCAGTGGCATTAATGATTGTCTTAACAAAACTAGATATCTTCTTATTACACATTGAGGAAAAGGGCGAGCTTGTTTTGAGGACAACAGAAAAAAACAACAGCTGAAAATTCAGCTTGGAGATGGAGAAATCAAAAGAGGAGGCCCTCTTGTATCCTGAATTTGGGATGACAATGTAGGTGCTGGAGAAGGGGTCCATGCATCATTCTGTATAGGTGCTCCATGAACATGGGTACCACTGGGCGAAGGATCAGGATCAGGATAATCAAAGCCATTTATTATTGCACCCTCACTCATTGAAACACCAGCCAATTCAGCACTGTAACTTGAACCAAAACAGCAATCAACCTGTGACTAACAAAACAATCATACCACATAAGAATTTACTAAAGATTTTGAACAAGAAAACTTGTTGCCTCTCTTCATAACATGTCAAGTTAAACAAATTCCTTTAAAAAAACAGATTTTTACTCTTAAAGAAATGGTTGATAAATTACAACTAGCTTGAATTCCAAAAGCTAACCCCTACAAAATTTTTTGGTTAAAGAAGGATCATAGTACGCTTGTGGATAAATCTTGACTTATTACATTCAAAATTAGCCCTTATTTGGATGAAGTGCTCTATGATGTGGTGTCAATTAGTGCATGTCATTGGTTGTTTGGCAAGCCTTGGTAGTATGATCAAAACGTAATTTATCAGAGTAGAGAGAATACTTATGAGGCTCAACATGAAGGTAGGAAAACATGCTTAAAATTGTGGAAAGTAGAGGACGCATTTGAAATAATAACCTTCCTTAGTGAAAGCTAAATGATGTCAAGAAGAGGTATGGTACTTATGATAAAGAATAACATGCTATTGTTCAAACATTGAAATAGTGTAGACACTAGTTGTTACATGGGGAATTCATCTTGTTGACAAGCAATTAAGACCTAAAATATACAAATTATCAAGGAAAATTAATGAATAAACATGCTAAATGAGTTTCCTGTTTACAAAGTTATACATTTGTACTACAACATTTGAGTGACAAGACTAATTTAGTGGTTGATGCTTGAGTACGATGCATCGCCTACTTGTCTAAATTACTGATGAGATTGTTGGGATTGAGGAAATGAAAAGAAAACATATAGTTGAGCCTTATTTCAGAAACGTTATTGCTACTCTCAACAGTCTTACCGTTGTAGGAAGTGAATTCTCCAAAAAGTACTTATTGGAAAGTGGATTTTTGTTTAGAGGGCTCTATCTTTGTATGCCCGCTAGGTCTAGGAGGGAAAAATTGATTCATGAAGCGCCCTCAAATGGCTTGGGGGAACACTATGGAAGAGACAAACTTATAGCTCAGTAAGTGAGAGATTATTTTGCCTTAGTTAAGGAAGGACGTAAATAATTTATTTCCATATGTAGAGTTTATCACATTTCTAATGGAGGACGGTATAAAACTTTACCTATTCCCAAATGACAATGGATTGACACCTCCATGGATTATGTGTTGGGATTGCCTCATACTCAGCAATGAAATGATTCTATTTTTTCTGATGTGGATCGATTCTCAAAGATAGGCCACTTTGTGCAAACAGACTATAGATGCTAATAAGGTCACCGATTTGTTTTTTAAAGAAATTACTAGCTCGCATGGACAGCCCAAGGCTATTGCTAGTGACAGGGGGACAAAGTTTCTAAGTCTCTTCTAGATGACTTTTAGAGAAAACTTGAGAGAAATTTAAAAAATAGTTCAGCCTACCATCCTCAAATGGATGGACAAAAACAAGTGATAAATAGATGTTTAAGTGATTTGTTTTGAATCGTGATGCTTGGTGAGAATCCAAGATAGCGGCATTCGGTTTTGGTATGGGCTATGTTTTCTTTTAATCCTAGTAAGCCAAAGGAGTCTTGCCAGCTCCTCATGCCTTTAATGCTTTTAATTATCTTGTCAAAGTTATTAGAATTTGGCGTGAATGGATTTGAACATAGAAGACAACATGTGCTCTTTTGCATCTATAATGAACTCCATACAAGCTCCTCTATGTCTCAATATTAAATCCTACATCTCGAAGAAATGTTTTAAAGAACCCTAGATAGAGGAAGTTGAAGTAGAGTTAGGAGAGGACCTGATATTGAGGAGAACCTTAATATTTGGGGACAAAGAAACCCCCAACAATGATTGGAAGAAGAAGAGTGTCTTCCTAACAAATTGCAAATATAATGACAAGGTGTGCAAGGTGATCATAGATGGTGAACCTATAAATAATTTGATGAGTACAGAAATGGTTGGCAAAATACAACTTGCTTGCATTAAAAAATCTAACCCCTAGATTTCTTAGTTAAAGAAGGATGACAGTGTGCCTTTAGATAAATCTTGTCTTTTTGCATTCAAAGTTAGCCCTTATGCAAATGAAGTGCTATGTGATAGGGTGCCAATCGATGCATGTCTTTTATTGCTGGGTAGTGTTGATGCGTGCTTTGTGACACTTGGAAACAAAGAACAAAATACCAAGTACTCTATCCTCTCTTGAATAAGGAAACCTCAAATGCTAAACAATGTGAAACTATTTCATCAAATAAGGCAACCCCAAGGTTTAGACTGCAAACATGTGACTTTGTGTTGGATATAGACTCACTGAAATGATGGAGTATATTTTTATTTATTTATTTCCTCCTTATATTTTGTTATGTTTCTTCTTTTTATTTTGGTCTTTTTCTTTTAGGTTCTTTTATTTTTATTATTTCTTATTGTACTCTTTGCAGCCTTTTTTTTTTATGAGCGTGTTGTCTCTCCGTTACCCACCCCTCCTCTCCTTTCCTTTTTATTGGGTTCTTGGTCTGCAATCTATCATTTTTATTCTCCTTTCTTCTCTTGCATCCTGATGATGGATCACATAGTGTGATCCGAAACGTTGATGATGAAAATTGCTCACACAATCTAATCCAGAAATTTCAAGCACATATACAATATGGATTGTGGAAATCTAATAGCTTTGAATGATGTAATCTTGCTAGTAACACACAAAGAGGTAAGGATTTAGAGAAATCTAATCCAACACCTAAGGACAATGATCAATGGATGATGCTTAGATAAATGGATTCGTTAATCAAGCTTTACTTCACCACGAGGAAACAACTACACAAAATTGATGCAAACTCCAAAGGTAACAAAGGATTTTCATCTTGTAAACATTCATCAAATACCCAATACTAGCACAATCCAAATGAACATCCACAATTGAACTAATGGTTAAGTTGGTTCAGACTAACCATGCACTGCTATTTGCAATCAACAAACTGCAAATGGTATGAACCAAGGAATTCATCACATATCTCCACATTTCTCCAATAGAACCAATGAACCTTAACTAAACCTAAGAAGTAGAAACCATGCAAAATATTGAAACAACAAAAAAAGATCCACCATATCTTCAATGAAAAACATGTATTCTTTCCAACACAATCTTGGCAACAATCTCTAATATCCTCCTCTTACTACTGCTATTCAATCATATGTTGACTAATAATCTACAAATGAGAAGGCCAAGCCTTTTATAGATATCTCAATTACAATGAAGGGCCCAAATTGATTCTAAATCAATGGCCAAGATAATTCAATGAAAACACTAAATGGGGTAGTTACAACTACCACCTTCATACATTTAATATCATCTAATGAAAAAACTACAAGTCTTTAAGTATATATCCTTTTAAGGATGAACCATGAGAAAGTTATTGAAAATTGCATTATATGTCCAGTTGTTTGATGAGTCAAGTTTGATGAACTCGAACATGTTGACCTTGAATTATTTGATTGGTTGAAGATGAGTAGGTGCCACCGCAGCTTGTACATCTTGTAAACTTTATCATTCTTTCACAAAGAAGAGATATTTCTTGATAATCAACATTATCTTTCTAACTTGGTTTACTCCTTTGAGACTATCCACTTCTGGTGAACGATTGTGATGGTTCATATTACCAAATTGTTTCATCTTCATTCTTCAAAATTCTTTGCCACCTTCATATAATCCTTGTTCTAGAATTCTTCCTTGGACAACTTGATCTTGATCTTTTTGAAGTAATTGAATCCTTTGTGCTGATCTTGGATTTCAAAGGGAAATTCAAAGTCGATGTGGCTTTCTTCGTTTGTAGAGTTATCCTTCCTCAATCTTGAATAACTTCTTGAAGTGTCTTGATCTTGTTAAGTTCTTCATCATAGGGTAATCCTCTTGAACATTTTGATGTTATCTCACCATCCTCCTTCCTTGGATATGCTTGACCTTGATTTCCCTCGCATTGTTGAATCTTCCATCCGGTTCTTCATTCTCCATTATTCCACATGCTTCCTTCACCTTCCTTGCATCAATCTTGAAAAGAAAGAGAAAACAATTTGGATCAAAGTTGTGAATAAAATGCAAGTTTGAAGAACTTAAGATAACATCTATGATAAGCAATTTTTCAATGGGGTCTTGGATTGGATCTTGAATTGGTTTTTTATGGATTCTTAAATTTGGATTTTGGAATTGGGAAATCCAGAATTTAGATTAGGCCTTGGATACGTGGATCTAGATTAGGATTTGGCAAATTTGGAAATTCCTTGGATTAGTAATCTGGATGTATCCTTCCAATCATGAACATTCAACGTAGAAACCCTTTTGAAATGCTTGTCACCAATCTGGAAATGCTTTTTCTTCATTCTGTTTCGGATTTCTTGAATCTGATTTGATCCCTCAATTCTGATGCTAGGAAATTCACTCTTGAATGCTTGAATTCCGATTTGATTTTGCATTAATTCTGACTTAATCTCTTGGTGAAGTCTTTCCTAACTGCTGCAACTCGCACCTCAAATCTGACTTAGACTTGCCTCTATGCTGGAAAATTGCACTAATTTCTGATTTTTGCCCTTGAATTGGAGTGAGATTGCCCCAATTCTGGAAACTGTAGCCCTTCTCTCCTTTTGGAATTCATTCTTCTCTGCTTGAAATTTCACAATTAATTTGTGTTTGAATGATTGTGGAATGATACCTTTCATCTTTCATATAGAGCGCTCTATCTTGAATTTTTAATTCCTTTCTCATGGGCGACCTCCTTCCACATCATATTTTTGTTTCAAACTTGCAAACTTCCTGTTGTGACCTTTTCACAACATTGCTCCGTTGCAAATGGGCCCCCCCTCTTTTTGCTTTGGTTGCTTGTGGGTGTAGGCTTTAGAGTAGGTTGACAGTATTTCAAAGTCTTGAGGAGCCTTGCAAGCCTTTAGACATCCAAGTGTTGGTTAACGGAGGCCTTAAAGAAGGTAAGCATTTTCAATTGAGGCATCAAGTCATATCTTCACCTGGATAATTTTGAGGTGCTCAAGCCTTATGAAGAGAAGGTAAGCATTTTCCCAACTTGATCTAAGCACTATCAAGTCATCAAATTCTTGATCAAGTTGTGTGAACCAAGGGAAATGAGAATGTTTAAGTCAAGCCCATGGCTTGACAAACAAAAGACAAGTCAGAGTGCCCAATTGAGATGCCAATTTCGATCAGCCTTCAATAAGTTCCAGCTCAAACTAAATCGAAATCCATTCCAAGCTTTAAGGGTTTACTCCACACAAAGGCCTAAATTGAATAGGCAAGATCAAAATTGAGCCCAACAAACATGAGAAATCTGCTTCAAGATACAAGGCAAAGTGCCCAACTATATGGTGATTTCCAAAAAACATAAGGTGGTTCACCAACTACAAGGGTATTTCCACCCTAAAGCAACGTATTTAGCCCAATCCTTAGAGGCTTTCCAAAAAACATCATGTATTTTGCCCAACTTAGCTGTGATTTCTGAAAAAACACCATGTACTTAGCCCAACACCAATAAGATTTCTGCTCCATGCCTTGTGCATTTTGCCCAATGAGCACTTGATTTCTGCCCTTCCTAATAAGCTTCTAATTTCGATCAAAAACATGTCATACAGGTTGGTCATGTAAGAAATCAAACATTAAAAGCATGAGTACTTATTAATGGATGGAGAATAGGTATTAAACTAGGTAGGTTGGTCTGATTATGATCAGGGTGCGATTTTAAGTTAATTTATTTAATAAGGCCAGGTTGGCCTAGACAAAGGGACACCTCCCTTAGCCCCAACTCAAACTTAATCAAGTGCAGATTGAACTTACAGGACAGCTGATTATAAGCAGATCGAATTAGAGGAAGAGCAGATCAATTTCAAACAACAGCTAACTACATTTGAAAAATCAAATCTGTGAGAGGGCACTGATCAACATTCATGGTCAGATCTCAAAAACATTAAACTAGGCTATTCGATTGTTCAAACCTAGATTTTTGTGAGAAGAAGTCAAGCCTAAAGGCTGCAAGTTACATGTATATGTCAAAATTACAAAATATGAGGGTGATCAGGCTTTTAGTAAGTCGAAACATCTCAGACCTTGGTAGAAAACTCAGAATTTTCATCGCAATCAAGTGAAGTATAGATGAAAATGAGGGCTTTGAGTGCATTTTGGAAGTTTGAATTCAAATTTGATAAATTGTATGATTAAATTGTTTTCAATTCAAGTCATCATTCAGCCTGCAAACGAGTAGATGCAATCAGATTTTGATCATAGGTTTTAACTTCTTGATATTAATCCTCTTGAATTGCTATTAAGAATGTGAAATGCAAAAATCTAACAAATGATGTTGTTTTGCAAAGTGGATAGGGAAAGAGGATGTTCAAGGATGAGAAAAAACTATTATAACTTCAAGGATACATGAATGAAGGAACTCAAGCAAAAGATGGAAGCAGGATTACAAACTACAAAGGTTCGAGACTTCTACAATACATGTACAAACATTTGTGCAACGTCAAAGACAACATAGGGGCATTATCAATGTAATATGATTAAGCAAGAAGTTCAAGAAAGAGAAAATCAAAGATCAAAGTGAAGTACAAAGAAAGACCAAGTTCAAGATGATTAGAATGAAACTCAGAGGGCGAGTGTAACATCATGATTAAGTCTACAAACAAATGGAGAAAATTATTACAAACTTGAATTTCCTTCAGAAATTCAAGTTCAATTTAAAGGTTCAATTACACGGAGTACTTACATCACTTCTACAAGTACAAGATCAAGGTCAAGATATCATGAAGACATCAACATTTCAGATACAAGCAAGTTTATGAACATGTCAATGAGAAGGTTTCAAGGTAAAAAACATCAAAGGATAGTGAAAATATGAAGATGAAGAAATTTGGGAATATGAGCCATCACAATCAATCGAAGGATGGAAAATATTAAGTATCAAGAGATATTGTTTTATGATGATGTGTATAAGATAAGCATGCTAAGGTGGCGCCCATTCATCTCCAACCAATCAAAAGACTCCAGTTGCACGTGTCCAAGTATATCCAATCAAATCATGTCAGGTTTACATGTGGAGTCCACCTAATATCATTACCTAACCAATTTTCTCATTGGTCCACAAAGGCATTGTAATTTTCTCATCAGCCCACAAGGTGGTGCTTTATTGTAATTGGTCAAGCATTTAATGCTTGTAGCTAGTAGTTATCCTAGCGCTTTGTTGGCATAATCTTGGCCTTTGATCTTGAATCGACCATGTCCCTTCATTATATTTGAACAACTATAAAAGGCAAGGCCTTATCATTTGTAAAAGAGAGACTTGGAGAGATTGTTGCAATAATGTTGTCAAAATGTTCTTAATTCATTGTTGGTTTTCATAGCGGATTGCTTGTATCATTTTGGAGTATTGCATGGTTTCTACATTTCCTCACCTAGTGTAGGATTTTATTTCATGTTGAGTAGAAGTAGAAGTAGAAGTAGTTGAATGGAAGATATTATTGAATGGTGAATTATGGTGAAACTAGTGTCCATACTTTTTGGTACTTGTTGATTGCAAGTAGCAATGTAAGGTTAGTTTGGGCCTAATTGCAAGCATTTAACTTCAATTGAAAATGTTCATTTGGATTCTGCCATCATTGGATATTTGAATGAGTATTGACAATGTGAGAATCATTCGCGCATCCTTAGAAACAATCACCCTCCTTTGCATAGTTGATTTGGCAAAGAAAGGACTAGTTAAGGTTTCATCTCACCATCAATAATCTCTTACATTGTTAGAGCTAGATTAGATTCCTAAACCCTTTGCCTATTTGCAATTTGTTTGTTAGAAGTAGTTGAAGAGCTCCAATTGCTAAATCCTTCGCATTTGCAAAGTTGATATCCATTGATTGAACAGTGTAAGTCCCTCTGTGATACCAACATATCACATCATTCAGTTGAGTGAAAGTCCACAACTACAAGGAACTTTGGGGTTGCCTCATTTGATCACACAATCTATAATACTTTATACATTGTTTAGCATATGAGCTTCCTTGTTCAAGAGAGAGTTGGGAATTTGGTGTTTCATTTGGAATACTAAGTATTTAATTCTCCATGTTGAAGTGGTCATAAAACTCGCATCAACATGCCTCTTTACCAAGTCGTCCCTCTTTAATGTTATTTTTTTAGCATTTTTTATTCCATTTCTTCTTGGGCGCAATTTTGCATTTTAGGTGGAAATGGTAAGTGCTGAGATTTGAAGTTTAGGTGGAAATTCTAATGGGAGAGCAGGATTTTATGTTTTAGGTTGAAGTGCTAATGCTTGGGTGCTGAGTTTCACATTTTAGGTGGAAATGTCAGGCAAGGTGGGGGGGTTTTACATGTTTAGCTGGAAATGCAAGGTCAGGTTTTCACATTTTAGCTGGAAATGTGGGTAGAAATGTGAAGTTTAGCTGGAAATGAGGGCGCAATTCTCCTATTTGGCTGGATTTTGCATTGAAACTTGGATTTCCCTATCTCGACTTGGAATTTCTTCTTTCGATCAAGGACTTTTACAGTAAATCTTGAAATTCCTTGAACTTCTCTCACTCTTCTCTTTGCCTTGAAAACTTTAGATTAAAAATTCCTTCACACCCTTGAGCAGAAAATTCATCTTCCTATAGATTCTTTGGGCAGAATTTGAAAGAGGCAACAAGGATTGCATTTTCAAACTTGGAATGTCCAACCTCAATTAAGGATCTTCCATTTTTCACTTTTTAATCTCTTCTTTCAAACAAGGATCTTATTTTGAACCTTAGAATTTTCCTTGAATTTTCAGTTTTGCAAATTTTGGATCTCAAATTTTATCTACACGTTGGTTGGAATTGGTTGCTAGGGATCGTCAAGGGGGAAGATCACTAGTCAAAGGGCAGAAATAGCATGTTGCCAAGGATTGCTAGGTCAGGAATTCACTATGGAGCTGGATTTGTCATTTTAAACTTTACAATTTTTATTTCAACATGGAATTCCCATCAAGGATTTTTTCATTTTAAACTTTGGAATCCCTCCCCGAACAAGGATTTTCATTCTTCACTCCATTTTCTCCTTTAAAACTTTGCTTCACTCCTAGGAGGAAACTGACCGTATCATGGATTCTAAGATGGAAACTTGACCTAGAGGCAGATTTTCCAAAGAAAATCCTCCTCAAACCCGGATTTTGCAATTGAGACTCAACCCTTGTAAAATTTATTCTTTCCAGAGTTAGGAATTCCTTACTTGACTCACATGTTCCTTAAGAGCTAGGAAATAAGAAACCTGAAAATGTTGCCAAGCTAAGGACAACTAAGCTAAACACTAAGCTACTAAGCGAAAAAAGAGGGGGTCCCCATTTGCAATGGTGTGTGTGTGTTTACAACACAACAAGTAGGCCTTGGCAATATGACTAGAATGTAATCCATCGAGGTAGATAGAATACTTATGAGGTTCAACATGAAGGAAAACACTCTTAAAACTATGCAAGCAAAGAAGGCATTTGAAATGTTGGCCTTGTCACTTGTATCAATGAGCTATAAAAATTTGACAAAGAGAACAAGGAATCAGCTTGTTATTTGCTATGCCTTAAGAGAAGCAATGGAGCGAAGTAGGAAACCAAGCTCCACCAAAGGTGCAAAAGTTGATGAAATAATATTTTGATATCTCTAACAGTGCTGCCAGTTGCTTTACCTCCCTCACAAGTTATTACATGCCATATTGACTTTGTTCCAAGATCAAAGCACGAGAACATAGATTCGTAAATTGGGAGAAAAGGGGTTCATAAGGGAGAACATGAGCCTTTATGCCACACTAACTTTACTCTCAATTGAAAAAGGAGGCAAATGGAGAATGTGTGTGGATTCTAGAGCCATCAACAAGATCATGGTAAAGTACCAATAATGAATAGAAGACAAAATTCAATGTCAAGGTGGGTTTGTACAAATGGTTGGTAATGCCTTTTTGAATGTATAATGCTCCTTCTATTTTCATGTGCAAATGAAGCAAGTATTTAGAGCCTACATTGGAAAAATTTTAATAATCTATTTTGTTGAATTTTCAGCAGGAGCATGGAAGAACATTTGAACCACCTAAAATTGTGTTTGATATACTTTGAAGGGAAAGATTGTCTATTAATCTTGAGAAATGTAAGTTATGTAAAGACAAGTTGGTTTTCTTCGTAAATGTAATCTCAGCAGAAGTAAACATTGATCTGAAAAAGATTAAGGATAGACTTGAATGGTATACCCTTCAAAGCATTACAAAATTAAGGAGTTTTAATAAATTTCTTAAGAGATTCAATAGAAATTTCACCAAAATAAGTGCTCCATTGACTGATTATACGAAAGTGAAGTTCATTTCGTGGACTCAAACAGATGAGAGAAGTTTTAAGCATCTTAAAAAGAAGGTGATGGAAGCCCCTATACTTTTCTTACAAAACTTTGAGAATATTTTTATCCTTGAGTTTGACATGGAGTGTTGAGTTAAGAGAGCAAGCCAATTACCTAATTTAGTGAAAAGCTAAATGACACCAAGAAGAGGTATGGTACTTATGATAAAGAATTCCTTGCGATTGTTCAAGCATTGCAATAGTGGAGACACTACTTGTTACATAGGGAATGCATCTTATTGATAGAAAAACAAGCATTAATATATATACTCTCAAGCCAAATTATTAAATAAGCATGCCAAATGGGTCTCCTTTTTACAAAGTCACACATTTGTAGTACAAAATTTGAGTGGCAAAACCAATAAGGTGCCTGAAGCATTAAGTAGGAGGCATTGCCTACTTGTCTCAATGACCAATCAGATTGTTGGGTTGGAAGAAATGAGGGAGAATATGGAGCTGAACCTTATTTTAATAAAGTTGTTGCTGCTCTTAACAGTCCTACTGTTGCAACAAGTGAATTTTCTGAAGACTGCTTATTAGTATTTGGGTTTTTTTAGAGGACTCCAATTTTGTATGTCAATCAGGTATAAGAGGGGAAAACTGGTTTGGGAAGTGCATTCCCATTTCCTCAAGGGATACTTTGGAAGGGACATAACTTAGAGCTTGGGAAGAGAGAAATTTTTTGGCCTCAATTAAGAAAGTATGTGAATAAATTTGTTTCTACATGTAGAGTTTGTTGAATTTCTAAAGGAGAATACAAAACGTGGGCTTGTACAAATCCTTACCTATTCCCAAGAGCCATGACTTGGCATGTCAATGTATTTTTTGTTGGAACTTTGTTGTACTTGACGAGGGAATGATTTAACCTTTTCTGTTGTGGACCAATTTTCAAAGATGGACAACTCCATTCTGTGCAAAAAGACTACAAATGCAAGTAAAGTAGTTAGTTGATTCCAAAGAAATTGTCAGCCTGCATGGACTGCCCAAGCTATCACTAGTGACTAGGATACAAAGTTTCTGAGTCACTTTTGGAGAACATTGAGGAGCAAGTTTGACATCAAATTGCAGTATAGTTCAGCTTATAACCCTCAAACAGATGGACAAACAGAGGCAGTAAAGAAAACATTGGAAAACTTGCTTTGATGCTTTGTTGATGGGGATCCACAATAGTGGGATATGGTTTTGGCACCAACTTAAAATTCTTTTAATTCTAGCAAGCTATAGGAGATTTAACTACTCCGTATATTTGATTCTTTCATTTATCTTGTAAGAGTTATTAGAATTTGGTGTTTATGGTTTTCTACACAAAAGATGACGTGCTCTTTTGCATCTATAATGATCTCAATACTGGCTCTTCTATGTCTCACTACTAAATCATATTCCTCAAAGAAATGTTAAAAAGAACCCTAGATAGAAGAAAATTATGCTGAGTAAGGAGAGAACCTGATGTTAAGAAAAACCTTAATATTTGAGGACAAAGAAACCCTTGAAGTTGATTGGAAGAGGAAGAGTGTCTTTCAAACAAAATGCAAATGTAGGTTCACGGTGTGTAAGGTGATAATAGATGTTGGATCTACAAATATTTTGGTGAGTATAGAAAAGGTTGACAAATTACAAATCGCTTTCTTTCCAAAATCTAAACCCTCCAAGATTTCCTTGTTAAAGAAGAATCAAAGTTTTCTTTTTGATAAATATTGTCTTGTTGCATTCAAAATTAGCCCTTATGTGGAGGAGATGCTATGTGATGTGGTATCTATTGATGCACGTCATTTGTTGTTGGGCAACCCCTGTTAATATGACTAAAACGTAATCAATTGGGTAGAGAGAATACTTATGAGTTTCAACAGGAGGGAAGGAAAACATTCTTAAAGCTATGGAAACTTGGAAAGCAAAGGAGGGATCTAAAATGTCAGCCTTCTTACTTGTATGAATGAATTTCAAAAAATTCCACAAAGAGAACACAGAATCGGCTTGTTATTAGCTATGCCCAAGAGAATCAAGGGAACCAAATAGGATCCAACCTTAGCTAGAGGAGAAAAAGATGATGAAAGAATAATAATTTGATGACTCCAGCATAGCTCCTATATGGCTCCTTATACCAACTAATAATTAGAGCTAAGTAGATTGGCCTTGCAACTTAGGGATGAGATCATCCTATGCTAAGAAACCATTAACTATCACAGGGTACACTAAGTTATTAACCAGGTTCCTGAATTTTGAGATGGAGTCAATACTATATGTACACTATAAGATTCCTAGGTTGTGTTGCAGTCTAAGAGTTATGTAACTTACAGTCTTACTGAAAAGAAAATACAGTCCTACTAAATTGTAATTTCACAATCACAGGTAAATAGTGATCACAGCTAAGAGTAATCATCAAATGCAAATGAAGAATAAATAACAAATTGCTGCTAAACTATCCACACAACTGAGTTTAATCAGTTGCTGTAGGAATCGGGAAGTAAAGAACTGTATAAAGTTTAAACTAATTAACAAACTAAATCACAAAAATGCTAAGAAATGAACTATTAGTAGCACCTTACCTCAAATGATCCCTGACTTGGGTAGGTGTACTCACTAAAATAACAGTTGAATGGAGTTATTATGCCAAGAAATTTCTTATATGCTCATTCATGAAAGTAATCAAATGCAGAAAATGTATGTTACTGAAAACAAAAAAATCATCTTCTACATTGCATTTATAGATTTTACTTTACCCTAACAAATAGAAACTGGCATGTCACTCATTCCTACTCTAAGTTACCAGATTCACCTCTGGCAGGCCCAAAGTCAGGTTCAATTTGCAGCAAATTTGAAGTCTTGTCAAATTCGCTGCAAATTCTGCGACAGGTGGCCAAATTCGCTGCAAAGTCTGTCAGCAGAACCCCGGCAGAATTTCGAGCAAATTTCAATCGAATTTGAAACCCAACAGCAGAACCCAGGCCAACTTTGGGCAAAAAATGACTTTTTAAAAGTTTTTTTTGTCTAATTTAGTCTATTCAACCCTCCAACCCTAAAATAGACCACTAAAAAGGCCAAAAAGGATGTTTTATATGTCATTTGGACTAAAATGTTAATATATATGGTGGTGTATTTTGCTATGTTGCTTTACTATTAGCATAGTGGTGTATGAACTTATTTGCTGCTGCATATATATATGTTCTTGTACAAATGGACCCAAAACGAATTCGAACCTACCCCAATAAAATTTTGAATGAATTTCAAACCCAAATCCGAACCTGAGTCCAAACCGGCAACATAGTTCCTACTATACAGGGAGAAGAATATTTAACTAAGAGACACAACATTAAGTGAGATGGTCTAGCAAGGTGGATGTTGAAGAATATAAGTTGCAAATCCTAATTGAGTGTAATGTCCCCCACTTAGCCAGTCTGGATATATGTTGTCGTTAGCCCGTTCTTTCATGGTCCCGAGGGCTAACCAAGACTTCAAAAGGGATCTTGAGGTTATTTGGCCTAGTCAAATTTAATTACAGGCCAAATGGAGTTCGTTTGTTGGGTTTTGGGGAGGATTTACTATTTTTAGTAAGCCAATAGGGGATGCAGTGCCTTGGATTTTCAGTGACAGGATGTGATGCGTTTTGTTGAGCTCTTTCCGATGAGCTATCATATGTGGGATTCCGAGTTTATTTGGTATATTATTTTAATGTTTGAAGTTATAACGATAAAGTGACTATTTAAATTAAATATTATAATGTTTCATAAAGTCACTTTATAAAAATCAAGTTCCCCCCTTTAAAGGACATACATGGGCATTCGTAAAGGGAAAAAGGTAACATTAAAGCTTATGTTTTATCCCACATTGGCGAGACGGAAGCGTAGAACTAGTAAGGAAGGATTAAAAAGAGAGAGGATAGCTCTCATTTGGCATGCTTGAAGATTGAATGAAATTGGGGAAACTATGGAGATTATTTCTCTTTGGGCTTGGAGGACGCAAACCCTCTACGCTTTCAATCTTGACGCCATTGAAAGATATGGTCTTGAGATTTTATATTGTAGTTGCAAGATCCTGTAGTAGCGAGAGTTCCTGTAGCAGCGCGGTATTGTAGCAGTGCGATACTGTAGCAAGTTCCTGTAGCAGCGCGGTACTGTAGCAAGTTCCTATAGCAGCGTGAGTACTGTAGCAGTCCGAATCACTGTAGCAGCGGGTTACTGTAGCAACAAGTTCCTGTAGCGGTCTGAATTACTGTAGCGCGGTACTGTAGTAGTCCGGGAACATTGTAGCTGTGAGTTACTGTAGCAATTTTCAGAACTATTAACACTGTTGTAGCTGCAATGGGTATGGACCATCATTGAACTCTATAGTTGTTATAATGTGTTGAGTTTAATAAGATATGTTAGATATGGTAGTTGTAATTTCCTAATAATCTGAAACAAGAAATAAATGAACGGTCATTGTTATTAGCTGCATATGGTTTCATGTTGCCTTCTACTGATATCTCATACGAAATACAACAATCTTGAGGACTATTAAACAACATCAATCTGGAAAAAAAACATAAGGACAGTTGCAGGCCAACTGTTTGACAAAATGACAAGAAGAAACAGACTCTAGAATTACAGAACTAGGCAGCATATTACAGTGGTATCAGAGCTTATCTTTCCTGCCATCCTGTTGGGTTCAGAATGAATTAAATATGACATGACAGACTGGAGTGTTCAACCATTGCCACATCACTACAACACAAGAAGAAACAGAGCATTATTGAATACTAACCGAGAGAATATCTTACCGGGAGGAAGTAGTGACTCAGATGAACCGAGTGTTATAGGTGAATAGGCTGTAGAGACTATGGGGGATAGGAATGTTAGGGATCCTGGTGAGGAGCGATTCCTGCAGTTATTGGATACATTGACTCAGGGACAGCGATTAGTAGAGCAGAGAGCACAAGAACAGAGTCAGAGGTTGGAGCTTATGATGCAGATGATGGCTCGTCAAATGGGGTTGAATGCTAACGTGGGTGGAGGAAATAATCAGAATGGTAATAATCAGAATGGTAACAATCAGAATGGGAATAATCAGGATGGGACCTATAATGGAGGTGAACAAGTTGGGAACAATTTCGGTCATGCACCCCAGCAAGCTAGGATAGTGAGTTCGAGGCCCATGATTCCCACATTTCCTAGAGCCCCAGAGCAGCCCGTACCAGAGCCCCAAATCACTGATATACAGGACCAGTTGAGGAGAGATTGGGAAGCCGGAGGTCCAGATTTTACTGCTGCAATTACCTTTAGGGAGTATATGGATGTGCGGATGAAACATATGCCACGTGGACATGACAAGAACCAGAGCTATGAGCTATGGAAGAAAGTGGGGAAACTTCAATTACCATATTATGATGGCTCGGGGAAGTCTACAGCAAGAGCTTGGGTTCAAAAGCTTGACACTTACTTTCAATTGAACCCTATGCCTGAGGAAGAAGCTATTAAGTACGCAGCAATTCATCTGGATGGGTTAGCACACGAGTGGTGGCATCATGGTATGGTCACTATGGGTCATGCACACATTACCTCATATGTGGAGTTTACAGAGAGACTGATTGAATGTTTTGATAGGAAGGATCCAAAACTCCATTTCAAGGAGTTAGCTCAGCTTAAACAGTGGGGATCATTGGAAACATACATTTCAGAGTTTCAAAAACTCGCAGTGTTAGTAACAGATGTATCTGAACGGAGGATACTAGTTCTATTTATGGATGGGTTAGCTGATCCGTTGAGAGGATGGATTAAAGCTCTCAACCCTCCCACTTTGCAGGAAGCCATTAAGAAGGCTCGTGACATGGATTCCTCTTCAACTTCTAAGAATAAATTCCAGGCAAAGAGTTTCCCTTCGAGGAAAGATAAGGACAGGAAACCTTTTCATAGAGAGGCTCAGCCACCTAAGGAGGAAAGTAAGAGGTTGGACAATGAGACACTTAATGATCTCAGGAAGAAGAAGCTTTGTTTTCATTGCAGGGAACCTTGGGATTTGTCACATAAGTGTCCATTGAAGGCAAAAGCTAAGCAAATGGAGTACTTTTCAGCCGAAGAGTCAGTGGATGGAGATTCAGAGCAGTCATCGGAATCAGATGGAGATGATGATAATTCTTCACATGAGGAAGCACGCAGTGATAGCACGATAGCTCAGTTGTCCAGTATACAGGAAGCCGTCACTTTTAGAGTTAGGGGAACTTTGGATGGACAGAGATTTGTGGCACTCATTGATACAGGGGCAACACATAACTTCATTGATGAGAAGTTTGTGTCACGCAGAGGGCTACATACAAAGGAGCATAGGGGATTTAAGGTGATGGTTGCCGATGGCTTCAAGATTGACTGTACCAAGAAAATCTCCAACTGGCAGCTTCGTTTGGGAGATTATGACATGATAGGAGATTTCTTTGTGGTCAACATTGGTGATCAGGATATGGTGCTTGGGATGAACTGGATGAAGTCTCTGGAGGAGTTTACATTTAACCTTCAGAAAATGGAGATGAGGTTTGAGGCAAATGGTAAGAAGATAGTGCTCAGAGGATTGTCAGATGGGAAGCTTAGAGTGGTGTCACTCAAGCGGATGCAGAGTTTATTTAGACATAATCAGGTACAGTGGGCAGCAGAGTTTAGAGAAATGCCTGAGACGACAGAGCAGCATAAACAGGAGTACCCGCCTAATGTACAAAACATAATAACCAAACATACTAAGGTGTTTGGTGAGATACCTCCAGGGAGACCCCCGGATAGGGGAATCGAGCATGTTATTGAGTTAGAAGCAGGGACTAAGCCAGTTATCATCACACCTTACTGCCATCCAAAAAGATATAAGGATGAGATAGAAAAGGCAATCAAGGAGTTGATTGACATGGGGCACATACGGCCAAGCAAGAGTCCTTTTGCTTCTTTAGTAGTATTGGTGAAGAAGAAGGATGGTACAATGAGGATGTGCATAGATTATAGGGAGCTGAACAAGAAAACAATCAAGAACCGATACCCTATCCCACGCATTGATGAGCTTATTGATGAATTGCACGGTGCATGCTACTTCTCGAAGATTGATTTGAGATCCGGCTACCATCAGATACGGGTTAGAGAGGAGGATGTGGAGAAGACAGCTTTCAGATGCCACTACGGTCATTTTGAGTTCTTAGTCATGCCCTTTGGGTTGACTAATGCCCCTGCCACTTTCCAGTCTTGTATGAACAGAGTGTTCAGAGATCACTTGAGGAAGTTTGTGTTGATATTTTTTGATGATATACTGATATATAGCAGTACTTGGGAGGAACATTTGAAGCATATTGATACAGTGCTCAGTATTTTAGAGAGGGAGTCATTATATGCCAAGATGAGTAAATGCGAGTTCGGGATGACAGAGTTGCTCTATCTAGGGCATATTATTAGTGCAGGAGGTGTTCGGGTTGACCCAGACAAGATCAGGGCCATTATGGATTGGCCACCGCCAAGGAACACTTCACAGCTCAAGGGATTTCTCGGGCTTTGTGGGTTCTACTGCAGATTTGTGAAAGGATTTTCACAAACAACAGCACCACTTACAGACTTGACACAGAGAGACAGTTTTCAGTGGTCAGAGAGGGCTCAGGATTGTTTTGACAGGTTCAAGGAGCTGATGAGTACATGTCCCGTTTTGGCCATTCCAAATTTCACCAGACCTTTTGAGCTGCAGTGTGATGCCTCGAGAGAAGGCATAGGAGCTGTCCTCATGCAGGGAAAACATCCCATTGCATATGAGAGCAAGAAATTACGAGGTGTTGAGAGAACCTACAGCATCTATGACAAAGAAATGCTAGCAATCATGCACGCGCTAGCTAAGTTCAGGCAATACTTAGCGGGAAGTCGATTCACAGTTAAAACAAATCATAACAGCTTGAAACATTTCCTTGGACAAAAGGATCTTAATGACAGGCAACAAAAATGGGTGAGTAAGTTACAGGCCTATGATTTTGACATAGTCTATGTCAAAGGGAAGAAAAAATATTGTCGCGAATGCTTTATCCAGGAGGCCTCATTTGCTTGCTGTTGGGATAGTCATGGATGATTGGAGAGAGATGATCTTGGCAGAATATGCTAAGGATAGTTGGGCATCTAGTGTTATTGAGGGGGTTACTCAGGATAGCCGATATACTGTTGTAAATGATCTGATCATTTACAAGGAAAGGATTTATTTGGTACCTGGGTCTGTGATGAAGCAGAAGATTTTGAGAGCATTTCATGATTCACCATTGGCAGGACATCCAGGATTCTTTAAAACATATCGGCAGGTGAGAGAGCACTTCACTTGGAAAGGGCTCAAATCAGAGGTGCTACAGTTTGTTAGGGAGTGCCCAGTGTGTCAGCGGAACAAACAGGAACATTCCTTTCCGGGTGGTTTACTACAGCCCCTACCCATACCAGAGAAGAAGTGGGATAGCATTTCCATGGATTTTATCACAGGGCTCCCAAAGGCACACGGTCAGGATTGTATCTTTGATGTGGTAGACAGATTGACAAAATTTGCACATTTCTTTGCAATTTCGTCTACTTATTCCGCAGCACAGACAGCAGAGCTATTCTTTCGAGAGGTATTTAGACTACATGGGATACCACAGAGCATAGTCAGTGACAGAGACAGCAAATTTATGAGCCACTTTTGGCAGGAGTTGTTCAGGTTGTGTAGAACAGAGCTCACTCCGAGTACCAGTTACCACCCCCAAACCGATGGGCAGACAGAGATAGTGAACAAATGGGTTGAGGGATACCTTCGAAACTACATTGCAGGACAACAGAGGGCTTGGGTGAAGTGGCTACATCTAGGGGAGTATTGCTACAATACCTCTTTCTATATGTCTATTCAAATGTCCCCTTTCATGGCACTGTATGGCTATGATGCTCCTAATTTCTTGGATTTGTTATTTGGGGACAGTAGGGTACCTAAGGCCAAGGATCTTTTGCAGGAGTGTCAGGACATTATGCGATCCTTGAAGGAAAATTTGCAAAAGGCACAAAATCAGCAGAAGCAATATGCTGATCAACACAGGGTTGAGAGGTCTTTTGAGGTGGGAGACATGGTGTACCTCATGTTACAGCCATATAGACAGTCCTCTCTCAAGAGGAGTGGAGCAGAGAAATTGAAACCACGCTACTATGGACCATTCAGAGTAATCAGGAGAGTGGGCGAGGTAGCTTATGAGTTGGAACTGCCTGCAAACAGTAAAGTGCATAACGTGTTCCATGTGTCACGCCTTAAGAAGGCATTGGGGCACAATGTGGTGTCTTCAGTAGTATTGCCACCTCTTGATGATGAGGGGAAGCTTATCTTGGTTCCTGAAGCTATACTTGACACCAGGGAGAGGGTGCTTCGCAGGAGGACTATCAGGGAGTACCTAGTGAAGTGGAGGAACCTACCAGTTGAGGATGCAACATGGGAGGCAGAGCAGATTCTTCAGCATCCTGAGTTGAGATTGCTTGGGGACAAGCAATTTCAAGAGGGGCGGACTGTAATGTCCCCCACTTAGCCAGTCTGGATATATGTTGTCGTTAGCCCGTTCTTTCATGGTCCCGAGGGCTAACCAGGACTTCAAAAGGGATCTTGAGGTTATTTGGCCTAGTCAAATTTAATTACAGGCCAAATGGAGTTCGTTTGTTGGGTTTTGGGGAGGATTTACTATTTTTAGTAAGCCAATAGGGGATGCAGTGCCTTGGATTTTCAGTGACAAGATGTGATGCGTTTTGTTGAGCTCTTTTTGATGAGCTATCATATGTGGAATTCCGAGTTTATTTGGTATATTATTTTAATGTTTGAAGTTATAACGATAAAGTGACTATTTAAATTAAATATTATAATGTTTCATAAAGTCACTTTATAAAAATCAAGTTCCCCCCTTTAAAGGACATACATGGGCATTCGTAAAGGGAAAAAGGTAACATTAAAGCTTATGTTTTATCCCACATTGGCGAGACGGAAGCGTAGAACTAGTAAGGAAGGATTAAAAAGAGAGAGGATAGCTCTCATTTGGCATGCTTGAAGATTGAATGAAATTGGGGAAACTGTGGAGATTATTTCTCTTTGGGCTTGGAGGACGCAAACCCTCTACGCTTTCAATCTTGACGCCATTGAAAGATATGGTCTTGAGATTTTATATTGTAGTTGCAAGATCCTGTAGCAGCGAGAGTTCCTGTAGCAGCGCGGTACTGTAGCAGTCTGAATCACCTGTAGCAGCGACACTGTAGCAGCGCGGTACTGTAGCAAGTTCCTATAGCAGCGCGGTACTGTAGCAGTCCGAATCACTGTAGCGCGGTACTGTAGCAGCGGGTTACTGTAGCAACAAGTTCCTGTAGCAGTCTGAATTACTGTAGTGCGGTACTGTAGCAGTCCGGGAACATTGTAGCTGTGAGTTACAGTAGCAATTTTCAGAACTATTAACACTGTTGTAGCTGCAATGGGTATGGACCATCATTGAACTCTATAGTTGTTATAATGTGTTGAGTTTAATAAGATATGTTCGATATGGTAGTTGTAATTTCCTAATAATCTGAAACAAGAAATAAATGAACGGTCATTGTTATTAGCTGCATATGGTTCCATGTTGCCTTCTACTAATATCTCATACGAAATACAACAATCTTGAGGACTATTAAACAACATCAATCTGGAAAAAAAACATAAGGACAGCTGCAGGCCAACTGTTTGACAAAATGACAAGAAGAAACAGACTCTAGAATTACAGAACTAGGCAGCATATTACATTGAGTGGGAGAAGGTGAAGCTTGAGATCAGACGCCATGAATTTGAGGTTAATGAAGCTGTCGGCGCTTTCCCGGTAGAAATCCCAAGACAACAGAGAACAAGGCTGACAACTTGAAACCGTGAAGGTGGACGAAACTGACAAACAGCAATGGATGGTGGTTGGATCATGGTCCCTTTGGTTTTTTTTTTGTTTTTTGGATAGATGCTATTCATTAGGTGTTAACAAATCTCTTAGGAATGTCTGGCTTATAGGCTTGGATGAGCTGCTAGATTAGGCCTAATGCTGAAGGAAAGTTTTGCTGTGTCTATCAATATTATAGTTCAGGGATAGTTGAAATTATAGGTGTGAAGAAGCATTATGGTTAAGGTGGTTTTTGGGTGTTGAAATGTTTTTCAAAAAGACAGAGCTGAAGGTTATGCTGAATGAAGCTTTCAATCAATATTTCCTTATGTTGTAAACCTGTATTTTTATATTTAATGAATAAAATATCTCTTACCGACCAAAAAAAAAGAGATACAGCGTTAAACAGAGTCGTAATAGGAATCCATATCCATCATTAAGAGGAGTGTAATAACTACGATGAAAATGCAACAGAATTCATTGATGATGATTATGATAGAAGTACTCTAGGTGTTGAAGATGTCTATTGATGCTAGGAGTCTCATGGGGATACTCTAGTGGACACTTCAACACATGTAATGCCCATTGCTATAACCCATGGTACTTGGCTGCAAGACCATCTACTGCTTTTGCAGTTATTCAGCTGCAAGAAATCCGCATTTCACCATTTTTGTTGCAACATGTTACTTTCTTGAAACACTTTTAATGACAATCCGACCATTTTATCACATTTTCATCAATAATCATGCACACGTATAATTTCTAACATCCATGAGTAAGTATGTTTAGTCATTGACTTGGTACTAAGATCAAAGATTTCTAACAAAGCTGCATACCAATTATCTTTGAAAGAATATGAGCAAATGAGAAGGCAGATTAGCAAATTATGAGATAAAGGGTTCATAAGGGAGTGCATGAGCCTTTGTTCCACGCTCATTTTACTCTCAACCAAAAAATGAGGCAAATGGAGGATATGTGTGTACCTTGGATCCATCAAGAAGATCACGTAAAGTACCACTACCTACTTCCTCTAATAGATGAGATAATAAAAATCTCCACAAAGAGAACATGGAATCAGCTTTATTTGCTATGCCCAAGAGATGCAAAGGAGCCATGTAATCTCCCCTTCCAAATTTTCCCTAGAATCACAACTGCAATAAGTTAGGGTTAGGGTTACATCTTTACCAAGTAAAATATATGCTTAAACAATATGATCCTAGATTTGGATCTTGCAAACATAACCAATGGAACACACACACACACATATATATATTAGGGTTAGATAATAACACATAATATTCATATAAATCTGTATTACCATTCAAACACAAGGGTTTGGAGGAAGAAGCATGATAGGTCTACCTAAGGCCATCCAACACTTAGCCCAAGAGTGGATACTCACCCTCTTGGCCCCAGTGGGCAGGTAACATGGATATCCACTGAGGTGACCTACTCAGTGGGGTGCTTGTATCTGATTTCCCTATCTATGCCGCATCCCCCTAAGGTCAATGGCCATCATTGTAGAGTTGGAGGGGAGGTTGTAATGGGGGTTTCTTTATTGTCCTATCCAAGCCCAAGAGCAGATCTTTTCCCTCTTGGCCCCACGGGCAAGCAACATGGACATCCCTAGTGTGGCCTACTTGGATAGCAATCTCATAATTCCCCTCTTATACCTCTTACCTTCCATACATGATGGGGGTTTCAAACTATCACAAACATGTGCATTATATTCAATCATATATAGATAGATAGATAGATAGATAGATATAGATATAGATATGTGTGTGTGTGTGTGTGTGTGGATAAGAAATATTGACAACTAATGCATAGGTAAATAATATACAAAAAGAGTAAGTATTAAGATTATTGTTGATGTGAGTTTTATGGCACTACAACATGCAGGATGAAACACTTAATGTTCTAGGATGAAACATCAAATATCAAATCTCTCTTGATTAAGGAAGCTCATATGCTAAACAATGTATCTAGATTGTATGATCAAATGAGGCAACCTTGAGGTTCCTTCTTATTTTGAACTTTCACTCAATTATAATGATGAGATATGTTGCGTATCACAAAGGGCCTTACATTGTTCATTCAATGGATATCAACCACTTCAACTACTTCTAATCAAATAAATTGCAAAGGGAAAAAGGTTTATAAAGCTTTCCTACTCCTAGAATGCTAGAAATTGTGAATGTCTTTGTTACTCTACTAGACTTAGTTTAGCCATTAACATCAACCCAACAAGTCCAATCTCCTCAGGTAAATGTAAGATGTTCAAACTTTCAAACTATTATCATTCCATTAACACCATCATTGGATGCATATCAATGTGCAAGCAATAATTGAAGTAAAGCTCATTAAACTTTCAGTTGACCACTCAAGGGAAACTTACAATCAATAAGCAGCTAGTGGTATGGATTAGGCAAGTTTTACAAAGATGGATCCCCAATATCTTCCATTCAACTAAACACTATTTTTAATCAACATAAGTAAATCCTACCCTAAGTGAGGAAATGTGGAAACCATGCAATACTCCAAAATAATACAAGTAACCATGAAGACCAACAATGACTTATGAACAATCTTGGCAATATTATTGCAACAATTTCAACGAGTCTCTCTACTCTAACTAATCTAATGAGTTGAAAATGAGGCCTTAGCCTTTTATAGTTGTTCAAATACAATGAAGGGCCACGCTTGATTCAAGATCAAGGGCCAAGATTATGTTAAAAAAGCCCTAATCCAACTAACAGCTACAAGCATTAAATGCTTGTCAAATCACAAAAAAGCACCATTTTATGGTCGAATGAGAAAATTACATTGCTTTTATTAACCAATCAGAAAATAGGTTAGATAGAAGTATTATGTGGACTTCACATGTAGACTTGGTGTGATCTAATTAAATGTGTTTGGACACATGCAACTGGAGCCTTCTGATTGGTTGAAGATGAGTGGGTACCACCTCAACATGCTTATCTTATGAATTTGATTAAATCTTTGGAGATGAGAAATATATCTCTTGATACTCAACATTTCCCAGCCTTGGATTGTTATGGCTCATATACCCAAATTGCTTCATCTTCACAAATTTTCTCCATCTTCTGGAAATCTTCTCATGGCATTTTCTTTTTGTTGAAATCTTGATTTCTTGGCCTTGATCTTCTTGAAGTGATGAAATCCTCCATGTATTTGGATTGTTGCTCTTGATCTAATTCAACTTGAATTCCCAAAGGAAATTCAAGTTGATGATGATTTTCTTCCACTTGTAGCCTTGATCATTTTCTTGCATAACTTGTTCTTTGATCTCCATCTTGAACTTCCATCTTCACCTTGTCCTCGATCTTGAACCACCTTCTTGTTTGTCCTCTTTAATGGATGGCTGGCCATTTGTAGATACTTGAATTCTCCATGTTGCATTTGCTTGAAGTCTTGGAGTAGAAGCCACCTTTGCTTGGATTTTCCCTCGATTATCTTCTTTCATCTTTTCCATAACATTTCTCCATCTCACCTATCAAAACAAAGGATTTGACCAAGTTTGCAACAAGAATGGGTAAAATAAAAATATTCTTATAAGTAATCCTTCAAAAGAAAACATGATTTCAAGCTAATAATGAAAGTTGTCTTTTAGCAAAGCATTTCAATTCTGATTCCTTAAGTCTGATATTATCCGATTTCCCCTCGCATATATGCTATTAAAGTCATCTCGATCGAGATCTTTATCGGACTAGGGAAGCAAATTGCACTTCAGCCCTGATTCTTTAGTGTGGAAGTAGGGTGGGATTTTAAAAAGTGATGGATGCAGCAGTCCATGCCAAGTGCAGATTCTGCACTATGCTTGGACAGCCTTGTCCAAGGATAGTGTGGATTCCGCACTAGGCTTGGACAAGCTCCAACATAACCTTCATTCATCTTTGTTCAAACAAACTTAGTTTTGCCTCTACGTTCTCACGTTCAAGTTTAAATAGTCTAAATTATCTTTTGATTGAGGTGAAGAGGGCAGCCAAGAATCTGATTGTTAACTTTTTTTATCAAAGAATTGATTTTCATGTTCTTTTCATGGACAAACTAGTTGTCTTCTACTTGGATCAAATTTTCCTTGGAAGGGGAAGCTACGTTTACACCTTGAAATGCTCACATCCTTATGGGATTAAAATTTTTATCTAACTTGGAGAGTGGTAATCTGAGATTTTTGGACATATCTGTCCATGAGGAGTGTGGATTCAGCACTCCCCTTGGACAGCCTTGTCCAAGGGAACTGTGGATTCTGCACTTCTCATGGACAAGCTCCAAAAGTAACTCAGCTTCTTCCTAATATTCAAACATTAACTCTTGACTCGTTCTTTTAAGTTTTGACTTCCAATTTGCTCCATTCATTCTTCGTTCAACCTTCATAATTGGAACTTGATCCTCTCACTTGGCAAATGCATGCTTTTACTTGATTTTTTTAGATCTGATCTCGACTTCATGGCTTGATTGAAAATCTGATTTTCATTTTGCCTTGCAATTTTATATCTCCATCAGCTCCATTTGAAAGGGGGAAATATGGTTTCATGCTTTGAAAAACTTGTTTCTTCATACCTGATTGTTCAAGGAATGAAAATCTATCAAAAAGGTAAGGGCGGAAATCAAAGGAGCTGTGGACAATCCTGTCCAAGGGCAGGTCGGATTCCGACCTGCCATTGGACACCAATTCCAAATCACCTCGCACTTATCTTCTATTCTTATCAATCTCTTCAATTTAGCAAGGTGAAATTGCTTCTTCTCTTCACACCTTTTCAGCCTATTTCCCTTTGGAAAATCATCAATTTTTATGGTTTTCATGCCCAAAATATATTCCCCTCTTCCAAGTTGACTTCGTCATTTAATCCAAAGTTTTCATCAATCTCGTCTTTATTTCAAACTCACTGAATGTTCCTCCTTTATCTTGCTTTTCACTCACCAATTGTTCTTCTTCACCATACTTTCTTGTCTTCAACTCCCCATCTTTCAAGTCCCAACTTCTACTCCCTCGAGGTGACAAGACTTAGAAGCCAACCCAGGCCTATTGATGCCTCATTAGATCCTAGACCTCTTAATCTCTCACAATACTTGGTTGAACGTTGAACTCCTTAATACTTCAACTAGCTTGACTCTGAGATGAGAAAAAGTTGTTTGAACTCATCTCTCTATCTCGGAGACTTGACATGTTGCCACACTAAACTAGGGCAAACCAGACCACCTACTCCTACTGCCAAGAAAAAAAGAGGGGGTCCCCATTTGCAATGGGGCGATGGTGTGAAAACCTCACAACAATTACTAGATGTGGTTATAACAGATCTGAAATGAGTATAAGTCTGTTGCGCTCAAGTCTGATCTGAGTGCTATCTCTTCCGTTGATGCTAAGAATTGCTTTTATTTTCTGATGGATTTATTGATATTCGATCATAAGTCTGCTTGCTTCCTTAAATCGGAATGCTTGTTCATTCAATGTGTTCTGCCCAGATTAACTCTTTTGGTCACCTTCCCTTTTCCGCTGCCTTGTATCAGATTTCTTATTCTTTTGTATCCTTCCTTGGATGCTGATTTGGTTCTTTTATACTCCTTCAATAGTGGAAGGCCATACCCCTTCCAATGATGGTGACTATTGTAAGAGAGATGCTGCCTTGTTGTTAACCGCTAACCTTTCATAACTAATCATTTGTTTGAGGCGTCTTGTTCCATTTTATTAAACCACTCCTCTCTAATCACCATTCTTAATTCTAATTATTCACTTATCATAATTTAATTGAAATTGCCATCAGTAAAGGACACGAAGTGATTACTGGTCAATAAATATAATTATTCTCATTTGCAAAGATGTGGACTGTTGCTAGCACTGTGATTATCAATTGAGGGGAAATTGTTAAGTCTTACTTATTGGAAGACAATTTCCCGATTGTTAATAAGATCTCTGTCATGAGGAGCCAAGTAGGGTCTAACATCCAACAGAGATGCAAAAGTTGATGAAAGGATATTTGATATAACTTCAGCATAGCTGCTAGCTGCTTTACCTCCATCACGAGTTATTACACAATACACACCATATTGACTAGGTACTAGGATCAAAACTTCCTAACAAAGTTGCATACCAATTATCTCTAAAAGAAAATGAAGAAATGAGAAGGCAGATTAGCAAATTGCGAGACAGAGCTTTCATAATGGAGAGCATGAACCTTTGTGTCATTAGTTTTACTCTCACCCAGAAAATTAGGCAAATGGCGGATGTATGGACTTTAGAGCCATCATGAAGATCGTATAAAAGTACCACTACCTTCTTCCCATAATGGATGAGCTAATAAAAAATTCTGCAAGGAAGACACGGAATCAACTTGTTATTTGGTATGCCCAAGAGAAGCAAGGGGGCCAAGTAGAATCCAGCCTCCACTAGAGGTGCAAAAGTTGATGAACGAATAATTTGATACAACTCCAGCACAGATGCCAGCTGCTTTGCCTTCATCAAAAATTATTACATACCGTATTGACTTGGTGCTAGGATGAAAGCTTCATAAGAAAGCTGCATATCAATTATCTCTGAAAGAAAATGAAGAAATGAGAAGGCAGATTTGCAAATTGTTTGATAGAGGGTTCACAAGGGAGAGTATAAGCCTTTGTGCCACACTAGCTTTACTCTCACCTAAAAAATGAGGCAAAATGGAGATGTGTGTAGACTTTGGAGCCATCAAGAAGATCATGTAAAGTACCACTCCCTTCTCCTATAATGAACGTCATACAAGACTGCTTAGCAAGTGTTAATATTTTCTCCAAGATTAATTTGATAAGCAATTACCATGAGATTCGAATACATGAGCAGGATAAATGGAAGGAAGCATTCAATGTCAAGGATGGTGTATATGAATGGTTGGCGATGCCTTTTGGAATGTCGAATACCCTGCTACTTTCATGCACACCATGAACCAAATATTTAGATCCTGCATTGGAAAATTTGTAATAATCTATTTTGTTGCCATTCTAATTTTCAGTGGGAGCATCGAAGAAAATTTGAAGCACCTACAAATTGTGCTTGATACACTTAAAAGGAAACAAATGTCAGTCAATCTTGAGAAAAGTGGGTTTTGTAGAGACGAGATGGTTTTTTTTCCTTGGAAATGTGATTTCAGTAGGAGTAAACTTCTAAGGGGTTTTCATAGTTTAGTAAACTTATATGAGAAAATTATTAGAAATTACAACAAAGCAAGTGCTCTATTGGCTGATTGCACTATAGGGAATTTCATTTCTTGGACTCAGCAGCTGAGAAAAGTTTTGAGCAGCTTAAAAAGGTGATAGAAATCCCAACACTTATTTTCGTAGACTTTGAGAAGATTTGTATCAGAGTGTTATGCTTGAGTAGTAGGAATTGTGTGGGTGTTGATTTAAGAGGGCAAGCCAGTTGCCCGCTTTAGTGAAAAGCTAAATGATGCTGAGAAGAGGTATGGTACTTATGATAGAGAAGAATATGTTATTGTTCAAACATTGAAATAGTGGAGACATTGCTTGTTACATAGGGAGTTCATCTTGTTCACAGACAATCAAGCACAGAAATATATAAACTCTCAAACCAAATTTTGCATAAGCATGCCGATGGGTGTTCTTTTTACAAAATTATACATTCATAGAATAACCTTTGAGAGGAAAAACAAATGTGCTGGCTGATGCATTAAGTACAAGGCTGATTCCTAACACAGGATTGATTCTCTAGCTTGATCCTGCTTAAAATGATAAATACTCGAGCAGGACTAATTGTGTTCACACTCACGGACAAGTTAGACCAAGATGGAAATCACAAGCAACTGATGCAAATTATTAGAAATGTAATATCAAGATAACCATAAAAAATACCAAATATTCCAAGATCAAAAGCGACAGTTTCTGATAAGTTGCAAACATGCGACATTCTTCAAACATTCTAATCTGGTCCAATGATCACTGCTGGATAAAACCAAAAACATGAAAAAAAAAATTAGAAAAAAAGCGGGTTATTATTTTATTTGTATTTTGTTTACACCCATCTGAACTTCAGTTTGCTTTCATTTACAGTTGCACCATCTACAACATAACGCGGTATTTCTCATCATCGGGAATGTAATGAAGTGCGTGTTTAAGTTCATACCTCCGGCAGCACTGCGCCATTGATTTCAGAACAGATAAATGTAAACCCCGAAAAGCTCAGAATGCAGACTAATGTAATCGGACTGAACCTCATGACATACACATAAAAAAACAAAATTAAAAACCATCCAACGAGCAAAATCCAAAAGAATATTCAGATGCCTGATCAGACTAGATTAGCTTCCTTCTGTAATAGTCTAAATTTAGAAAGAGCTTTGCCGATAGAGAACTTGGACTGTAAACAACAAATGGAATCCGATCCAGTGCAGAAAATGTCAAGTCAAATCAAGGTACTAGCACCTACTGAAAATGTGATCGTACAAAGCAAAGCATCTACTGGCAATTACAGTGACTGCTCCTGCTGCTCTGATACTGACTACTGAAATGGTCTTCTTCTCTCCATTGAATGTGGTCACATTCTGCATTCATTGTGGATGGCTGTGTAATAGATTTTATTTTGGATAAATTCCACTGTACGCTCAAAGAAGGTGACGAAGTTGTATTTTTTCATTTATTACTATCCGCCGACAGGCACAAATGAAGGCACATCCCATTTCAGGGCGATTGACAGTTCTAGGGAGAAAGCAAGAGTTTGAAAGCAAATATTTAGGGTCTGTTTGGTTGAATGTTGGATTTCTGTAAAATTGGAATTTGCCAATTCAGGGAGTTTTAAATTTGGAACGGCCATGGGAATAAAAAATGACCATACAAAGAGCAGATATAGTTTTGATCAAAGACGACCAATAAAAGCAAATACGCAGAGATATTTAGCAAAATGACCATGAAACTCAGTGACCTAACTAGAATTTGAGATTCAAATATATTTGCAAAAATGTGTTTGAGAAGAATTTTGACAAATACCTGCAAATCAATCAACCCCAGAGTCCTCACAATGGTAAAATAGCTGAAAAAACTTACAAATATTTCAATAGAATAGAATAGAAAATTTTAACGTCCGTGAGGCTAACATAGCCTATGGGACAGTCCACCAAAGTTTGGCCAGCTTTAGTAACTTGATTTTTTTCTTGTGCAAGTTGACAATGAGTACTCCTAACTTCTCAATGCACTCATAGCTGAATAGAGAGACCTCGGCACAAGGGCAAAACAACAAAATAACACGATCAGATATGTGATATGTGAACGAGAGAGGCAAAAGATCAATGGACAATTTGTGGATCCGACAATTTTATAAAATTTGATTTATCAAAAAACCACCTTTTGAGGTGAAAGATTCAAATGCTCATTTTGGGCCAAAATGAGAATTTGAAAAACCCTATTTCATTTTTGCTTTTTAAAAACAAATTGTGAATTCATAAATTTCAGTATTTGGATTTCCCAATTCTAGTTCAATTCCAGCAACCAAACGGGTCCTTGTGGAATATTTATTTTCTATAAAGTGAAAATTAAAAAAAAATTGGTTTAAAAACAATTTAGAAAAATTATTGTTAAGCTTTCACTTTGATAAATAAAATTAAAATGTTACAAATTTAAAATGCATAGTGTATTGTATGTCATGGAATTTTGTAAATATTAAAAATTAAAATCTATAATATAATACAATAACAAAGGCTAATTGTACCAATTTCTATGTGTTCATTGCATTAATTTTACGTTCACATATGAGGTTTTGCTTAATAGCTTATATCTATATGCAAAATAAATATTTATCTTAATAAGTAGGAGATCATTTCTATCACAAATCAAATTATGATGTTGTTATCAAATATTTAGTTTTCAAGTCAAATTCATTTATCCATGCTTTAGGAGTAGTGGTTCACAAGAACCCATCTCTCATAAGAACAAATGGTACAATTACACTCATTGCATCTAAGGTTATATTCACAAAGGTGGAGTATTGAGCCTTTGGGCCTACCTAGGAGGTCACCCATCCTAATAGTACTCCAACTTAAGTGCACTTAACCATAGGGTTTCTTTGAAAGTTAAGTATACTCAGGGAAGATCCCCATGCGGTTGCTTAGCTTATTTTGGCTAGCAATAGTTACTTAAATTTTTTAGCAACAATTTGTAGAGTTGGTCACCCCGTGATTATTAATTTTTTCTACTTGTATAAGTAGTATGTCTCAATGAAATTCTAATAATAAATTGTGTAGACAAACTTTAGAAAATAAATAGAATGCAAATAAAAAGGAGAGAAAATAATGTGTGGAGCCATATGTCATTTTTAGTCAATAAGCAATTGCTATGTTAAAGTAGGGAAAGATTCCAATTTGTCATATTCTTGTAATTAAAAATTTGCATGGGAACACTCCTCATGCTTAAATTTAATAAGAAATTTCACTTAAGCAATCAAATGAGGACATGGAGTTAGGCTTTTATCCCATTTGCAAGACCTTAGGCAAGTGTTGTGCCATATGAAGCATTCATTGTAGTGTTTTTAGTGAAATGCATTGACATGTGTTTCATGAGTGGTGGTAGAGTGTGTGTGTGTGTGTGTGTGTGTCTATATATATATATATATATATATATATATATATATATATATATATATATATATATATATATATATATATATATATATATATATATATATATATATATATATATATAAAGTTAAACTCATTGACCCATTTTTTTAGTTAATGTAATAATTATTTTTCTTGCAAATAAGATGCATTTTTTTTAAGAATTAAATATAATATATATTTTATATAGTGCAAAGAATATTATTATATATGATGTAATGATATTATTTATTATTGTATATAATATATATTATTATAAAATTTAATTTTAAGAAATTAGTTTGAAGTTTATGATGTCGCTTCAGTGAGATACTTCAGCAACTAGGGTTTATATTGGCACTTGCAGAAGGCTTGCAAATGGCTCTACTTCATGGATTAAACTGTCTGCTCCACCTTCATTCATGTAAGGCTCTTGTCCCCTCCCTACATTGTGCCCTAGGGTTTCAATTGAGGTCACCAAATAGAAAATATTGGCTATAAATGCTGGCTCAAATGTTGTATGTCGATGACCCTAGATGGGTTCTCTACACGGGATGACAACTCTAGGGGATTTGTTTGCCCTCAAGTTATAGGTTTTAGGTACAAATTTTGATGGGGTAAAGATTGGTAATCTTCCAAAAAAGGTTGCAAATCCCTTTGTAGCTTTGGTTGAGGCTTAGGGGTGAAATCTTGAACAAGGGTTCTCATGCAATATTGTGTGGCCTACTTCCAATTCTGATAAGGTTTGTGGGCTTCCTATATGGTACAAAAGAAAGAAATTATTTCTGAATAATGAAGGCAAACATCTCCTGGAATCACTATTCCCTTATCATGTGGCCCCTCGTACTAAAGATGACCTCCAGGTGGAGTATTGGGCCTTTGGGCTTGCCTAGGAGGTCACCCATCCTAATAGTACTCCAACTCAAGTGCACTTAACCATAGAGTTTCTTTGAAAGTTAAACATACTTAGGTCAGGTCCCCGTGCGGTTGCTTAGCTTATTTTGGCTAGCAATGGTTTCTTAAATTTTTTAGCAGCAATTTGTGGAGTTGGTCACCCTATGATTATTAAATTTTGTTGCTTGTATAAGTAGTATGTCTCAATGAAATTCTAATAATAAATTGTGTAGAAAAACTTTAGAGAATAAATAGAATGCAAATAAAAAAGAGGGAAAACAATGTAGAGTCGTATGTCATTTTTGTCAATAAGCAATTGCTACTTATTTCTAGCTCCCCTTTTTTTCAATGCTTATTTTAAATTTTTAAGCAATGACGACTCCATTAAAGTAGACAAAAATTATAATTTGTCATATTCTCTTAATTAAAAATTTGCATGGGAACACTCATCTTGCTTAAATTTAAGTATAAATTTCACTTAAGTAGCCGAATGGGAACATGGAGTTATCCTTTTACCCCACCTGCAAAACCTTAAGCAAATGTTATGTCATATGAAGCATTCATTGTAGTGATTTTAGTCAAATGCATTGACTCATGTTTCATGAGTGGTGGTAGATCTTAATATATAAATATATATAAATATTTATCTTTATTAAAGTTAAACTCATTGACCCATGTTTTTAGCTAAGAGACTCTACAGTTAGAATGTTGAGAGGCAATGTAATACCTCTCCCATAGTTTGCTTTTTAGTTTATATGGGCAAACTCTTTTAAGGCACTCTTCATGTTGATTATTCACACATGATGATGTTATTTATATTCATGGTTTTATTGACCTCATACTTGCATGTGTATTGTTAGCGTGTATATTTTACTTTTCTATTTTACATGCATGATGTGGTTGAGGGATGAAGTCGCAGTTACTTGCTTGCGAGATCCACACGATTGGTCGATCCCCGCCATTGTCTATTAAATATTTATACATCTATGTACATGCTCATCTTTTATGTAGGATTTCAGGTACCGAGCATCAACTTCCCTGAATTACCAGAATGAGTGTGCCCTATCACAATATCTCAATGGTAAGAGAGGGGAGATAAAAGACAGGTCCAAATCCTCACCTAAGTCATTTATTGTCCTGAAATAGTGGACAAGTATTTTATTTATTACCCTCAAAATTCGTCAAGGTGACGTGAATTCATAAACTCTTCCTTTGTGTTTAATTTAGTATTTTTTATGTAGTGGATTTCTTCAGGTTTGCATGCTTGTAGGTTTGATGTGATTTTTGTGTTAAAAAGATAAAGGATTTAATTGAAATTAATTTTGTGATTAATTACTTGTATCTTATTAAAAATAGAAATATTAAATGTGAGGGTATTTAATTAATAGAAATTAATTAAATATATGTATTAATTAAAAGACTTAATTAAAAAGTCTATTTGAGAAAATAAAAGATTTAATTAATTATTAAATACAAAACTTAATAAAAGATAAAATTAATTATCAATTGCATGAATAATAATATGTTAAAAGAATATTTCTTTTTAGTTATAATTGATATGCAATTAGTTGCACAATCAATTAAAGTAAATTAAAGAATAAAAGTAATTTTCAAAGTTGAGTGAATTGATAAAAATAAGAAATAAGGCTCTCCTACCCATCTATTTTCTTCAACTTCTTGACTTGGTACATTATCTAAGACCTCTTGGTTAGAACTTGAAGCTTGATTCTGATTTGATCCTGAAGTTTGTTGTTTTCCTTTGCTAGGAGTATAAGTATGGATAACATCGACCTCTTTGTCTTGGCATGATTCACTTGACAATGAATCTCATTCCCAATTCTTTGAATCTTCATCACTTTGTGATCCTAATTGTAAGATTTGATCATAAATCAAGGGATGTTTCTTTTGAGTGTACCCTTATTCAAGGTACCTATTGGGTATATTCTTAATTTTCTGAGGTTTTGTCAAATTTTTGGTTTCCTCTCCTTGCAAGCGTTTTTGCCTGGTTTAGGGTCTATAAAATTCTTTGAAATTGCCATGACAAAAGTTTGAAAACCTTACCCTAGGTCTTGTCCTTAAAAAATCCGAATTCATGTAAAAACCCTCAAGTCAGCCCTATTTTCTTATAATTCGTAGTTCCTTTTTGGTCGCTTAAGTGGTTAGCCTTGCACGTGGTTATTTGTCTCAGTGTTCGCTGAATCGGAAAGTCTCATTGCATGTTTCATTTAGTATTCGGCAAATCAGCGAATGAGTAAGAACTTTGTTAAATGTTTCCTTCAGTCGCGAAGTCTTCAAGTATCTGGTGGTTATCAGAAAGCTTTGCGCAACTTGGCGAATGCATTATCTCTTATTCGCTTATTCCTTGGCGGTTTTGTGCTAACACTCAGCGTCCTAGCGACAACGGTTATCGCTCATTCTCTAAATCGAGTGATTAAGGGTTATATCAACTGGTGACCTGGCAAATACCGTTGATCGGTGTCAAGATCAACGATTATGTTTTAATCTCAACATCTTTTGGGTCCTACATGTTTGACTTGGTGAATGGGCAAATCAAAGGATTAGCAAAGTATTAAGCTTTCAGTCGCCTAATCGCATAAAGAATGGTCAGTGTTTGAAGTATTGGGCGATTCAGCGAACCTTTTGTTCGCTGAGTCTCATAATAAAAGGATAAGGCTTGTTTTGATTCAGCGAATTAATGAGGATCGTTGATTAAGTCTATGATCAACGGTTGAATCTAAATCATGGCTTGAAGCTAGCAGTTAAGAAAGAATTCAGCGACTCAGAGGAAGGCTTGTTCGCTAATTCGTGTAATATGCATGAGGTTAAGATTTGGATTGAGAGTATAAGTGAAGTCTTCAGTCGCCAAATCTCAAGATAACTTGACAGTTAACTGGAACATTAAGCGAATAAGAGGTAGCCTTTAGTCGCTGATTCGCTAAGTAATGACTATAATCATGTTCGGTTATATTCAGCTTGTTCGCTGGTTCGCTGAAAGATGGGTGAGTTAAGAGTTTGATTTTGAGAGTGCGCGAAGGCTTTGGTCGCCAGTTCTTTGAATATAAACTGGGGTTAGCATTGTATTAAGCGAATAAGAGGAAGCCTTCAGTCGTTGATTTGCCAAATGGGCCCAGTTGGAGAAAGTAATAAAGGGAAAGCTAGAAACCGTTGCTACGTGGATAAAAGTACGCTATCAAGCTAGAAAGAAAAGCAATTGGCCGTCCAATCATATATCAAGGGAGGATTTTGTGACGTAAACAGGGTTAAAGTACAGAATTGTAATCACTTTCTTTTTGCTCTGTTTTCAAATTGTTTAATCTATCTGTCAACATCCAAACATCGGCTAGCTCAAATTTGAAAACTGATGGTATGTGAAATTGAATGCGGGAATTAAGGATTGATTTGCAACGATTTTGGTAGTTGTACACATCTGATTTGCATCGATAAATAAGCTTAACTCATTGTTTTATGTGTCCAAAATCATTCGGGGAGAATTGTGTTTGCTGAAGCAGTTTTTGAGCGCTAAGCGAATCAAATTTGCAAAATTGAGAGCAGTTGCAGGAAAAATGAGTCAACCAAAGTAGAATGTAGTTTCTTCCAGTAGTGAAGCAAAATCTAAAGGAGGTGAAGATAAAAACAAGCTGAATTATTCAAATGAGCTCATGAAGTTGTTGCCTGGTTCCAGCCAGAACAAAAGAGCTCCCGATGATGTCTTCGAAGATGTTCTAGGGCTTTGTAGAGATCCTGTCATACCAAATAGCTCAGGTTATACTATTTTCAACTTCTTTTATGGAAATAGAGGTAAGCATGTTCCTTTGTGTAATGGTTGGGCTTTGGGTTTGGGGAAATTAGTTGTCCCTGATGTATTCTTAGATGTGGATTTAATTGTTGCACTAGCTAAGTGTTATGACTCTATTTCCAAAACAATTAGAAAAGAGGACCAGCCACCTTTGGTTACTCTTGATAGGGGTTCTTTCATGAAAGCTTTTAGGTTTTATACGTCTTCCTCTACAGAAATTGACCTGAGCCAAGAAAGAGAGAGGTACAAAAATAACATAGGATCAGTAAAGGACCAAATGGTGAAGCACATCCCAAAATAGGATAAATATATAGCTCCCCTCCCTACTCACATGAATGCCCCTTACCAATTTAAATCCCTCCAGCACTATATGAGGCAGACTTGCTATGGGTTGTGTAGGGTTTTGGGAATTGATGGGGATTTAGTGTTCTTGTCAGCTGATATGTTGATGATAATCTTAGACATCCATAACCCCCTAGTAAATACTCATTATGATTACATTCAGTATATAATTGATAGAATGCATGAAGGGTTTATATACGTTAAGGAAAGTAAGAATCCCATTAAGTTCATGCATTATTCAATGTTAATGCACTTAATTTTGTTCTTCAACATCAATAGCTTTGATTTGAACATGCTGAAACCAAGATTTACCTTTGAAGGCCAGCATAATCCAGTACAATTATGGGTGAGGAAATGGAACTCTTCTTCAAATGAGGGTGACTTCTGTGTTTTTCAAAATTTCATTGTTTATCCCATTGTAAGGATGCTAGGCATAAATGTTATAAGGATATCACCAAGGGTCCTTAAACTCCTAAGACCTAAGTAGTTTGCAGAGAAGTGGGAGGGAGACCATAACTAGGGTGATTTTTACTTTGGGGAAAATTCCACAATCTTGAGAGTCTACGGTTGCCCCCAGCCCCCACATTTGTTACCAAAATTTGTGCCACCAACAGTTGCCTATTTAGAATTCATTTGGCAATTGATGTGGATGGACAAAGAGCTTCTGGCCCCCCATAAGAAGGGTACCTTCACACCTAGGTAGTTCAAAATTGGTGATTTCTTGATTGGCAAGAGAGCCTTCCCACAAGTCACTGCATGGTTAAATCAATTCAAGATGGTGTCTGGTTTTTGTAGACATGTGGACCCTGAGGGTTTTATTAGGACTGCAAGGTTAACCCTAATCCCTAATATTGGTGTCATCAAGGAACATGAAGGCCTTGATGAAGAGGATGTAATCAGAAATGTTGTGGATATGGATCAAGTTACTAGGAGGTGGAATAGGTTCTTTGATTTGAAAGATCTATCAAAACAGGTGACGGAAGCTCAGATTCCTTTTGAGGGTTTCTTCCCTGACCTTCCTTACTTGAAAAGAATTGATAAGATGATAGAGATGCATGACACTCTATCAAATCAATTGGAGAAATTGATTGATCAAAAGTAGCCAAAGAAAAGGAAGGATTACTCATCCTCTGATCAACAGGAGTGTTCTGATGAATCCCAAGAAGGGAATAGCCCACCACAAGTTGGGGATGTACAAATTGCTGAGCCCGTTGAAAACCAGCTAGAGGAAGAGAATGTCCAAGAGCCACCTTTGAAGAAGCAGAGGCTTGAGGAAGGAGAGCCTTCAAGGCAAGGAAAACAAAAGAGAATAGTTGAGAGAGCATCTGCTCTTATGCCAGGTGATAGGGCCTACCATCACCAGTTGAGGAAGACAATAAGATCTGGTAAGAAAAAGGCTACTGATGAGGAGAATGAAGAACAATCCCTGTGGTTGGGACAAGAAATTAGAGAAATTTATCAAGAGGAGTTTCTGAGTGATGACCAATTCATCAAAAGTGATGAATTCAAGAGTTTCCTTATCTGGAATAAGTAGCAAGAAGTTGCCAAGGCCATGCCTGAAGGGGTGGAACCAAGTGGAGAAACCATGAGGGCTCTAGCCTCATATGATCCTATAATAGTGGATGAAGCCAAGGAATTGGTCAGAACAAGTGGAATGTTGTTAGCTCCAGGATGGGATTTAACTTCTGCATTCATTATAGATCAAATAAGGAAGCAACCCTAGGGTAGTCTGTCCTATGAAGTTCATATTGGGGATATGATCAGAGGAAGTGGCTATGACCCCAAGAACCAGGCTATTGCAATGTGGTCTATCACCCCCAAGACCAAAAAGCCATCTCTGTTGAGTATAGAAGACCGTATGGAAGGGAACAAGATTATTTAGACTGTACAAAACACTACTAACCTTGAGGTTTCCAAGGCAGTAACTCATTGGGCTAATTTGAATGAAGCTAAGACAGTCCAGTTGTCAGAAAGATACTCCAAATTATTTGAAAGTGCAAGTATAGTGGCCAAAGACAGGGATTTGAAGATGGTGAAGATCAAACAGCTGGAGGATGAGTTGGCAAAGATGCAAGTTAAACTTGAAGAAGCCTCAAAGTTAGTTCCTCCCCTTCCTTTACAAGTTGAGGTCCCTCCTCAGCCAGATGTAGAAATTATTGAGAAACATGATGATGATTTGGAGAAGGTAAAATTAGAGGCATCCCTGGACACTAAGCAAGAATTGTGCAATATAGGTAGGGTAAAATAAAGGACATAATGGAATCAGTCCATAAATCAGTCAGCTTATTGCATCAGACTAATGAAAAGGTGAATGAGTATCTAATCACCTTGGAGCCACTTTTTAGTACATGGTCAGGAAGAAGTGCATTATTTGACAAACTTGATGATTTGCAAGAATACAGGTCAGATGTTCCTAAAGTAGTAAGTGAGGTTTTTGAGAAGATTGGCTTAGTAAGTGCTGCCTCAAAGTTTTTCAAAGGAAAGTCAAACCAAGTAAAGGCCAAGTTGGCCATGTTTGATAAAGATTATAGCAAGTATTTGCCTTCAATGTATGATGACAATGGAAAAGTGGTTAGTTTGGAAGAGTGGAAGTTGTCAATGGATCAATTAGTGATTAAACAGGATGCCTACTTGAAAGATGACAAAGTTTTGGACTTAGAGAGATGTAATTATATCATTGACAATCTTTTCAAAATTGAGAATGATTGCATACGCTTTGTGGTAGAGGCCAAGAATATAACTGATTCCACTTGGGAGCAGCAGATCAAGTCACTTCAGGAGCTACAGAATTACAACTGGTCGTCAGATGATGATGTAGTAGTATGGGACAATTTGACAAAGAAGAACAAGAACAAGAAGCCAGTTGCTCAGATGACAGAAGAGGAAGAGGAATAGAACTGCAGATGGCACCTAATCCAAAATTCGAGCGAGGGCATGTTTCAAACATAGAATGATGTAGGTTACCTTGTAATGGCAGTCATCATTCATGCAACAAATTTAGTAACTGCTCTGAAATATCCTTAGACAAAGGTGCCACCTGCGAAATTGTTGAGGAATGGATAATTGTAATCTGTTATCACAATCAAATATTTGTCATTTTGTACTTTTGTTTTTAGTGTAAGATCTTTTCCCAGCCATCTGAAGCTTGTTGCATCCTTTGGGGATTCCAAGATGGCTGTGGATATATATATAGTAAGTTTTTATTCATTGTGAGGGGTGGACAATACTTTGTAAAGAGGTTCTGAATACAAAACCTGATTTTCTTTGAAGTCAAGAGAATACTGTATGAACACAGTTTGATGATTAATACAAAATATTGGAGCTCTGTTACTACTATTTTGTTGTCTTTGTGTATGGATGTGTTAGTTTTCTTATGCATTTAAATTGTAAGGCTTTTTCAGTGCATTGTTCACCAAGTGAATATAGGGGTTAAGCTTAAGTGTCTTTCAAGGAAAGAGTAAAATCTTAGGGGAGATCTTTGTGAGCTAATAATCTATGTATGAATTTGATGCCAATCGTAGGAATTAAAAGAATGGGATGTTAGGCATGTCATTTGAGTTTTAGTATATTTGTCTTGATAGATTTATGTGGGAATAGGGTTTGACTCTGACGCCCAAGTAGATAAGGCACTGGTTTAGGATCCATTTGCACTTATTACTACCAAGAAAATAAACAATTGATTCATTTTACTTTTCCTGTACAACCTTTATTTGAATCATTATGTGATAACTTCATGGATGTATTTTGTAATGCTTTATAGAAGCACTGAATAAGGTTAACCTTCCTTGAGTTCAACTCTAAAAAGAAGAAGGATAAATATCCTTAAGCCATTGTTTTGTGTCATTACTTTCATAATTTCTATCATAGCATTGTGTATCAGGATAATTTGGCCCATACTCAGAGTTGTAACATCTCATTGAGTTAATTTTGAAAGCAATAACAAAGCAGTGAAGGAGCTAGTTCACAATTCAGAGCTCAATCAAACAGTGAATTGATATAGGTACACCCGCCTGAGTTTTCATACTCGAAGTGAAGAAGGTTTTTAACCTTAATACCTTAGTGCTTGTATTTTGTTAGATTGTATCTATTGGGATCACATGAGTTTATGAGAATTTAATCATCTGCAGATTTAAGCACTAACAGTACCCCAATCCAGTTTTCTCCTTACTATCTCTCCATGACATTTCAATGGATTCAATTAGTTCTTCATTTCTTGTACCCAAAGGCCCTTGTCCTTTATATCTTATCTTCTGCATTATTTGAAATCCTTTTCCATATTGATGAGTGGGAATGCTTATGCTTTGAATGCGTTTTTCATGGGCACTTGATTCCTCATCCTTATATAGCCAATTTAAGATTTCATTATCTTCTTCATCCATGGCTGAAGAAGTACTTTCCCTTACAAAGTGGTCATTGTATTTATGGTGTACATGTAGGCTAGATGGTCTTCCATGGGATTTTGGAGATAAGGGTAGATCCATCATAGATAAGGAGTATTCACCTACACCTTTCTGTTTGATTTGGCATTGCTTCTCAAAATTCTTCATCATCTGATCCATCTTTTGATAATGGGCATCCTTGGTGTAAATTTGAATGATCTTGCTTGGTCTTCTTTTTGTTCATCATAGGTACTTTCCTCACTAACTTTCTCCTTTCCTTTAGTCGATTTAGTTAAGTTAGTGGGAACTTGATGATTTTCAACAACAACATCTTCTTTTTCTTCCTTTTCTTTGCCTTTCAAGGATGGAAGATCCTTTGAGCTTTGTCCTTGTTCTATTCTTTGGGACATAGATCCTTCTGCATTATGTGGGACTAAGGAGTCATTTATAGGTTTCATGTTATTGCAATTTTGGAAAGGATTTGAATCCCCACTTACCATGACTTCTTGTCCCATGTACAAAAATTTTAGGCATTGATGGTATGTCGAAGGTACTGCTTGCATTTTGTGGATCCATGGCCTTCCTAATAGGATATTGTAGGTCAATCTAAGGTCTAGGACTTGGCAAATGGTCTCCTTTTGCATTGGGCCAATGTTGGAAAAATGGTCAACACTCCCCTCGGGATTCATGACATGGTTTAAAGCCTCTTGTGTCTTTTATAAGTCTAGCATTTGTATCGAGCATTAACAGGTCAATCTTTTGGTGCAACGACAACCACTACTTGTAATAAGTGGTATCAGAGCTTGGTCACGGGTTTGAATCCCCTTGGGAAACGCTGAGGGGGAGATTGTTGGAAAAATGGTCAGCGCTCCCCTCGGGATTCATGACATGGTTTAATAGCCTCCTTTGTCTTCTATAAGTCTAGTGGTTGTATTAGGCATTAACAGGTCAATCTTTTGGTGCAATGACAACCACTACTTGTAATAACCAACTCGAATGGGGAGTACTATGACACCTTTAGAGGCTCTTTCTTCATCATCATAAGCTTTAATGGTTATTTTCTTCTTGTGGTCAATAGCTTCCTCAGAAAATCCTAAGTCTTTAACCAAGTTTAAGGTGTAGATATTTAGGCCAGCTCCCCCACCAATGAGGACTCTCTTCACTCTATTTTTATGGATCAAAACCTCTATATGCAAAGGCAAGTTTTGTGGGTGATTCAAGGACATATCATCTTGTTCTGAGAAGGATAGACAATGGGGTGCAACAAGATGACCTACCATGTTTTGGAACTTATCCGCATCCAAATTCAAAGGCACATTAGTCTCCACAAGGGCTTTTTCCAAAATCTCCTTATGAGTTGGTGAAAGTTTGAGCAATTCTAGGATAGAAATTTGAGTAGGGGTTCTTTGCAATTGGTCCACCAAATTGTATTGCTTTGAAGATGAAAATGTTTGATTAGGTAAGATAATTGTTGGGACACCTCCTGATAGAGTGATATTTGATGCTTGCCCCCTAGTTACAACATTAGATGATTCCTCCCTTGGCTTTTCTTTTACCACAATCACATTTATTGTGTTTTCATCACCACTTAAGGCATTAATGGTGTTATCATAAGTATGGATGAAATTCACCTTTTCATTACCCCTTTTATTGTTGCGATTGGTATTTGATGATTCCCCCTTTTCATGGTTTAGGAAAGGGTTCTTGAAAGTTGTATGATCATCATTATTTTGAGGCCCTTCCACTTTAATGGTTCCATCATTGATTAGATCTTGGACAAGGTGTTTTAATTTCATACATTCAATCATTTTATGTCCTTTGTTGCGATGATATTCGCAATGATGAGAATCATTCCACTAGGTTGGCTTGACTTGTACTTCGTATGGCCGTGATTTGGGTAGAATAATAATTTTGTTGGCCACTAAAGTTCTTAATGCATTTTCCAAAGGTTCACCTAGAAATGTGAATTTCCTTTTTTGATATGTGGAAAAGAATGGTTTAGGTTTATTGATATTGGAATTATTGAAGGGATTGTTGGTATTGTTGTTGTTGTTAGTATTAGTGTTGTTATTATAAGGAGCCTTGGTCATTTGGTTGACATTATACATTGGGTTTGACCCGCTTGATAAATTAAAGGGGGTAGCCTTCAAGTTGTGTGCTTCCACAACTCCATCATTCACAAGGATTTTATTGGTGTTTTTCAACTATAGTCTTGGTTTATCGTTGTGATTGTTGGCTCATTTATTATTATTATAATTAGAGTTATTGGTATTGTTGGAGTTGGTATAGGTTTTATTATCTTTGAATAATTTGATTTCACCTCTTTTAACCAACACTTCTTCAATTTTGATCCCATTTTCGATGATCTTTTTAAATGTAGGGGGACATTGAAGTTGGAGCCTATAGTTCATCTCCATATTTAAATTATTCATAAATATTTCCATCTTTTCTTTTTCGCGTATGCTTCATGGATATTGTGTGAAGACTGTTCTCCACCTTTGGAGAAACCCTAGAAAAGACTCACCATCTCGTTGTTTAGTATCACATAGATTAAGCATGGTGATTTCGTCCTCTATGTTATAGGAATAATGAGTCATGAATTTTGAAGCTAATTCCTCAAATGTTTTGATCCCTTGTGGAAGTTTGGAGAACCGTTCCATGGCTTGGCCTCCTAAACTCCTCGAAAATAGCCTCATTAAATATGTTTTGTCGTGCATGAATTCAATACTTAGACCACAAAATTCTCTAAGATGGTCTTGTGGGTCTGATTTACCCATATATTTATCATATTTGGAGAATACCACATTAAGAGGGAAAGGTGCCATAACCAAGCTCTTATCAAAAGGAAATGGACATAAAGCTTCGATGGACAATGGCTTAGGTTCGACTGCTTTCTTCATTGTGTCTATTTTTGCTTGAAACATTTTCAATTGTTTATTCATAGCACCTCTAGGATTATCCTCTTCCTCATCTTTCTTAAGTGCGGCAATGTCATAGTCATGAAGAAGTTTTACCCCTGCTTGGACCAAGCTAAGGAAATATCTTTCCTTATTTCTCTCTATAAGTTTATCCATAACCTCAAGGAACTTAGGGTCTTGGGCAGCCCTATTGGCTTTGTCTTCGGTTGTTTCTTTAGGCCCATGGTTTGCTCAGTTAATATGTTATTGATTTTTTGTTACTTGCTCTTCATTGTATCTGTTGAGCATCGTTTTTACATGAGACAACGGCTAGGAATTTGCACAAGCATATTCCCCTCTTGGATGAATGATGTGAATCAATCTCAAGGCTCCTTTTGGGTTCGGTCTCAACCGCTTGGATGGCTCAACTGAAAACAAATGTGAATATGTTAAAAAGGAGGCCTTTGCTGGTTCATATATCAAAAAAGGCTGCAAAACAAACTTCAAAATACCACAATATTTCTCTTTTTTTTTTGGATTTTTAGATTTTAAAATGAAAGCAATATTAATCTAATTAATCTATCGTAATTGATTTGCAAAGAAAAGTAAGAAGTACGGTAACAATAATTTGAAAGAAATTAATGAAATGAAACTAATGGACATAAACCAACATCACACTACTTTGCGAATTAAAAGACCAAGAGGATGAGGAAACCCACAAAATAGAGATCAGAATAAATCACAATCTTCAGCTAAGCAGATGCAATCATCAATAGAAATGAATGCAGACATATGATAAGCCAAAACTTATCAAATCACGAAGCCACCATAGATGTGTGCACACGTGAGACAAGTTTATCTTTAAAGCACCAAAAGAAAGATCTTCCCGATAATTCGTCACAACAAAATAATATAACACCAGCAAACACCGAACTAAGAATTGTAGATTTAAAACCACCACACAATCAATTGGCTCTTTGAAATAAATAAATGAGTTATTCACACGTTCATAAATCTCGCAAAGGTAGCAGAAGAATCACACCACGACTGAAGCACCAATTGTATGTATTGCATTAATGATAAAATCTGACCGTAATTACATTGAGTTCTTATAATTTATAGAGCTATGCTCTCAATTTCGCAGCTAGGGTTTGGGCTCCATGAAACTCGAAAATAAATCTAAACTAAAGATGACATGAAGGAAACTATCTCTAAAACCAATTGAAATTATCCTAGCATGGAATTAAACCCCGTGCATTACAAAACTTGAGCAGATCATGCATAAAATAACTCAAAAATGAAGCTAAAATTCATGCATGTTCTTCATGAAACTCATGATCTTGCCCTTTATGCATTGTTACAGTTCTTCTATGTCGAATCCACTTAAAGAGGCCCTCCAATCATGCAAAAATGACCCTCTGGAAGTGACCCTTTTGATAGAAAAAACAAGTTGGAGAAGACTGGAGTTAAGCGGCGATTGTGCCCCAGAAATTTCAGATCCCAACCGTTGCCTCAAAAAATGAAGTTCACAAAAATGTCTAAGTATCAAAACCACTTCTCCAACTTTCAGACTTTCGGAGGCCAAAAATATCATATGGCCGAAATGCCAAAAATCAGGGTCTTCAAAAAATGTTGTGTGGAAAATTGCTTCTCCTCTAACTTTCAGACTTTTGGACTTTCAGAGGCCGAAAATCTCATATGGCCGAAATGCTGAAAATCAGGGTCTTCAAAAAATGCTAAGTGTGAAAAACTGCTTCTCCTCCAACTTTTGGACTTTTGGAGGCCGAAGAACTAGGAAGGCCAAAAATTTAGGAAGGCCAAAAATTTTGAAGGCCGAAAATTTAGGAAGGCCAAAAATCTAGGAAGGCCGAACATTTAGGAAGGCCGAAAATGTCGGAGGCCAAAAATCTAGGAAGGCCAAAAATTTAGGAAGGCCAAAAATTTCTGACGTTGAAAATCTAAGAAGGCCAAAAATTTAGGAAGGCCGAAAATTTTCTAAGTGTCAAAAAAAATTTCTCCATTCAAAAATTGGCCAAGTCCCAAAAACTCCATGCTGGGTAGAATTTCGGGCTTTCGGACAGCAGAACTCCCAGCAACTCTGAAACTCCGAAAATCTACCAGAACTAAAAAAATGGCTAAGTGTTGAAATTCTCTGAACTTGTCAAAATTGAAGACTCAGCATTTTGAAAGAATGTTGGGGTGAGCTCTTTAAAACTTCTCTGTCACTTCTTGGATTTCCAAAAATCTTAGTACTCCTGTGTATGTTAGCTTCCCTTGTTGTTTCTTCGTAAATCTCAAAAGGTGGGCATCAAAATTTTGCATGCAAAAAATAGTTGTCAGTAATGTCTTATTGAAAGCATGAAGAAAATTCTAACTATCTAAACTAAGCGCATAAGAAAAACAAACCAAAACCCTATAGACAACAAAAAAAAGAACCCTAAAAAAGGGGGTCCCCATTAGGCTAAGTGGCCAAAATGGGCGTGTGTTGTCGAACCACAACAAATAGCCCCGACAAAAAGGATAAATGACCAAGGCATTTCTTTGCCAACAAACTTTCTCTAGAAATTGTCTTGTAATAAATTGAACACAAGCACCATTCATGAAAATATTATTCCACCAACTTTTCAAAATTGAAGTCCTTTATTGTTTCATCCAGTGTGTGAATTTGTGTATTCATTGCTTCACCACTTGGATGAAGATTTCCTGGATGAGAAACACTTGGAGCTAATCTTTGCTTACTGTCATAAACTTCCACAATCTCATTCTAACCTTGCTCTACTATCAGTCAGGCATTCATAGCCCCGGTAGAGGTAGCTAGAGTCACCCTTCTCTATCTTTTGACAAGGTATAAGATTATTTTTTTGTTTGGAGGGCTCCTTTAGAGTCAGCATGTCATTGTGCTCTAAATATTGTCACTTCTTCAATTATCTTCATTTTAGGACCTTTTGGTACATTAAGGCAGCGCTTAGGCTATGCTACCTTAGTGTCTGCATTTCTGATTTCTCTTTTTCTCTTTCTTTTTTCTTTCTGGAAACCTAGGCAGCGATTAGGCTGTGCCACCCAAGCATTTGAACTTTTCTTTTCCCTATTGACCCTTCTTTATGTGTTCCTCCTTTTGATTTTGTCTCTTCAAGTCAAAATGTAGACGGAGAAGGGTTTTGAGATCTGAGGTCACCCATAAAAATATGCTCCAATCAACTCCAACTAATACTTACCCAAGAAACCAACAACCACAGTATCATGTTTAAAGTGTGTAATGTGTTGAGAATAATCGATTTTGAATATCAACTTGATTTCCAGTGAAAGGTATCACCATTCATGATCCATGTATACAATTTCTTGCAAGATGAATTCCTTTAAAAATTTTGACTAAGAAATACCTCTGCCTCCTATCAAAGACCACTTGGGATGGACCACTTGCCAGGAATAGCCCCGACAAAAACTCTCTTTCCCCAAACCAACAAACAAAAAGAAAAAAACACTCAAGCAACAAGGAACGAGACTAACACACTAACAAAACAAAACTAACCACTAAAATGTAAGGGAAACTAACTAACACCTACCTAATTAGCACTAAAGTTAAATTATATACAAAAAACATAGAACACGCATATGAGTTTCTTATTAATTGATTTTTATTTCCATGCAGTAGCAATGATGCACCCTGCATAGTTCTAAGGAATGCAAACTCATCTTTGTACTCTGAAAATAAAATTTAGACAAGTTTTCCTCAAATTCTAGGTACAAATTGCACAAAATTAAAAGTTGTGGCAACTCTCCATAATCATGATTAATCCACAAATAATTTTTTTCACCTTTATCATATTCAAACTAAAAATCATCAAAAAGCAAGAGATAATGGACAGATACAACCTAGTTTAGTGAGTTCCCAACCATGGGCATATACTCACTCAATGTGATTTCTTGTTATGGAGGTCTTATCTCATGGTACACCAATCCATTCTCCTCAAGTGCATGCACACCATAAGAAAACATATGCATTAGTGGCATACTATACATGTCATTACAACAAGGTTCAAGAGGCAAATCATCTAGATTGTGATCCTTGTTATAATTATCATTAGTCCTAAATAATAAATCATCACATTTGACCTCATTAGGACTAAGAATTTCACTCATAAGGATGTCTTCAAAACTGAAAGAATCATTAATATCAACATTTAAATCATTTTCTCCCTCATGTCTCAAAGAAACATGTTCAAAATCGTACTTACCTTCTAAGGCGATCTCCCAAGCTAACAAGAATTCAGGACAACTTACCTCTGAATGTATCTCAAAAGCATGAATCCTACATGAATTGGCTACTGTAAGGTTTGATATATGCATGGAATACCCATAAATGGACATTTCTTTACTCAAACATGATACTAAATCAAGAACCTTGTCTACCTCCCCTAATGATAAAAACTGAGAGTCATCTTGTTTGTTGATTTGTAAATGCTATTATTCCTCTACCTCAAGGCACAATTTTTCATCTTCATCATGTCTTCCTCTTGATCATCCTCTTGAACTTCTTGTATCTCATTTATTTGGGTTCCATCATGATTAGCATTCAAAAAAGGTAGTGCATCATCAATTATGATTTCACGAGAAGATACCTTTCCACTTTCATCTTTCATGAAGATGTCTATGAATGTATTTATGATTTCACTATCTTCATCATTTGGAATTGTCTCGCCCTCATTTTCTTGTATGTCAATCACTTTATCTTTCTCATTAGGCAAATCCATATCTTCCAAAGTTTCATGAATTTGATCATGTTCCTCTTCTTCTTCCCTTGATTGACTTCCCAATGATCTGCTATAGGAATTAATACCTCCTCAATGGTCATCTTTCCTTTCAAATAGAAGTCCATCTTTCTAAGAAAAATAGGGCAATCCATCTCACAATGTTGATTCGTGAGGTGTATTCTACATCCTCCCATCCATGAAAAATCTGATAATGACATAAGAATACCCAATTCTTGCAACTTCTCATCCAGTCTACTTTGTTCAAGTGGAATATCTACCCAACAATGACTATCTGTGTCTTTGTTGTGTGAATCTTTTTCAGCATCAAAATTGTCATCAGAATTACCTTGTGAAGATGACAAATATTTTGTACTTGTTTCTCTTTCATGGCAATAATTCTGGGGCAGCATTGAATATCTCTCATCCTCCTAGATTTGTTCATCATTTCTTGTTATCCCATGACTGATTTTTGTCAAAAAATCATTTGGTAACTTGCATTCTGAATTACAATCAGCATTTAGGATCATTTCACTTTCATTATTGCACAACTTATATTAAGATTCCAATCTTAATGCCTCCTATCCCAGGAAAACTACTTATATTATATGTCTCAACAACAGAATCTTCCCTGGGGGCATTATTGGCTCAACTTGATGGTACTAGAAAAGAAAGAGCCATATATTATATCAGTCGAACACTTGTTTCATATGAGGTCAACTACACTAGTATTGAAAAATCTTGCCTAGCAGTGGTGTTTGCTTCCCAAAAGTTGCGACATTACATGCTTGCGCATACAATACACCTCATTGCAAAAATTGATCCTCTAAAATACTTTCTCGGTAAGGCTGCTCTCACGGGTAGACTTGCTAAATGGATGATGATTCTTTCAGAATTTGACATAGAGTATGTTGAACGTAAGGCTATAAAAGGACAAGCCATTGCAGACCAATTGGTTGATTTTCCAATTCCAGACAAAGTACCCATTCAAGTTGAATTTCTAGACGAGCACATCATGTACATGACTAAAAGAACCTGGAAGATGTTCTTTGATGGTTCTTTCATGCAAAATGGTTCAGGCGCTGGACTGTTGTTTGTCTCTCCTCATGGATATACTATTCCTAAGTCCTACAAGTTATTTTTCCCATGCACAAACAACATTGTTGAATATGAGGCCTTGACAAATGGATTGAAAATGGCTATAGAGTGGGGAATCACAGAGCTTCATATTTATGGGGATTCACAATTGATAGTCAACCAAGTTAACGAAGAATACCAAACCAAAGATGAAAAATTGGTACCCTATAAGAAAATGGTTGATTCATTGCGACGATACTTCACCTTTGTTACATTTCAATAAATCCCTAGAGCAAAAAATAAAGTAGCTGATGCTATGGCTACATTAGCTTCACTTCTTCAGCTAGAACAGCATGAGTCCAGATTTGAGTTCCTGGTGGAAGAGCTACGTTACCCTATCTATGACTCCCAAGAAAGCCAAGTTGTTTGTGCCCTTATTGGCCATGAATCATCTCGCTATGGTGCCATTTATTCATATCTCCGTGATGGTACTATTCCCGAAACCTTCAATCATTCTGAAAGAAGAAACCTTGTTTGTAATGCCTCTCGCTACACCCTTATCTCTGGTGATCTGTATAGGAGGGGTTTAGATGGGACACTTCTTAGGTGTTTAGAAAAGGATGAGTCCAACCAAGCGTTAGTTGACATTCACGAGGGCATTTGTGGAGGACATTCTAATGGTCTTGCCATGGCTCGGCGGTTGCTTAGGGCGGGGTACTATTGGCCTACCATGCAGATAGATGCAGTAGCTTTTGCTAAATTTTGTGAAAAGTGTCAGAAACACGGTAACCTGATACATTTTCCAAGTAGGGAGCTTATTCCTTCTATTTCTCATTGGCCATTTCAGCGTTGGGCCTTTGACCTTGTTGGGCAGATTCATCCCAACTCATCAGGTGGACACAAATTCATTATCACTGCTACTAATTACTTTACCAAATGGGTAGAAGCTATCCAACTTTCTGTTGCCTTAGGCAAGACAGTTTCTCTATTTATTTTGAACCATATCATCTGTCGGTATGGAGTGCCTTCTGAGATAATCACTGACAATGGAGGTCAGTTTAAAAACAAGGACCTTAAACATCTCTGCAAGAAATTCAAGATAAAACAACATTGGTCCTCCATTTACTTCCCGCAAGGAAATGGACAAGCAGAGGCTTCAAATAAGACCATTCTCAAAATCCTCCATAGAAAAGTGCACAAGAATGATAGAGACTGGCACCTACAGATAAATCCAGCCTTGTGGGCCTACAAAACAAGTATTCGTACTCCAACAGGGGCTACACCTTTTTCCCTCACTTATGGTGCTGAAGCAGTGTTACCTTTAGAGGTAGAGATCCCTTCACTTAGAGTCTCTCTCAAAAGTTTAGTGATAGATGAAAACTACCATGCCATGAGGTTACAGGAACTAGAACTTCTAGATGAAAAGTGTAAAGCATCTTTTGATCACATGAGAGTTTACCAAAAGCGTATGTCCAAAGCATTCAAAAAGAAGCTTCACCCTAGAGAATTTCAAGTGGGGGATCTTGTCCTATGAGAAAACCCTAAGAACCAACAACATAGAGAGCAAAAGGGAAAATTCAAACCTAATTGGCTTGGACCATACATCATTACTGCTGCTTTTGGGACAGGTGCTTATTTGTTATTTACTGAAGATGGAGAACAACTCCCTGATCCTATCAATGTCTTGCACCTGAAGAAGTTCTATCCATGATGCCTATTTTGTTTGGGGGGCATCATTTGTACATATCTTATTGATCCTGAAAAAATTCCAAAAAAATATATATATGATGTTGAAAAAATCCTAAAAAGCATATAAAGTCCTCAAAAAATACAAAAAATGCAAAAAAAATCAAAAAAATAGAAAAAGTGCCTTGGTGAAAACCTAGAAACAGATGCCTTGGTAGCAAAAATACAAAAAAAATTGAAAAATCAAAAAAATCTCAAAGTGGTGAAAACCTAGAAGCAGGCATTACTTGAGGCCTTTGCACCCTTGTTACTTAGCACTCGTCCTTGACACTTAGCCTTTCTCCATCATGCCTTGACCTTGTTGCTTTGGTTTGGAATTGGTCTTTGTCTTTGTCTAGGGGGCACAACTGTTTTAGCTTTGGTCTCTAGGATGCGTTGGTCTTTAGGACATCATGCAAATGGTGTTTTTCAACACCACCCCAAACTGTGTTCTTCAACACTACCCTAGCGTCAAGTATTTCTCAACACTTATCAGATATCCTACCTACAGTCTAGCATGATAGGGTATTTCTCACTAGCAGATGTGATACTCAAAGTTTGACTCTATGACCTACACACACGCACTTAAACACTCGACTCGCTGAGACTTGTTTGACTTTATTTATTTGTGTGCTATCTATGATGATTTCTTTGATGAGTGTTCCTTTCCCTAAGAAGTTTTCGATGATGCATCACTAGAAGAAGGGCATGAGGACATGTTTTATTGCTTTTTCTACTTATGGGTATATTTTGTTGGTCCTCACTATCATTAGCATTTATGCTTGTTCCACTTGACAATGGGATCTACAAGGTATTATCCTTGACTATTTATGTGAGTGCATGCTTATAATCATCTTGACATTCTTATGTCCTGATGCCAGCATAATCTCGCTATAGCAAACTTAGGTAATCTCACTGCACTAGTCATCTTGACCTATATGTCTTTGGTGCCTAGGTGGGATTTCCACATTCTATCTGATATAGATCAATTCATATACCCATAGTCATACTAGTTTGTATTGTATGATCTTACGATGCTACCAATAATGCTCGATGATGATTATTAGATGTCTATTAGCGTTGTGACCTTGCAAGTCAACCACTTTTCATAGTAGCTTGCATTTTTTAGGTTCATGATAGTTAGTTTTGCATCTTGCATATGGAGAGAGCTCTCCTTTTTCATCTTTCATGGACCTATCGGTCAACTGCGCTCACCTTTCCTTTTCTCAATCATGTCTTTCGCTCCTTATCTTTCCACATCTTATCATCTTATATAGCATTTTGACATTTTGACTAATTTTCAAAACACCTTGAAATTGCGTGAAAATTGCACCCCTAGCTAATTTCGACGTCCTAGATCCATTTTCGGACTCGAAATCAAAATTTGAGTTCATCTTGATAGTCAAAATTGTGTTTTAAATTTTCCCCTTCTTCTGTGCAATTGGCTGACCTTTTGAGGCCTGATCCTTCGATCTTTGTTGGGGCATCTTCATTTCTTCATCCCCCATCTCTTTCAAAATCCTAGTCTTTCACTCATTTTCATCCATTTTATCTCTCTGAGGTTTGACTTCATTTTTATCCTATATCTTTCTTAGTCAAACCTAGTCAAACTGGGGCATGTCTTCACTGCTTGATGATTATCCTATTATCCTTCATCTTTGATTGTGATTTCTAGTGCTTTGATCAAGTTCATCAGTTTGTTGCTTCTCCTCTACCAGATTTTGATTTTGATTCTGAGGGGGCAGTACCTATCAGCTTTAATCTTTGATTCAGCTTTATCATTCAACTCAGCTTGAGATTCTTATTTTGAGACTTGACTATCACTTAATAGCAACGGTGATGGTTTTGTCTTTCAATTCTTATCTCTTATTTTGAGACTTGATTATCACTTAATAGCAATGGTGTTGATCTTGTCTTTCATCTTTTGCTTATGCTTGTCCTGATATGTTCCCATCCATCGAACACATGTCTGGGTTGTTTTGTGATCCCATATTGATCTCACATTTCAATTTCATTATTTGACCACACGTGATCCCAAATCGATCTCACATTAGTCAAAGAGGGGCAAATGTATGCACCCTAAAATGGTTGCCTAGACTTTGGGCCCCCATTCAGCAATTTATCAAATCCCTGAATCAGTATTTTCAAAAATCAGCATTTTATCAATCATATCAATTTCCTTAATCAAGTCTTATTTCATCATTTTCGATTATTTGCCTTGGGCTAACCATTTTATCCTAAAGTCTTTATTTATTTAAAAGGAATATTTCCTCCCCTTTTAATAAATAAAAAGCCCCCACCTTTTCCTCTTATCCTAAGTTGCACAAATAAAGCATTATTCTTATTTCATAAAAAAGAAAAACATCACTTTTTGTCTCATATGGACACAAAAGTCAACTCTTATTTTCTCATTGGAGGATATTTGTGCACATGGATTGCTCCTCTTTGATGCTCCACCCTTGATTAAATCTTTTGCCTCTTAATCTTCATGGTCCATTCTCTCTCATTTCCTATAAAAGAAGAGCTCTCTTTCTCATTTTCATATGCATTTTTTAATACTAATGTTATGTTGTAGGTTTTCTAGGTCACTTTAGAGCTTTTGAAGATTTGGAGCATTCTTGGCTTTTGCATCTACATTCCATTCTTAGTTTCATTCTTGCATAGTAGCTTCATGTTTATGCTTTCATAGTGTAGATTTCCTTTCAAGCTTTAGAGTAACTCATCTAGCTTAACTAGGAGGCTTGGTAATACTTGTACTTTCCTTTTCATAGCATAGCTTGCACTTTCATTCATAGTATAGCATTTCATAGTGATTCTTGGGGATATTGGCATTCTTTCTCTTGTCTTCATTTGAATCTCTCATTGTGTGGTTGACTAGTATGGTCATTAGCTTAATAGCTCTAGCTAAGAGAAAACTTAAAATAATCTTGCAACTCCATACATAAAGAGCTCTAGGTCGCTTTCTAAAGTTTCCCTTTCATGGATTCCCTTGGATGTAATGACTTAGAGAAGTGCACTACTTGTGAGTGTACACTTATCATGCTCATATAATTGACCAACAAGCTTTCCATTTAAAGTATCATCATGTTTTGATGGATTGAGCAATGAAGTATAGTAAGAATATGACAAGATCTCTATAGGAGCATCATTGGGTGGCAAAATACTTGTGCCCAAGGTTGTATCATGGGAATTTTGACCCCAAATATGATCTTGAAAGTGATTGATTTGATTATTTTGATTGGCTGATTGCATCATTTGGATATCAGGCATGTTGTAATTGGTTGAATGAGATAATTTCAGCTGATTTGATGTATTCACTAGGTTGACATAGAGCTACAATGATAAAAAATATTCAATCAATTTCACATTAAAACTTCCATCAGGACCATTTGTAACATCACATCCACATCGTGCCAAGAAAAGAGTCTTGTTGAATGCATCATGCAAGGTAGTAACCTCACCAAAGGATTTAATCATACTTGCAAATGAGACATCCAAACAATAGAAATAATGCTCTTTTAACATTGAATCATGTGACATCCTTTCTGAATCTTGAACCCTTTGATACATGAGAAGAAATCGATGATTAAACTGGGCAATGGAATCTTGAGGTGTTCTTCTTACAACAATAAAATAAAATAGTGAATCTTGTGAACTCACATTGGGATCAAATTGAATTAAGAATAAATTCTTTAATTCAATCCATGGGCAAATAGAATTGGATGAGAGTCTTTCATACCATTGAAGCGCTACACCTTGAAATGTCTTGACAAATAGATTGTAAACAACATCTTCATGTTCAATTTTGAGAAAAAGCATTAGATCCTTGCAAATCCTTACATGATTTGTAGCATTTTCCCCATTATTAAGGAATAACAAAGGAAGCCTTTTATGTGCATGCAAAGGAATCTCATGGAGACCTCCTGGTATACACAACAGACTATCCATTGAAGCTATATTTTCTCAACATCTAACTTGTTTAGTGTGATTATAACTTGAAAACCTTTTGGTTTAGGCCCCCCTTCTAGCGCCACTTCTGTTGAGTGTCATTTTTACACGAGACAATGGCTAGGAATTTGCACAAGAAAATTCCCCTCTTGGAAGAATGAGGTGAATCAACCTCAAGGTTCCTTCTGGGTTGGGTCTCAACCACTTGGATAGCTCAACTAAAGACAAATGTGAATCTGTTAACAAGGAGGCCTTTGCTAGTTCATATCTCAAAGAAGCCTATAAAACAAACTTCAAAATACCACAATATTTTTATTTTTTTTTGGATTTTCAGATTTTAAAATGAAAGCAATATTAATCTAATTAATCTACCGTAATTGATTTGCAAAGAAAAGTAAGAAGTAGGGTAACAAGAATTTGAAGGAAATTACTAAAATGAAACCAATGGACATAAACCAACATCACACTACTTTATGAATTAAAAGACTGAGAAGATGAGGAAACCCACAAAATTAATAGAGATCAAAATAAATCACAATCTTCAACTAAGCAGATGCAATCATCAATAGAAATGAACGCAGACGTATGATAAGCCAAAAATTATCAAATCACGAAGCCACCATAGATGTGTGCACACTTGAGACAAGTTTATCTTTAAAGCACCAAAAGAAAGATCTTCCCGATAATTCGTCACAACAAAGCAATATAACACCAGCAAACACTGAACTAAGAATCACAGATTTAAAACCACCACACAATCAATTGGCTCTTTGAAATAAATAAATGAGCAATTCACACATTCATAAATCTCTCAAAGGTAGCAGAAGAATCACACCATGATTGAAGCACCAATTGTATGTATTGCATTAATGATAAAATCCCACCCTAATTACATTGAGTTCTTATAATTTATAGAGCTATGCTCTCAATTTCGCAGCTAGGGTTTCGGCTCCATGAAACTTGAAAATAAATCTAAACTAAAGATCACATGAAGGAAACTATCTCTAAAACCAATTGAAACTATCCTAGCATGGAATTAAACCTCGTGCATTACAAAACTTGAGCAGATCATGCATAAAATAACTCAAAAATGAAGCTGAAACTCATGCATGTTCTTCATGAAACTCATGATCTTTCCCTTTATTCTTTGTTATAGTTTTTCTATGTCGATTCCACTGAAAGAGGCCCTCCAATCATGCAAAAATGACCCTTTGGAAGTGACCCTTCTAATAGAAAAAAAAAGTTGGAGAAGACTGGAGTTAAGCGATGGTCGTGCCCCAGAAATTTCAGATCCCGACCGTTGCCCCGAAAAATGAAGTTCACAAAAATGTCTAAGTGTCAAAACCACTTGTAGGATTTGAGCAATACAAATCCACAAAACCCAAAGATCACTTGCATGCCAAAACCTGTTACAAGGAAGTAGAGACAAGAAGAGGGCAAGGGTTTGACTAAAAAATATGAAGAAGAAAATATCCTTAAATAATGAATGAATAAAATGTACAATGGATCATCCTTATAAAGGAGATCGAAAGCCTTGAAAGGAAAACCTTAGTGCATGTAATAATTAGTTAAATTATTACAAGACTAATGCATGCAATTTTATATTTAAAACAACTAGTGCATGAGTATTTAAATATAAACAACTAAAACCAAAAAAGGTGACATCTTAAGAAGGGAGTAAAGTTAATTAACATAATTAATACTTTACTCTAATACCCCCCTTAAGATGAGCAACAATGCAGCTACAAACAATGCAAGAAGAAAGCAATGGAAACTACAGTGCTGAAAGCATAAAAATGGGTCCTAGCAATATGGCATGATGAGGTACCCAACACAAAAGAGAGTCTCTATAAAGTGGAGAAATAGAGAAAATCACATGGGAAAAACTCTACTCCAAAAAGAGACAAAGACTAATCTGAAGGACTGAAGAAGCCTCCAAAACTAGGAATGTTCCAAAAAATAGGAACAAGAATGAACATGTAGAACATCACTGAAGTAAGAAGATGCAAAATCTGTCAAGAAGTAACTACTGATCTGAAGATCCTCCACTAAAATAAAGCATGACTAGGTAGAGAAGATTGTAATCTATATGAGTGCCCTCAAATGACACTACTCGAATCAGGAGGCAAACAAAGGCAGACAACTGAACTCAAAGATACAGATGGTATAAAACACCAAAGCCTAAAGAGATGATCAATCAAAGATGGAAGAGTGCCTCTAAAAATAGGAAAGAAAGAGTGTCTATATGGTAAATGATCCATCTCACTGAAATGCATAGGTACCCAGCCACTACATCCGCCTAGTACATAGGAACAAATACTAAATACATAGCTCACACTATCGAACCAAGGAAGTAGAAACCCCCCATAATGCTGACAAGGGAGAGGTGACAGATACGCTGAAACTAGTGTCAATAAGAATTGCATCATGAAGAACTAGGAACATCGAAGGTGCAGTAAAAGTACAAACACAAATAAAGATACTCTAAGGCTAATGTTGTGGAAAGAACAATCACTTGACAAAGGTAGATGGCAAACAAGGGCAAACATCAAACCCCCCATGACACTTTATAATGGAGTGCAAGTACAAATAGCACAAACATGTTCAAGATTCCAAGCATGCAATAGAATGGCACTTTATCTCAGTGCATGTGCATAAAAGAATGCTACAATAGTGAAGTATACACTACTCAAAGAAGATTCAAGGCTGCTGAAACAAAAGAACAGACTAAGAAGAGCCATCCCCTAAAGGGAAGAGATCCCAAGACCTGTAACATCCAAGATATCCACCAGAGTGCATAAATGCAAAAAACTGAATAAAATATATCTGGAGCAAAATTTGGGAAAATGACTCAATACTGGAAATCTCTCAAAACAAGCTTTGCAACGATATCTCGCTTAAAACGGAGTCCAAATGTGCAATATAGAGCTTCCAGAGTACAAAACTAAATATCTAGCATTGACAGTAACAAAAAATATCAAAAAAGCAAAATCAGAAATTCAAACCTTCAAATACGGATAGAGCTCGGAACCATCTTTCCGACGATATCTCATTTGCTCGATTTCGACACCATATGCTCAAGTTATGAGCAAAAAACCACCGAGTGCTCTGGAGGGCCCAAAATGGTGTCTAGATGCCCTGACATCAGCACTTCACAGACTTAAAATTGACGGCCAAATGGCTATCGTAGCATACAAGGTAACAAGACCCCTTGGGCTAAAATTCTGAGCCCCTGGTCCCCATATGACAAGGGGCTAAAACTACATTCACCTAGCTTAAATTTGACGGTCAAATGGTTGTCGCCAACCCAAAAAAAAAACAAGATTCTTTTTTGCAAAATTGCATGCGCACCTTAGGATCTGTGCCAAGCCTTTCAAATTTTGTCTCGCTTTGCGTGCAAATTTTTTTGTCTTAATTTGTATGTTAGGTAACAAAAGTTTTGCCTTGATTTGTGTGCCAAAATAAAGAATTCCACCTCGGGAAGTGTGCAAGTCCATACAAATTTTGACTCAAGAAACGTGCTAAGTTGTCTGGTACCAAAAAATGCCACAAAATGCAAAGTTGTGCAAATTTGACATATTTTATATCGAAATAGGGGTTTTTTGGCACTATGAGCTCAACGGTGAAGACCTTTTGAGCTCAAAGTGCACCAAAATTTCGGGACCCCCTTATTTCAATAAAAAATAACTAAAAAAACCCTAATCTAAAATAGATGATTTTCTAATCTCTGAATCCTTCAAATGCGAACACGTTGTAGAAAATTAGGCTTTGATACCATGTAGGATTTGAGCAATACAAATCCACAAAACCTGAAGATCACCTGCATACAAAAAATTGTTACAAGGAAGTAGAGACAAGAAGAGGGTAACGGTTTGACTCAAAAATATGAATAAGAAAATATTCTCAAATAATGAATGAATAAAATGTACAATGGATCATCCTTATAAAGGAGATTGAAAGCCTTGAAAGGCAAACTCTAGTGCATGTAATAATTAGTTAAATTATTACAAGACTAATGCATGCAAGTTTATATTTAAAACAACTAGTGCATGATTGTTTAACAACTAGTGCATGAGTGTTTAAATATAAACAACTAAAGTAAAAAATGTGACATCTTAAGAAGGGAGTAAAGTTAATTAACATAATTAATACTTTACTCTAACACCACTTCTCCTCCAACTTTCAGACTTTTGGACTTTATGAGGCCAAAAATATCATATGGTCGAAATGCCGAAAATCAGAGTCTTCAAAAAATGTTGTGTGGAAAACTACTTCTCCTCCAACTTTCAGATTTTTTGACTTTCGGAGGCCGAAAATCTCAGATGGCCGAAATGCCGAAAATTAGGGTCTTCAAAAAATGCTAAGTGTGTAAAATTGCTTCTCCTCCAACTTTCGGACTTTCGGAGGCCAAAGAACTAGGAAGGCCAAAAGGCCAAAAATTTAGGAAGGCCAAAAATTTCAGAGGTTGAAAATTTAGGAAAACCAAAAATTTAGGAAGGCTGAAAATCTGGGAAGACTGAAAATCTAGGAAGGCCAAAAATTTGGGAAGGCCGAAAATTTAGGAAGGCCGAAAATTTCGGAGGTTGAAAATCCAGGAAGGCCGAAAATATAGGAAGGCCGAAAATTTCGAAGGTCGAAAATCTAGGAAAGCTAAAAATTTAGGAAGACTGAAAATTTAGGAAGGCTGAAAATTTCAGAGGCCAAAAATCTAGGAAGGCCGAAAATTTAGGAAGGTCAAAAATTTTGGAGGCCGAAAATCTAGGAAGGTTGAAAATTTTGAAGGTCGAAAATTTAGGAAGGCCAAAAAATTTCTAAGTGTCAAAAAGTTTGTCTCCATGCAAAAATTGGCTTAGTTCCAAAAACTCCATGCTGGGCAGAATTTCAAGCTTTCGGACAGCGAAACTCCCAGCAACTCTGAAACTCCGAAAATCTATCAGAATTGAAAAATGGCTAAGTGTTGAAATTATCTGAACTTGTCAAAATTGAAGACTCAACATTTTGGAAGAATGTTGGGGTGAGCTCTTTAAAACTTCTCTTTCACTTATTGAATTTCCAAAAATCTTAGTATTCCCGTGGATGTCAGCTTCCCTTGTTGTTTCTTCATAAATCTCAAAAGGCGGGCATCAAACTTATGCATGCAAAAAATAGTTGTCAGTAATGTCTTATTGAAAGCATGAAGAAAATTCTAACTATCTAAACTAAGTGCATAAGAAAAACAAACCAAAACCCTAGAGACAACAAAAAAAAGAACCCTAAAAAAGGGGGTCCCCATTAGGCTAAGTGGCCAAAATGGGGTGTGTGTTGTGGAACCACAACAATATCCCCCATGAAGGTAATCATGATTTGTTGCGTCTCTATCCATTTGATCAACTCTCTTTTCAAAAAGGTTTGAGAGACTATCCCCTTGGTCGTGATTAATGAAAGAAGTTTGAGATTCAAATTCGGGGACCTCTCTTGCTATGCAAGTGTCATCTTCTTGTAAAGATAGTTTAAGTTTGTGAGATCATGTAGAAATCGGCATCAACAAAGGTTTGATTTGAAACTGTTTTCCACAAACTTGGTGATTGTTCTTTTTATGAAGATATTAAAAGTATAAGATGATTTTGCAAAATGGATGTTTCTCACTTGTTCTATGTATCTTCAAACAAAACAACCAAAAATACACTTGTTCTTTTTAAACCCTCTACACAAAAAGTGTTTGAATATGTTAGAACATTATCACGGGTTTTTCACGATAAGAAACTTCAAACACTCTACCTAGTTGTCAAATTGGTTCGTAAGAATAGCTTTACAAGGTAGGCTTTCTAAGTTAACAAGGTATTTAATCAAGATTTTGTTCAAAATGGACATTAAGTTTCATCCCCCCAAAATTAGGAGGCTTCCCACCACCGGTATATCAGAGTTTTGTGCAATCCCAAAGGACTACTCGAGGAAGTTTGAAGCTTAATATCCTTTTGTCATCCACCCAATTAAGGATGAATTCATTTCTTTTTATAGTGGGTTATATTATTGCGGCAATGACAGTTGTATCCCACTTTGGGTTGTCCCTCTTGTCAGCCTCGTTAAGGTAAATCTCGGGAGGCGAGCCCACTAAAGATCTAGCATGTTCATTTGTAAAGCAATAAATGGAAATAGGTTTTAGGAGTTTGATTCACTAAAAGGTGAAGAGCATATCTATTAGAATTTAATCTTTCCTTGGTAAATATGTAAGGATAACCAAGGTATCCTATTGTATTTGTCCTCTAGTCCAAGTGGGAGGACATGTCATATTTGTAATTTCCTTTATTAAGGAAAATAGATATTCCTCCTTATGAGGAATCCTACACTTGTCTCACACACTAATGAAATTTGGCATACATAAAAATGGGAGTTACAATGTAACTCCTTTCTCACATCTCTATTAAAAGAGATGGCTCTCCTTCTCTCTTCACATGAGATACTTCTTCTTCTTGATTATTATTGTATGAGCTAAGCTCTCTCACTCTCTCTCTCTCTCTCATTCTTAGGCATTTTTGCCACATTCATTATATCATAAGGGTTTTTTTATGCTTTTCCCCCTTCAAAATATTGTCTCCTTTGTTGCTTTTCTCTTTGGTGAATGCTCCTAGTTTTGTGATTATTCATGGTAAATCTTCTTTTTCTTACTCATTGATTAAACAATTTCCTATCTGTCTATATTTTGTTATTATTTTAACAATATCCCTATCTATTCTTGCCTCCCAAGCACAATTAACAATGTTTGATTATCCAAACCCACTAACTAATGGGAATTGAGTATTTCTATTCTCCTCCACAAACAAGGGGTTATTGATTAAATGCTTGATTTATCCTTTAAATGCTAGTTTAATTACTAGATTTTGACAAAAAAAATCACAAGGCCACAATTTAAGTAAAAATTGACCAAGTTTAAGCTTACCTGATTTGAAGCTAGCAAAGGCTAGGGGCATTTTTAATAGATTTTTCCATGATTTTGACTCACCTAATGGCGATTGATCCCTCTTCTTTTCCTCCTCTTCAAAAAGTTAGTCAACAAAAACCAGCAAAAACTTGAAATCTAAGCCTTATTTTTCAAATTTGACAAAAATTGATTAAGGCATGTAAATCTAATTTAAAGATATGAATTTCAATGTGTAGGCTTCTGCAACTTGTAAATATCATTCGTATACCTCACCTTCTTGTTGTGAATTCTCCAAAACAAGTTTAATGTTCTCTATATTCTCATTTTTTATCTGTTTAGCCAAAGCTTTATCTTCTCTTTTATATCTGGTCTCTGGATTTTTAATCTTTTTATGACCTATCATCATAAAATAGAAGAAAAATCATTTCCTAACTGTCAGATTCTACAAATTTGAATTACAGTCAAAAGCGTTGCAAAACTAATTAAATGCATTGTTAAATTTATTGAAAGCGTTGTAGAACAAATTGTAAGTGCGAAAATAGAAATTGAAAGCGATGTTTTAATAAGTAAATGCGCTTGAAGAAAATATTAAAAGCGCAACAACATCCTTCAAATGCGCTCCATAGTCAGGGTATACAAGCTAAAAGAGAAGTAGACAGGATATTAGAAAGATTAAATGTGTTGTTTGGTTGTGCAAAGGCACAAAAATTTGTCATGGATGTGTTGTTTCAGGTGTTGGATGCCCTATTAAAACCTTGGTACGTGCTGCAGAAAATCTCAAAAGCACTATTAAACTTGCAAAATAGAGAAAAAAAAGGAAAAATCCTAGAATCTAGCAATTTTCTTAAATTTTAAAAGAATGAGGCCTAATGCCCCATGGTGGGTGCCATTTTGTGTGCTAGGGAAAGCACCTTCATAGGGTTAGTATTGTCAATAAATGAATAAAATAACTAAATTACCACAAATTAAGCTAATTAAGCAAATGAAGACAAAGAACACTCTATGGACTTCTATTTAGATTTACTAATGCGAAGCTCAGCAAGCTTCCATTAGTGACAGCTCTAAAATGAGAATGAAGTGATAAGTAAACTAAGAATTCAATTCCAAAAGAAATTAAGCCTTAATTAATACTATATTTGCCTTTCTAGCTCAAAATTGCAAGAGGTTTGATGTTATTTTCATATTTGTGGATGATAATTGATTGATTTATGCCTTGCTTTTATAGATTTGGGCAAGGGTAGGAGCTAGAGTTGAGTTGATCATGGTTGGATTAGGGTCAAGTCCATGGTTCCACCTTTGGAGACAATTTAAATGGATTGTCCTCAAAGCTTGGGACAAAGAGACAAAATGGGTGGCCAAGATGCTCTCACCTTATGTGTGATTGAGATTTGTTGTGAGCTTGATCCATGCGAGCTTGATCCTTAAATCCTATTGGTTGAAGCATTTTCCTCCCATGTGGTGTTGAGGGAAAATAGGGATTTATTAATTGAATTTATTTAATTTGTTTAGCCATGTGTACCCCTTAAATGGGTTGATTTGATTTAAACTGAACTATACAATTAATTAGATTAATTGCACAATTTATTGATTTAACTTGATTTATTAGATTTAATGACTTTTGATTTTCAATTAAATTTGGATTATGGTTTGATTACAATTTTGCTTTGATTTTAGCTTGATTTGATTTTATTGCTTTGATTTTGCCTTGGTTGCTCACTTGATTTAGTTTTGTCCATTTTCGAGTGATTACAATATATATATAAGTATATATATACATCTTATATATACTAAATATACATATATACATATGTTCACTAGTATTGACTCATGGTGTTTATCCAAATAAAACTACAAAATATCAACACTGATTTTAGCCCCCTGGCCTTTATAATTGTTAATTTTGTGCAGATGGTTTACAACAACAACTATAGTAGTTTGAATATTAACATTAGTAGGGTTAGTGTTAAGAAGTTTTCTAGCATGCACAAGTTTCCCTTAAAGGGATCTTTCCTTATGTTTATGTTGCTAGGCCATTTTTTTGCCAAAAGAATGAAGAAAATCAATGCATTGAGAAATGACAATACACCATTAATTAATCCAATAATATCCTTCACTAGGTTTAGGAAGAGCATTCTGAATCCCAGAAGGGAAGCCAAGCAAGTAGGATTATTTAGCTGAGAAACATTTAGATATAAAGGGAGAGAATTCTCTATGGTGGAATTTTGAGAAAAGCTAATGTTACACATAATGGAAAAATGATCTAAGAGGGTAGAGTAATGATCTACTTGAACACACAACCCTTGTAGATCATAAACCAATAAAAGACTAGAAGAAACATAAAATGTATCCAACCTACTTAGTTTTTTGTTGTCTCCATTCTACAATTGGACCAAGTATACCATTTTTTGGAAGGGCCAACAAATTTTTCATGAATGGGATCAATCACACCCAAGGAATTACAATAAAGCAACTAACTGTATTCAAATTCATCCCTACTGATATTTAAAAAAATATTCTAGTTGTGATCATGATGATGTTCTACCATGTTAAAGTCACCTCTTAAGATCCATTCAGGATTAAGTAAATTATTTTCCAACCAATCCCAAAGAAGAATTTATTTTTTAGATAAATTGGAAGCATAAATAGAGAAAAATCCTATAAGTTGTTTATTAATGAGAGTAAGAAACTGGACATAATTATGAGAGGGGTCTTCACCTTTATCAATGATATATTTTGAAACTCAAGTTGCCATCCTAATAACAACACCACCTTTACCATCCAAATGGGAAGTATGTAGAAAGGTGGAATCTTTCCAAACCTTATGTAAAGAATATTTAAGCCTAATGTCATTGATTTTGACCTCTTGGAGAAATAAATTATCAAGTTTCTATTTCATAACCATCTCTTTTACCTTATATTTATGATAAGATGGGGAAATCCCTCTAACATTCCAAGAAAGTTGATTAAGCTTCATGAGGTGGGCATTAGAAGAATCATCACCATGATCCAGTACACTGAAATTAGACATCATCAAGAGGTAGTTCTTGTTCCTTGATTTATGGACTTCTAACAGTGGAAGGATATATGGTCTTGTGGTGAGTGTGAGGGGATGAAGATGGGGAGTCACAATAATGTGGTTAAGGAAAAGCATAATCTGAGGGGAAAGAGGAGGGTTTGGAAACATATGGAGAAGAATGAGAGGAGATAAGGCATGATGAGGGATGAGTGATAGGGATACGAGAAGAGGACAAGGTTCCTTTCATCTTCCTCACAATTCTCCAACCATCTGATATGACAATGTCCTTATTCAAGCAAGAAGAATCTTCAGATACATCGTAAAGAGTGGAGGGGTTGGAGGAGGATGAAGGGTAAATGTTGGTGTTGGGTAAAGCATGAGGGTGGGGGGGTTGGATTGTTAGATGAAAATGTCTAAGTCATTTGAACCATTTTTATTCTTCTAATAGGACATTCTCAAATCATATGCCCTTCCTTTTGGTAATAAAAACATGCATTCTATTTATTTAGATAAACTATTGGTTGATCTAGTTCAAACTCAGGGCCAATCAACTTTATGCTACTTGTTAAGATCTACTTCCATGCATGCTCTTGGATGAACCCTTAAACTTGAGAACTTATCAAAGTTTTGTTTGTACCAAATAACTCTACCTAAATGAGCCATAATGTATTTTAAAAAAGGTTTAAATGCTAAATTGAGAAAGGGAAACTCAACCCACATGGGGTAATTAGAATGAGAAGGTCCCTTAGGATGAAAATTAAAAGTCTAAGCTTGCAAGTAACAATTTTTTCCACAAATGACCCAAGTGTTGTATTATAAGATAGCTTGAGCATGATCAACAAATTCGAACATACATGAAACATACCCTTTTCCTAGGCCTCTAAGGCCTTTATCTCCCAACCCCAGCTCTCCCAATTAAAACAAGTCCATTTGTAAAATTCTACCTCAAAGGGGATGCCCTTAATGAAAAATAATATTACAGTCCTACTTTGGTATTCATGAATAAATTTTATAACATTATCAGGGAATTATATTTCCAGGACTTTACTAGGTTTGGTGTCTAATTGTTCCTCTAATACTTCCATTTATTTGCCTATTTTCTCCTTTTCCATCACATTTTAAAGTTGGTTCAACCCTTCTCCTTCCTTAAAATTAACTTTATCTACCAGGGCTTCCTCAAAATATGTTGTATTGTTTCTCCCCATCAACCTATACATTGTTTTGAGGTGCATTGGAGCCTTTACACAGTGTTAGGGCATGTATTCTATTCAGTTGTAGTTATCATTTGGTCCTTCATTTGCCATAATTCATTCATTCTTTCTTTTCTTTCTAAAGCTTTGTCTTACTATAGAATCTGGAACAATCCTCGATAACAAGTCTTGGTTATTCATTCACAAGGTTTAAAAATATTCTCCATTTTGATAGCACATTTTCCCCTCGCTTGTATAAAAAATAATTTTCTTGGAGTTTAGATGAATTGGATCATTGAGGAGATCATGTATACATGGCACATGAAGTTAGGAACATAAGTCAAGGTGAAGTTTTAATAAATCCCAAATATAATTTAAGAAATTATTATTGTGCATGATTTTGTTGGAAGAATAATCCACGCCATAGATAACCAAACATTCTATATATTTTTGTTTAATATAAAACATCTAAGTAACATGTTCATGAGAGGTTCTAGGTTTGAAATTTGTATGTTATTCAAGAAGAATTAAAAAAATTGAGTGGTAAAGGGAGTCAAAATGTTGATGCTAGATGTATTTAATGTCAAAATATTGACAGATGCAAAAAAAAATTAGACAAAGCCCCTATGTAGCTTACATGTGAAAGAAATACAAGAATGAAACATAGATAAATTGTTTTATTGATTCAAGGAATTACGAGAATTTCTTGATCAAATGGTCAAGGATCAAATTAATTGATGATAAATAGATTACAATTCTTTCATTATATAGAAACCTTAGATACATCCAACAACACTTTCTAGAAACTTAATCATCTAAAACTTACATTATTGGTAATACAAAAAAAATAATGTATGAATGGAAGGAATTACTAAAATCTAGCAAATTATTTCTTTATTCCTCTCAAGAATGGCATGCAAAAAAAAATAAAAAAATAGAGTTGTGGATTATTGATACTACCTAGCACTAGTTGCACTAAGGTTGCTTCAACACCATTTTGAAATCGTGGACTAAAGCAAGGAATGCAATGCGATAAAGGAGGCACAATGTACTTCTTGTTGGATAAAGATAGAATTTGATTATCATAAGATTTCTGGTGTTGTCCATGGGCCTCTCAATAACAAGTATTTGAAAAATATTCTCCGTTTTGATACCACAATTTTCTCATGCTTCTATAAAAATGAGATTCTTGGTGTTTGGATGAATTAGATCATTGAAGAGATCATGTATAAATGGCAATATAAGTTAGGAATGTAAGGTTGAGGTGAAGTTTTAATAAACCCCAAACATTAAATTAGTTTGCGAGAGAACTATGAGCTACCTTATGATGGGAAAATTATTTGGTGCTTGAAAAGGACTAGAAGACATTAGAAACTATTATGGGTGACCCCACAATAGTGGGTTACACTTTTTTAGACATGTTGATTTTTGTTGAAATAACACATTTTTTAATAAAATATGATAATTTAAGCCTTGAGAGGTTCCATTTGAAGGAATTAATTATAAATGGTTATCTCAAAGCCTCTTAGATAAGAAAAAAATTGATATAACATCTATAATCATCATTCATACCTACAATGGAGTCTCCTTCGCACCTATTAAAATGCTGATAAAAAATCACTTCAAATTTATCTTTTGGTAGATCAAATGAATCCATTTGACAAACCTATATATTTAGTAAGGTACTACTGAGAAAAAGCTTTCCAATGATTATAATGTTAATATATATTAAGTTTATTATGACTTTGTATTTTTAGATTTACTAAACATAGATATTTCACCGCATGTCCACCTCTATGTTTGATGCTTATGGAAAAATAGTAAATTAGAGAAAAAAATTCTAAAAAATATCTATGCCCTAGGTATTGAATTTCTCTTTATATATAAAAAAAATTAAATTAAATTAAATTGGACGAATACACGACAAGTTATAAGCTACGTAGTCAAGGTATGTCAAAATTACGGTTTAGTCAACTTCAGACGTTAATAAAATATAAAATAATATGGATAAAGTCATCAAACAAATTGCATGCCCTCTGTATGGATATTAAAAAACTAAATTCGAAAGAATCACATTGATATTTATTTTAGAAAAAAAGTTATGCTCTATGAAAACCAAGTAACTCTTTGAAAATGATGTTTTTTGCAACATACAAGTTTTTGTGGGAGAAAGAAAAATCATTTAAATCAATTCAAAAATAAAAATAAAAATAATATTTAAAATCTAGATAGAAAATCCTAAAATACTCTAATTTACTTCATCTTCTAATTTCCAATGGTTTAACGACAATATACATTTTAATTTGAAAGTTTTTTTCAAAATGTAGAGTTCAGTGTCCATTCAAGCAAAAAAGTGTAACCCACTATTATGGGTTCACCCTTATTGTGTAGGATTTTGTTGGAAGAAAAATTATATCATAGATAACAAAAGGTTCCATAGATTTGTCTTTAATATTAGCACATTTTAGCATGTTCATGATAGGTCTTAAGTTTGATTCGTAGGTTATCTAAGAATAATAATAAATTTTGAGTGGCAAAATGAATCAAAATGTTGATGTTACATGTATTGAATTTAAGAGTGTTGATAATTGTAAAAAATTCTAGAGAAAGTCCTCATATATCTTAAATTTAAAAGAAATGAGATAAATTATTTTATTGATTTAAGGGAATACAAGAACTTTTTGACCAAATGATCAAGAATTAGATTAATTGAAAATGAATGAAATGCAATTCTCTTGTTATATAAAGGTCTTAGAGATACATCCAAAGACCTCTAGAAACTTATCATCTAAAACTTGCATTATTAGAAATAAAACAAAAAATTGTACAAATGCGAAGAATTAATAAATTTTTCAACAAATTTTTCAGGTCTATTTTTCTTAGAAATGGCATAAAAAAAAAAAAATTAGAATTGCAGACTATTGATACTACCTAACACTAGTTGTGAGATAGTAGTTCATCTTGTTAGGAATAAGGTGTCTCAACCTTGGATAATTCCTATTCTTATTATTTGTTTTGTAAAATGTATTTCTTGCAAATAATGTAATTAAGTGTGAGTGTACATGTCTAGTTGGCATGTTGATGTGTCACTCCACTTGATGTGTTGGCATCTTGAATTGTGTGTAAGGAGATCATGGCTGAAACGGTTATGATGGATTCCTATGACATGTAAGAGCTATATCTGGAAGATTCAATGACAGGTGAAGACATGTGGCAACTAATAAAATTGAGTACTGTACACTCTTCCCCAATCCAATTTCGGGTTCCTATTTTCTCGGAGAATGGTAAAACCCTAATATGACTATCTTTGGAAGTTGCCCTAAAAAAGGAAGCGCATGATATAAGCATTTTTAGGGTTGCGAAGAGATGTGAAGTTAGTGTATTGTTGAAACATTTTATACTGTCGGGATTTGTCTTCAAGAGTTGGAAAATCTTCTGAAAGAACTTGCATTGCAAGTGTATTGTAAACTGTAATAGTTTTGATTAATACACTGTGTAGGTTTTGGAGTGCTGGGGTTTTTACCGAAAGGTTTCCCCAGGGTAAATCATTGTGTCATTCTCTATTTTTTGTATGCATGGTATATGGCTCCAATATCTTTGTTAAAGTAGTTAACGAATCTGAAATTGTAAGGATTTAAAAGAATTTGCACAATACTTTCCTTTAGAGATTAGTGTAGGAAGTTGTTTCCGCACCTGAGTTTCCTTACACATCTTAGGTATCAAGAATTTGTAATCGTATAGTTAGGAAAGAGAATCACATTTTCAATTGATTCAAGATGCACTAGAAGAAACACATGTGACCCCTTGCAAAGAGTTATAAATAGCATGGCCTTTTTCTCTCAACAAATAATACAAAATAACAAACCATAAATAGTGTCACTCTTTGGCTGATTATTACTATAGGGACCCATATTTTATTTTATTTTCCTAATTAGGGAGTATGTTAAAATGGGGGAGCTAGAATCTAAGAAAACATTGAGAAAGTCTCAAAGCTTTATTGTTGGGCTCTCATCTCTCTATAAGGGTAGCAGTAAAAAATAATGCATCGAGTAAAACTACACTCATAATAATAATACAAAAAAATAAAAGATACTTTCTATAAATTGTGACCATGTTTTTAATAGCCATAGGAGTACAAACTTCCAAGGAAAATTTAAATTTAGAAAAATGATCGATTATTGAAAAGATTCATGTGGAAATACCTCATAGACCATCCTTGATTTTTTGCAATCCAAGACCCTCCCCAACTTTCAACATTCTTATCTCATTCACTTTCTAACATCCACAATATTTAGGCTTAGAGGTACTACACTTGGAAATTTCCCTTTTCACTGCAGGGTCTCATAATATATTAATTGACCATTTTATAATATATCTAATATTATTTAATATTCTTTCAATAATAATATGGAATAATTATTAAATATATTATAAAATATTGAATATAATTTAAATAATATTATTTATAATTAATTAATATTATCTAATAAATATTCAATAAATAGTTTAAATATGAGAATAGATTTCTACAATTCATAAAGATTATTGCTTTGCTTTATTTTTGGATTGCACTTTTTCATTATGATGATGAATCATAGAGTATGGAGTATGATCTGAAATGTTGATGCAAAAAAAATCTCACATAGTACAATCGAGGAATAACACAAAGCAAAAGTTTAAATATACTAAATATAATTTAAATAATGTATTATATTAATGACAGTTATTAAATAATATACAGTACAATATATTTAATATATAGTGTAATTATAAAATACTAATAATAATTATATAACAAAAGTTAATTAATTATTATTAATAGTCATAATAAAGATACTATTATATAAATATTTTACAAAATAATCATTAATATATATAAAAATAAATATATTATATTATATGGCATTATTCTCTAAGGTTTCTCAGTTTTAACTATCTTTTTCTATTCAACATCTAGATTATACTCTATGATCCTTTATTCTATTCTTTAATGCTCCATCTCATCATGGAATATCTTAATGATGGATTATAGAATATGATCTTAAATGTTGATTAAAAAAATAAGAAACACAGTTAAAATTCAGACATCTTAAAGAATATTAAGATGAACTATGAATATTAAGAGGCATTCTTCCTTGCTCACACCCATCTTTTGCTAGAAGCTTCAATGCATTAAAGTCAAGCTCAAGAAATAGAATGCACTTTGTTTTGAGAACATATTCAAGGAAAATGAGAGGATGGAATTTAAATTATCTAAGCCGAATAAAAAAATTATCTATTTTATCATGTTGAGAAAATAGTTTGAGGTAGAGAATGTGCTTTAAAAGGAGCATAAAGAAAACTTGGCAATAGAGGAACTCTTTTGAAAAGCTAAGGCATGGGAGGCTTGGCAATAGAGGAACTCTTTTGAAAAGATAAGGCATGGGAGGCTTGACTTAACACTAGGGATCTGAACATGATTTTTTTCATTGTTCAATCAATTCTCATTGTTATCATCATATGATCAATGAGATTCAATGCACACACAAAAAAGTAGTCATCTAAGTAGAGTGTATCAAATAGGAAACTAGTTGCTTCTTTCAATCCCTAAGTTGGCCCCTAATGTTGGCACTAGCTAGATTGATGTAAATCATGTATTAGACTATACCCCCAAGTTGGTTTGATCAAATGAAGTGAAGGATATTAAGGGCACCTTGTGTTTGTATTCCAAATTCTTAGGGCAAACCACTAATGAGGATGAGTCGATTATTTTCTTCTTCAACACCAAGAAGTCATTGAAAAATAATCACCCAAATATTTGGTTTCACTATTGTTGTCTTTGCCTCGAAACACCTGGTTCCCTATTGTTAGTTAGGAATGAAGTCACTGCCAACTATAGACCTAAGGTCATCTCATGATGTAGTTGGTGACTTTCTCGATTAAGGTAGTTCAAGAGGCATTTTTTTAGTTTTTTCCATTTGACATCTCTTTTTCCTACATTACATAATGATGGAAAGGGGGGAAATCATTGGGTTGGGTTCATGGATCAATAGGTTCATCATTGATAAAGGGGAGAATCCTTCACATATCCGTATTTGGGTTCTCACCTTTATTAGTGGCCAACCTATTGTTTTTTGTTTTGTTTATGCTCCAACATTGCTAAGGAAAGATGTGAGTTGTGGGATTGGATGTCTAAACATTTCCCTCTGGTTGATTGGGTTATCAGAGGAGATTTTAATATGGTGGAACACCCATCTGATCACATATATCCCAACTAGACAAAATTATCCAATGACAAATTTGACAAACAACTCTTTTTACCGCAATAATATTGGGGTTATTGATCCATTGTATAAAAAATTATCGAGCCATAAGCATAACTAGTTTACTTGATCTAATTATAGGTTGCGAGTGGATAGAAAACTTAGCAGATTAGATAGGTTTTATATTTCTCCTAACCTGCAAGTAGTCCAAGACTCCTTTGCCATTTTTGTGAAGGTTGACTATTCCACTATGCTTTCAGACCACTTTCCTATTGTTCATACTATTGCTAAGGATAATCTCAAGATTGTTGATTCTCAGCTACCTTACAAGCTTAATACCTCACACCTCAAAATTCCTTCTTGTGTAGATGCATTGGTAGGAATTTGTAATTCTATTCATAAGCCAAGAGAAGGGGAATCTTATAGGGAATGGTAGCAGTCAACTATTACCAAATTTGCTCATTTTTTATGTTCCTTTGGTAAAATATTAGCATGGCAGTGAAAGAGGAAAGAAAAATCTTTACAACGGAAGTTGGAACATTATAGAAAAAGGCTAATTTCTAAACCATTAGATATATCTATCCAATCTACCATAGCCTCCATTGAAACACAACTTCATAATCTTGATTTGTATAAGGGGAAGGGAGTTAAAATTCATTCTAGATTGCACTGGTGTAAAGAGGGTAATAAAGGTTCCAAGTACTTCTTTCAATACTTAAAGAACAAACATAAAAATGAGTTTGTTGGACCAATATTGGGTGATGAAGGCCATACTCACTCAAAGCCAACTAATATCTAGAATTTGTTTAAGGGTTTTTATGAGAATCTCTTCAAGGAATATAAGCAATGGCATGGTGTGCAATTTTGTTTAAAAGATATCTTTGAAGATGTCATACTTAGGAAGGTGGATCAATACTACAACTACTTTATTGATCAAAACCTTTATATTGAGGATTTGAAACATGTTGTTTTCTCTATGGCCCCAAATAAAAGTCATAGGATTGATGGGCTATCAATTGAATTTTCTCAAACTTTATGGGAGCATATTAAGGATGATTTCTATCTTGTACAATTGGAAGAAATATGTGAAGGTTCCTGGGGTCCAGATGTCAATAGAGGCTTGATAAAATTTCTTCCTAAAGGGAAAAATACTAATTATATATCTGGTTGGCAACCTATCACATTGCTTAGCACTTCGTACAAGATCATTTCTAAAGCCTTAGCCAATAGGATCAAATAAGTGACTAAAATTGTAGTTAGACCTGAACAAAATGGGTTTCTTGGAGTTAGATTCATTTTGGAAAATTTAATATTGGTGTGGGAGACAAGTGAAAGGGCTCTCCAGTCAAGGCAAAATGTTTTGTTGATTAAGTTGGACTTTGACAAAGCGTATGATAGAATGCAATGGAGTTGTATCATAAAGATGTTACAGTGGTTGGGTGTTGGTCCTAATATATGTAAGCATGTTTAAATGTTATTTAATGATGCTAATGCTCAATTAAGGATTAATAAATCTACGTCTACTCCATTTCCTCTCCAACGCTCTATCGGGCAAGGTTTCCCCTTGTCTTCATTTCTTTATGTTTTAGCAGTTGATGCTCTTGGTTATCTTTTACAAAAATATAATCAAATATGATTAATTAAGGGCATTTCTATTCCTAAGAATCCAGTGGTCATTAATTCACATTTTGCTAATGACAACCTTTTGTTCATCCAAAATTCAAAATGTGAAATTAAGACTATTTTAGAGGTCCTAGATTTGTACTTCTCTGTGTTCGGATCTAAGCTAGCTCATCATAACACTAAGTTTTTAATGATCCAGTTTGATTCGGTACCACCTTGGATTCCTAACTAGTGGAAGCTAATTAAACATGGAAAAATAACATGTTAACTTGGCATCCCCTTTGGATTGGAGGTTTCACTTCATGATATTTTGAACTGGTTTCTCACCAATCTATAGAACAAAATTTTCAAGGGTGACCCCACAATAGTGGGTTACACTTTTTAAGACATGCTGATTTTTGCTGAAATAATAGATTTTTAATAAAATATAATTATTTAATCCTTGAGAGGTTCCATTTGAAGGAAATAATTACAAATGGTTAGCTCAAAGCCTCTTAGATAAAAAAAAAAACATTGATATAACATCTATACTCCTCATTCATACCTAAAATGGAGTCTCCTTCACACCTACTAAAATGCTGACAAAAAATCACTTCAACTTTATCTTTTGGCAGATCAAATGAATCTATTTGAAAAAATTATCTATGTAGTAAGGTACTAATGAGAAAACTCTTTCCAATGATTATAATATTAATATATATTAAGTTTATTATGACTTCATATTTTTAGTTTTACTAAACATAGATATTTCACCGTATGTCTACGTCTATGTTTGACACTTATGAAAAAATAGTAAATGAGAGAAAAAAAAATTCTAAAAAATATCTATGCCCTAGGTATTGAAGTTCTCTTTCTATCCAAAAAAAGAAAAATGAAATTGGACAAATACACAACAATTTATAAGCTATGTAGTCAAGGTATGTCAAAATTACAATTTAGTCAACTTCAAATGTTAATAAAATATGAAATAATCATGATAATGTCATAAAACAAATTTCATGCCCTCCATATGGATGTTACAAAACTAAATTTAAAAGAATCACATTAATATCTATTTTAGAAAAAAAGTTTGCTCCATGAAAACAATGCAACTCTTTGAAAATGACATTTTTAGCAACATACTGTGTGCTATAATTGTGTCACACTTATATGAATCATTACATTCAAGAACACTCAAGAATGAGGTCTCAAAAATCGATCCATAGCTCCCTAGGCATGGAGTGCAAGGGTTTTTAAGAATGCTCTCAACTAGAGCTATTAAGCCAATAACCTTGCTAGTAAACCATGCAATGAGAGATTCAAATGAAGACAAGGGCAAGAATGCCAATATCCTCAAGAATCAAATGAAATGCAATGCAATGCTATGCTAGAAATGGAAATGCAAGCTAAGCTATGAAAATGAAAGATGCAAGTATTACAAAGCCTCCTAGTTAAGCTAGATGAATTAATCTAAAGCATAAAGGAAATCTAAGCTAAGAATGCCATGATAATGCAAGAAGTGAAACTATGATAACATGTAGATGCAAAAGCCAAGAATGCTCCAAATCTTCAAAAGCTCCAAGATGACCTAGAAAACCTATAGCATAACATTAGCATAAAAATTTGAGGATCTAGAATGAAGAAGAGAGCTCTCCTTTTTAAAGGAAATGAGGAGGAATGGACCATGGAGATTAAGAGGAAAAAGATTTAATCAACGATGGAGCTTAAAAGAGGAGCAATCCATGTGCACAAGTATCCTCCAATGAGAAAATAGGAGTTGACTTTTGTGTCCATATGAGACAAAAAGTGCTTTTTTCCTTTTTATAAAATAAGAATAATGCTTTATTTGTGCAACTTAGGATAAGAGGAAAAGTGGGTGTTTTTTATTTATTAAAAGGGGAGGAAATATTCCTTTTAAATACATAAAGACTTAGGATAAGATGGTTAGCCCATAGAAAATAATCGAATAAATGATAGAGCTAGGATTTGATCAAGAGCAAGTAATTGATGATTTAGCAAAAGGGGCTAATAGTCTAGATGACCATTTTTAGGTGTATACACATACCAGTTTTCATGGGAGAAAAAAAAAACCAAACAAATAAATTCAAAAATAAAAATAAAAAATATATTTAGAATCTAGACAGAAAATCCTAAAAGACTCTAATTTACTTCATCTTTTGATTACAAATGGTTTAACGAGAATATGCATTCAAATCTTAAAGTTTTTTTCAAAATGTAGAGTTCAGTGTTTGTTTAGGCAAAAAAGTGTAACCCACTATTGTGGGTTCACCCTCAATTAGGGTAATAGATACCTTTCATTCACAGGAAAATTACAAGTGATCAATTATATCTTTCTATAATCTCACATTTATTACTCTTCTTGTTGGATGCCCTCCAAAAAAGATTACGAGGATCTTAATAAAATCATTCGTTGGTTCTTGTGGACAAATTAAGAGGGTAAGGCGGGTTTTAGATTATCTTCTTGGTTGCATTGTATTCAACCAAACATAAAGGGGGCTAGGTCTTGTCAACCCTAGAACTTAAGGGACTTGTTTAGCTACCAAGTGGATAATAAGATCTGTGACTGGCGATGACCAATGGAAAATTTTGGTGCAACATAGAGTTGCTCTCATAGATATGAACAATAGGTGGCATAATGTATCATGGATGGACAAGATATTACTTGCTCCTTTTTTTCATATTAAAGGATCCTTTCCTTTGCAATCCATCTGGAAGGCTTGGAAATTAGTTTGTAACTATTTGCATTGGAGAATGAATTCACTCCAACATGGTTTCAGATTTGAAAATTCCTCTATTCAGTGGAACAAACATATACATTATCATGGGAAGTCATTGACTGCCATTTTTCCAAAGCAGGCTACTTACTCGTTCAAGAAGGGGGTGAAAAATTTTACTGACATTTGGAAATTCCAATCCCTTGACTCGTTCAGCTAGCTAGAGTCAAAGAATGCCTTTAAGTTGGATACCAAGATTAAAGGGTTCCTTATTTTTGTCAAATTGTTGGTTCCTACAAAACTCCTTATGAAATTATTTACCCCAATCCAATGCAATGTATTCTTGAGAACTGGTTGTGGATGGAAAAGTTTATGTTTTCTTGTTTTCCTCTAAGATAGATCTATCTACACATTATTCCTTCCTTAAAGTTAAATTTGTGACTCAACAAAAAATGGAATTTCATAATAAAAGAAAGGAAATGGAGAAGATTGAGTGCTCAAATATGGAAATCTAAGGCTAAGACGAATGCTAAAATTTTGTGTTTTTAAAATTTTACACCAAAAGAAACCTATAAGGGATAATCTGGAATTTTTTTCATTACAAGTAGCAAAGTGCTTATTTTTTCATCTTAATGAAAACATAAAATGTTTAGTCCTAAGATTAGATTACTAAGAGGGGGGTGAATCAGTAATCAACCACTTATTCAACTTTTCAACCTCTTAAACTTTGCAACAACATTCACAAGATTAACTTAATAGCAACAAATGAAAATCACAACCATAAGCACATCCATATAACAATAAAAATTTGACATAGATATTTATCTCGTGGAAACCCAATTTGGGTGAAAACCACGGTGGGAATTAGTACCCACTAAATGATGTACTCTTCTAAGTATGCCCTGTGAGGAGCTTAACCCTATTAGGAGTTTACAACATAATTGAACATAGGTGCTACCCATTTAAGGGATTTACCTTAGGCCTATTAGGACCTTTACCCTATTAAGAGTATCCCTATTAGAGGACTTAAGACACGGGCTAATGTACCACCCTGTTAAAGGATTTACAATAAGGACCTGCTAGGATCTTCCCGGTTAAGGGACTTTGATAGTTGCAAATGTTAGGGAACAACAAAAAGAATGATATGTAGAATAGCACTACCTCTTCTTGATCAAATCTACTAAACCACACAATCTCTTCACGATACACTTAACTTTGTCCTGGCTTGATCGCAACTCCAACTTTACAACCTCACTTGCCCAACACATGATCAACACATTGAACTTCTAACTTCATCCATTATATACTGAACTATTAAGTATGCCACCTTAATCAAGCCCTAAATCTAAAATAGATTTGAATTTCAAATATCCCTCTTAGATCAACCGTGCCACAAAATAAAATTCAATGTAAAAAACAATTTTCCAAGACCGCATCAGCCTATACAATGAATTACATAGAATTTTATGTCAAGGGCTAACACGCTTTGACCAAACACATGCTTCCTCTAGAATCTTCTCCACATGCTAGCATCAAACAATGTGATGCTAGATCATAACCTCCAATCATGAAGACACGTCACTAGATCATGATTGACTCAATCGATTACCACGTAGCCTCAACACCGATCACTGATCAAAGATTTATCAATTGTCGCTCAAAAACACAAACACTTTAACATGTTAATAATTTTGACTCTTCTCACCAATTACCTATCCTGCACACTGGTCACTCAAATTAGTTATGATCATAACCATAAATTCTACATACTATCAACAACCTTCTCCTGTGACTGCGCCACATAACTCATCATAGATTTGACAACCCAATCAAATCACCTATCACCTGTCACTAACTGTTCTAGTCGTTGCACTGATAAGACTCATCTAATCATAAATTTCTTACTGGTCAACATCAACAATAGTGGTCATGCATTTAACTTTCAGATACATCCCCAAGTCTCTCATAAGAATCACTACAACTGAAATTCATCGCAACACCTTGATCACCATACTTATACTTAGCAACATACTAGGAACACTAGGTCAATACTTAAAATCAATGACAACCCAATAACTGATCATAATACAATCAAATCTTTATTATGACAACACCATAAATCACTTACCATCACTGCATCAGCTATGCCAACAAAAACATATCTTTTGGAGCTGTCCCAGAGAAAGACTAAAATGGAGTATTATATTTAAATATTTTCTTGATATTTTTCTATCATACTTTAAGATGGAAGGAAGCTATTTTTGGGCTTGGTCTTCATGAGAATATGATTGCAGATTCTATGAGGCAATGTATTCTGCTACATATTTGGAAAATTAGATGTCAAGCTCTATTTTGTAATCGTGCATTTTGCATCAAGAAGTAGATACTCTTATGTTTTACTCAGACATTTTGTTCCAACTTATTTTTTTATGTTCATAACTAAAGAATGAGCATAAGGATGGAGTTAGACACCACGAATAGTTGGATGAGATAAAATATTAGTTTTTCATCTTCAATAAGGCCAGATGGAGTTTTCTTGATAGCTACACATACTCTTAAAGTTTCAAGGGTAAACTGTTTCAAGTGTATTTGCATTGTTTTTGTGATTAGTCTTCATGATCTCCTATTCACTCTTCATAGTTTCCATAAAATCTGATTGGATCAGTGGGTGTATGCTTCTATCTTGTTGTCTTGCTTCAGTAGTTGGTACAATGCAAGTTGTATTTATGTAGTTCTATTGTAGCTATTGCATTATTGTAGGTTGTTGTTTATGTGTAGTCCTTTGGACTATTATTCTTTTATATTGTACTCTTTATTTTTAGCTTGGTTCAATAAAAAAAATTAAAAAATTAAAAAAAAATAAGTTTTTTATGTCATGTACCCTTATGATAGGGAAGGTCCCCTTCACTCTTGAAGGCATATATATTGAGAAATTTTTTTAGACGAGAGGTTCTAATAGATTTCAATAGCGGTGATAGTACTACCATTGTCTATGCAGCACCTAGAATGCCTTATTTATTGTAATTATTAATTAATTAAAAATATTATAATCACTATTTTTAATTTTTAATTAATTGATTTTAATTTCTAATTAATTAATTAATAATTACAATAAATGGGACATTCTAGGTGTTGCATAGATGTTGTCGATAATACTTATCTATTTAATGCCTAATATTTTTTACAGTATTTCACCAATAGTTGTGACCAGGGATAACTTTAAGAAACCCCCTTTTAGGAAAAAGTGTAAACTCCTAGAGAATCGTACATTATTTTAGGGGGGAATTTGTTTTAATGTAGGTGAATTTTTTTTCGATTTCATGATTTTTCATAGTTTTTATTGGCAATTTTTTCCCCGCTGAATGAAAATTTCATAAATTGCTGGCGAATAATTTTCTTTTCAAATAAAAAATAATAATATATGAGGCGAATAATTTTCTTTTCAAGTAAAAAATAATAATATATGAGGCGAATAATTTTCTTTTCAAGTAAAAAATAATAATATATGAGGCGAATGAATTTCTTTTTGAGGGTAAAAAAATATTTCTATTGGCGAATTTTATGTACTGTTTGAAAATTTATTTATTTTATTGGTGATTTTCAAAAGATGGGAAATATTTTGTTATAATGCCTTAGACTAACATACCTAACATACATACATTATTTTATAATGTTAAATATATTATTTGATACCATCCGATGATCCAAGATCAATGGCTAAAGTTTAATTTCGGCCCCAATTTCTTGAAGGAAACAAAGTTGTGGAGGAAGTCACCGGAATGTTGACACGTATCAAATAAGGGTTACTTGTCTGCAGACTACAATGTACATGTGTTGGTATCGATATTCATGGTTCTATTACTATAGTGCAACTTGTAACCTCTTAAATCCGTAAGCAATAAATGCCTTGTCAGTGAGAAGCGACATTCTTTAACTTGTCATGCAGAGTAGACACGCACCACTTCCAAATTCGTACAGACGCTATAACCGATATCTGACATTTTTTGCTTTTATGGGAAAGATTTACTGCCAAATATGAAAGATTAAGGACAAAATATTAATTTCTCACGTGCATGCATTTAGGGGAAAGATTTATATGAAAGATTTAGAGACATGGTAAGGACAATGGATTTAATACCATTAAAGACATAATAATTTATTGCTAAGTAACAATCTAGAATTCAAGGGCTATTTATAGACGATCTCTCTTCATTATTCATCGATTCGTCTTTGGCATTTGCTAGATAATTTGTTTGTTTAGGGTCTGCAGTCTGCAAATAATTTGTTTTTAAGTTTTCTGTAGTTTTACTATTTCAGATGGACACTCCAATTAGGCTTATATGCACATCTGAGGAGGCCCAGAAGGCCTTTTTGGGTTCCTTTATTGATGAAGCCTTACAATCTATTTGTAAGGAGGGTGGGCCTTTCGTTATAGAGGCTGTGAGAATGGTGTTGGGCTAAGAGTTTTAGAACAATGAAGATAGGCACCGGGTCAACACGGACATTACATCCCATTTTTTGGCATCTCTTCTCGACCTCAGAGGAGAGAAGGTGGAGATGTTAATGCTGTTGAGGAGGGTTTTTAAAGAAGAGTACCTGATGGACGACATTAGTGTTGTCGTGTTCGCAAAAATAGGGGTGGGGATCCCTTGGGCAATGGAAATACCCAAGCTTCTCCTCCCAGGCCAGAATGTGGCTAGGCAACCTTTTCTTTTGGGCCTCAATGCTGGGCAGTATAAGCGCCATAGGAAATGGGCCTTGCTTGCTAGGGATTTCCTCCAAAAGTGGTTTTCCCTTGATGAAGAGGAGGCTGAGGCGGGGGAATTTGGGTGGCTGGATGAATTCGCACAGATAATCATCTCTCGTGAATTCTACTTAGATGGAGCCAAAGGCCAAAATCAGTAGAGGACTACTACTAGTTTTTTTGATAAAAATTTTATGGTTTTTTCTTGTTTATAGTATGTTTCTTTTTGTAGTATTTACTATTGTACTGGAAGTAGACACTGGTGACTGGACTACTAGTCTTCTAGTGGTTTTTGTTTTATAAAAACATACCTCATTTTTTTGTTTTTTTTATTTATAGTAGGTTCCTCTTTGTTCTAGAAGTGGAACTGCACAATCTTTATGTAATTATAATTTTATGAAAAGAAAACAATGAAAATTTTACTCATTTCAATCTATACAAAAAATGGTTCTTAGACTTCTCTGTCACTGTGATTGCAATATTTTAATCAGTTGCTTTATGGTTTATCTGCATATTAGATATGTATGATGTTACATGTATCATAGTTGTACAATGTAGACAGATATAGTTAATAAAAGAAATGTCTTATCAATTATCACTGAGTACTGACATTAAGTTTGGGTAATGTTACCTGTCAAAATTCACACACTCGTACATTTAATATGAAACATTTATAGAATTTTGAAGGACAAATGAATTAATAAGGTTAGAGAAAGAATTTATGGTATTCTAATTATAATGTATGAGAATTATATGTGAATCTGTGATTATAATTACCAACATTAAAGTTATAATCTAAATTAATAAAAAATATCATTTTAACTTTAAGAATACTATATAATCAATTTGACAGACAAATGAATTAATAAGGTTAGAGAAAGATTTTATTGTTTTCTAATTTTAAGGTATGATAATTATATGTGATTATAATTATCATTATCGATGTTAAAATGATAAGCAATAAAAAATATCATTTTAACATTAAGTATACTATTTAATCAATAAAAAATATTACTTTAACTCATGTTTGGGAGACCTAGGGAGTCAGCGACTCAGCGACCACATAAATCTCATTATCTCTAAACACTAACCTTGGTCCTTAACTCCGGCCTCTGAAATTTATTAGAATTTAATATTATTAAAAAAATAGTGCATTTTGAATTTGATTGGCTAAAATTGTTACTATTCAATTAAATAACTTTAAATGTTATTAACTTATTATCCATTATTAATTAATATTTATAAAGGAAAAAATAACATTATAACATTTAACAATGTCTGTTGCAAATAACTACCGTTGGATGAGCACAGATCGACGATGTACGATGGACTTTGGGATGAAAGGGAAAAGCAATCCCATCTTTTGAAACCCGTTTCAAAATCATGACACGTGTCAACCGTCAGTTGAGTGGTGACTAGGTGAGTTAATGCGACCCACGGGGGCCCGGGGCCACCAGTACCACAGGCACACAATGCCATTATGACCATTGGATTATTGTTGATCAACGATTGAATTTGTATTTCAGGATGAAAGGGAAAAAGCAACCCCATCTTTTGAAACCCGTTCTGAAATCATGACACGTGTTGGTCGTCGGTTGAGTGGTGACTAGGTGAGTTAATGGGACCCACGGGGGCCCGGGGCCACCAATACCATAGGCACACAACTCCATTATGACCGTTGGATTATTGTTGATCAATGACTGAAGTTGTATTTCAGGATGAAAGGGAAAAAGAAACCCCATCTTTTGAAACCCATTCCAAATTCATGACACATGTCACTAAACACGTAAGAGTCTTACGTTCCACTCGCAGTCTCACATGGTCCTACCAAGTACCAACAATTCCATTTGATGATGACGTGACACGTCTGACTCGACCGTCAGGTGAGTGGTGACTAGGTGAGTTAATGGGACCCACGGCCACGGGGGCCCGAGGCCACCAGTACCACAGGCACACAATGCCATTATGACTGTTGGATTATTGTAGATCAACGATCGAAGTTGTATTTCGGGATGAAAGGGAAAAGCAACTCCATCTTTTCAAACCCCGTTACAGAATCATGACACATGTCACTAAACATGTAAGACATTCCACTCGCAGTCTCAAGACTTGCATGGTCCTACCAACAATTCCATTTGATGATGATGTGACATGTCTGACTCGTAGTCGTCAGGTGAGTCAGCCGTCAGATCACAGATGAGTGGTGATGACTCTAGAGTCTAGATTGTACTATTTTGGTGCGTTAAGTTTCACTTCTGTGGATTTAGAAAGGATTTACAGATTCTAAATTTCTATGTTGAGGAAAGCAAGTGCAACAAAGTCTCTCAGCTGAAGCTCTGTAACTTGTTCCCAGTCAAAGTCTGCAAAAATCAAAGCTAAGGGTAATGGGTAACTACTAAAATCCTGAACACGTAGGTCCCGCATTTTAAATTTTTCAAATCTCTTGATTTACAACTTTACTGTTTATATTATAGAAAAAAATTATCCTGTTACTTGTTAGGGTTTCATTTTGATTCTTGAATCACCCTTGTAAATTGTAGGCTTTTAGGTTGTAGCTATGTATAAATATTTGAATTTTCCTACGAGTAAATAGTGATACCAGTTTAGGTTACCACTTACCAGCTTACCACGATGGGAAAAACAATTATCACGAATAAGACTATGAGTAAAAAGATGAGTCAGATAATAGAATTCCATAATTTGCTTAAAACACCAGGTTTCACGGATGTATTCCATGATATTTATGATCATGTTATTCATGGAAATAAGGGAATAATGGAAATTAGATTTGCAATGAAAACAAGTGGATCGATCCAAATAAGGGTTCCAAATTTTCTAAATTTAACCCAAAGGTAAATGCAACGGCAAATAAAATTGCATCGTGGAATGCTGGGTTGGCAAGCATGGCGTTACCTCAAGTATTCCATTGCCTAGAAATTGTCATGGTCTATGCCAAAAATTATGATGAAAATAAAAAAGCAATTGTGAATAAAAATACTCAGGAGGAAATTTTGTCCATAACTGAGAGTGAATTTGCTAGTCTGTTGAACCTAGGGTTTGAACAACAAAACTCAAACGTGCAAATTGACCTAAGAAAGTTGGTAGTGGATTATGATAAAATAGATGCAACACAGAGAGATTCTTATATCAAAGGAATAACAATTACAAATAGTTCAAGCCTAAGTCCAGATCATAGGCCTCCTTATGATTATGAAATTTTTGTGCCATGGGTTCGGGATAGTATTTCCTTGCTAGCATTTTGTTTGGGATTGGATAGTAACAAAGAAGTGGGTGCTAGCATTCTTGAAATGCTTTTTCATATTCATTTTGAAAAAGAACCAATAAAATATTGTTTTATTGAGCACATTGTTCGTTGCATGCAAGAACAATTAGTAATGATTAAAACGGGGTCACAGAAGACATTTAGATTCACAACCTACTTGTGCTATCTTCTCTTAGCAAAGCATCATGCAATATTTCAGACAAACAAGCTTTGTAGTTAGGGCCAAAATCCAATATATGAGTTAACACCTCAGATAAGGATGATTGATAACAGAAGGAACTACAACAATTTTGTAGACTTCTTTTTGGCACCAATGTATGATAAAATTACAGGCACTCCAATGCCTAGATTACCTGCTAGTTGTAGAGATTTAATTCAACTTGGAAGTAAAATACAATTGGCTGACTGGTACTTCATGGAAGAGTATACAGTGTTAAGGTTTTACGGTTCAGTAGTAGAACCCTACAAACTTCCAATACATGTCACAAAGAGGGTATTTGCATTGGAATATGTACGGAAGATGGAGAGCATAGATGTACTCTTTAGTGGTCAGCAAAAGAAAATGATATTTCCTTCCTTGCCTTTCTCATTTGGAGGATTCACATTTGAGAGAAGAGGATTCAAAGTGGCAGAAGCCTTTTTTATAATTTTTTGCTTTGATGTTGACAGTCATTGGCAGTATGATCCACTCAACATAATTGCAACAAAGCTTAGAGAGAATGGGAACTCTGCAAGCAAATGTCAACATGAAAGTATTCCATTGATTGAAAAATTTAAAAACATGGATTCCTGGGAAGAGGTCAAAAAAGAGATGGAGAAATATGCTGCTGAAAATAATATGTCAATACAGGAATTGTCATAAAAAATTATGGCATTGCACAAACAGAAAGGAAAAGTGCAGGCCATGAGTATGACATTGTCCAATTTCTACCAGAAAGCTGCTCAACCATCTACAAATTCTATTCCAAAAAAGCTAATGAATGAATGTATTGATGATAATTGGACTCGAACCAAAATTTTTGATTTTTGGGAAATGAGGAAGAATCTTGATGAGCCAAAGACCTCTGCAGATCTTTATGACATGGAAGAGGATACAAAGTTTAACGAATTGTGGAATAAGGAGCATCCAGATGAAGCATATCTAGTTGACAATTACGATGATGATAACAATGACCGGGATTCTGTGAATCCCACATCCAGTACAATATATTCAATTAGTAGAGGAGTTGATGCCTCCAAAAAATATCAATATACCAAAGGGGCAGATATTATACAAAAAATGGGCTACCAAGGTTTTGGTGGTTTGGGTCCTACTGGACAAGGGGTTTGGTCTTTACCTAACCCAGCACCTCAACCAAAACATGGTGTGAAACCAGGCCTTGGGCTTGGAGTTCAATCATCATATTCATCAACTCAGTCAATTCCACTTGTTCTAGCTTCAAATACAGTTCCATTTGTTCTGAGCACTCAAATTCAATCTGAATCAAGCACTACAACTACAACTAGTGGTTCGAAAAGGACATTACAGACAGACACGAAAACAATTGTTCCCACAGATCAAGGTAGTGTAAAGAAGCAAAAGGTTTTGACAAGTATTGGTACAACAATGCCAATGGTGACTGGGACTCCAACAATTGTCCAACCTTCAGGACAAAACCCTCAGGTTCAGAACAGTCCAAATACTCCACTTGTAATGGGTCAAGGTGTTGCTAATCCTCGTGGTGTAATTAGCAGCACCATAGGCAACATAGGTGGAAGCTCCTACATCAGTGCAAGTGCTATTTCACCATTCAAACATTCAATTGTGTCACAAAACCTTGATTTTCGTTACAACAATTTTGTAACTAACTATGAACAATCAAAAAATAAGAATAGAAAACATAGTAAGACAATGAAGATGGAAGCAGTTGTTGCTGCTCGTGAGGCAGAACCTGCAACAAATAGGCTATTTCCCACATATGACCCAAATAAAGATATGATGGAATTCATGGTTGTTATGCCCCCAACTAGAGATAACAATCCACTAGAGAGTCAGTTAGATCCATCTCAATTTCAAGTTAGCACCCTCCCAATGGATTTATCCAAAATTAAAAATGTGGACAAGATAAATGTGTCAAAAATGACCAACCAAGTTGTCTACAGTTCACTGATGAAGTTGGAGAGAGAGAAAGGAAAGCTTTAGGGCACAATAGATAAGTTAAAGGCAAACCTGGCAAATGTAAAGGCAACTGAGAAAGCAGCAGAAAATAGGTGCAAAGAATTAGAGAGAAGGATAAAAAATTCATCTTCTAAAGAAGCAATTAGAGTTGGACAGCAAGAACATATTGACGCAGAACTGAAATCTCTGAGGGAAAAATTGGAACAGAGCGAACAAAAACTTCAGAATGAAAAAGCCTCTTCATTAAGTATTTACAAAAACTTGGAGAGTGCGGGAAAGGCAACCAATAACTTAAAGAAAGAATTGGAGAATGAGAGGGTAAAAACAAAATAGTGGGAACATAAAGCAAAAGAGTGGGAAGAGAAAGCAGAGGAAATAAGAAAAGATAGTGAACACAAGTTCTCAGAAATGAGAGAAGACCTAAAGAAGGAAAATAATACAATTAAAAATTATGAAAACAGCTTGAATGACCATGTAAATAATACAGTCAAGCAAATAAAAAAATTCTTCTGGGGCCAAATAAAGATGTCTTCTAATAGGTTGTGTGATTGGTTTGAACTAAATGAAACTCTTACAGATGTTTTTAGGAAGTTGAGAGAGCACATTGAGAAGAACAAAAAATTTTGTTAGAGAAAAAAAACTACAAAGCAGATTATGCAAGAAATCAACAGAAGCAGTGACAAGCATTTGGCAAGCAAGGGAATTTAGGACTGTGTTGCTACAACAATAAAGGCGAACTCTGTCTTTCAAAAATGTCTGAAACTAACAGAAGCAGAAGAAAATGTTTCCTTATTCGAGCCAAAGCTCACCAAGATGAATAGTAAAACAAGCAAATTGATATCTCTTGGTTCGTCGAGTCCTGGTCTTAATTTCTCATCAACGAGTTTCATTGGAAGAGAAGCTTACAAAAAAAAGTTGGAGGACACAATGACGTCTGATTTAGGCAACCTTCCTCAAGACAAAACTTATGAAGGCATTGCAAAGTGCATCAAAACATTCACAAATTTGAATGCAGTAATGGAAGGAACATTGCTTACAACTCACTCTTCCAAGTATGGATGGCTGACGAGGTTGCAGGTCATGTACTATAACATGACAAATTTTTCCCTTCCAACTGACGAAGAATGGAGCATGCTAAAGAAACTGACAGAATCATCTTGATCTCATCAATCATAGTATGTGAAAGTACTTTCAGTTTCAATCATCTCTATATCTTTAGTATATATCTTTGATATTATCCTAAATACTAGAGTCTAGAATTGAGTTTAAAGCAACAAGTTTGAACTTTGTTTTTTGAACAGGATGAATGTTGCAGTCTTGCAGATGCTATTGCCAATGCTAATTTACTAAACCGTCCTGTCAAATATAGAAATGTACAACTAAAGTTGTAGAGATGTTGTAGACTTGTAGTTTTCTTACTGATTTAGATTTTTAGACTTCTCACTTCACATTAGGCAAATCGACCTGAAGTTGTTGTTGCTCCCCTTTTTCAATAAAAGGGAATTCAGAGTCATTACTCATTGGCTTAGGGTAATGAAATTGAAATTGGGCAATGTGCCAAATTGCCAATGGGTATTGAGTCATTGAGTTTTGTAAACAGAATCACAGAGTTGTGTTCTTACTAGTATTAATGAATGAATTGTTACATTGTATCATATTTGTAATTAAATTAATGAGAATCAGTATTTCTAACTCTAAGAATTCTAACATATGAATTGCTATGTTGTCAAAACAAATAATGAAAAATCTACAAGAATTGTACCATATGAGCTAAATAATGCAAATGAAAACCATTATTAATTATGGAATTGAATCTTGATGACATTATCAACCACATTCATGTTTTTGACATTGGAATATGCTATTATGCATGACTGATGATGAGATACAGAAACTGACAGTAGACTTCAGGAAAAAGATTAATAAATACCTAGGAGGCTAGGAACTGCTACTTCTACAACTGTTCAACTTCAAGCTGCCACATCATATCATCATTGAGATCGTCGGATTCAGCGCCATCAACTTCATAGATTCCTTGGTTCTTCGATATGTTTTCTTCACTCTGCATACCACCGCTTAACTGATGTTCACCGCTAGCAGTACCAGTACTAGTAGTAGATGAGTCAATGACATCATTGTCTCTGGAATTCCCAGTCCCACTTTGGTTTGAAATGTTGCCCATCCCTCTTCTCTGACATTTCTTCCTCCATAATTTTAGTGCCCTTTCGTAAGGAAAAGTATTGACTTCATACCTAGATGTATAGACCCTCAAGCAATTTTCCAGATTCTTGTCTAGTTTGTTTCTTAGCTTTGACTTTAGGAATCCCAAAGCACTGAAAAATCTCTCATCCTCCACCGACCCCAATATCATGGTTAGACATAAATCAGCAAGCTTGAAATATTCTAATATTGAATCAGTCAACAATTCACTCTCGGCTAGATTTTTCCAAAGCCTTGATACCAATCCATCTTCGCGAGGGTTCTGTATAATATTATATTGTTCCCTCATTGTTATTGAAAAATGACCTGATTGCTCTCTCAAATGATTTCCATCTAAAATTCTATTTAGAGTTACTCCATTTAACTCTTTGGTTTTGCATAAATGATCTATCAAAGTTAGTAGCCTAGTTTTAAAATCTTTTGGATTGTTCATACTCCAATATTGAGGAAACACAATAGCCATGGATTCAAGTAGTTTGACTGGAGGGAATCTTGCTCTAATCCGTGAGGAAAGATCATAGGCAACGTGCTTCACAGAACCTGTTACAGACTCAATGATTTTGGTAAAGTCTTCCCTTTTAATACTTGATACTCGTCGAGTCCTGGTGTTCTTTCCTGGTTCCTCAGACTCGATCCTGGAAAAGTAGTGCATTGGTATCTCAACTCCGTGAACTTCTGCACATAACTCCCCGTTTGAACCTATTTTTAAAAAGTTATTAGGATTGTCCAAATCTATATCTTTCAGCCAGCTGGCAAATTTTACATCATCTACACATAATTGATAGAGACTATCAAGCGCCACGCATGTCAATTTACGCAGCGAAGCATATTCTGCAATATACATAGCTCTTTGCTGGGCCTTTTTCATTAAATTTCTCATTTCCTCAAGTATGGGGAGAATACCTGCTAATGTTAATAGTATCTCTACATTAGTTAACATTGCCAGCAGCGTAGGAAATTTCAGTTGCCCGGCTTCGTCACGACTTGAGTTCATTAGACCAAGCAACAATTGATATTCTTGAAAAACTTGATGTGCTGGTCCATCCAAAGAGATCCATCTGGTATCATTATCCATAAGAAGCTTGTTCATGTCGGTTAGTCCTTCGGCAAAGTGTTGAAATTCCCTAAATCATTTCGGACTTCGACAGAATTATTGGTAGAGCTCTTTGATTAAAGCTTCAATTTTTTGTACTGGAGCATGCTTGCTGACAACTCCAAAAGCTAGATTCATTCTATGGGCCATGCAGTGAATGGGAGTAATGTAGGGTGCAGAAGAAGATTGTATCTTTGTGCAAAGACCGCCCCTGTGGCCTTGCATTACTGAAGCTCCATTCACTCCAACACACACCAGCTTTTTGGCAATGGTCATGTCATTTAAACCTCCATATTCAATTAGAGAACTCTTTACTAGTTCAAATAATTTTTCCATTGTCGCATTATCCCTCATTTTAGCAACAGTTAGTAGATGAGGTTGGTGAACAAAATTCTGTACAGTATAAACATGCATGCATACCCAGGAAGTATTGTCTACTGCTATAACCTCGTCTAAAGACAATGCAATAAAATTTGACTCTTTAATTTTTTCCTTCAGATCCTCTTTTTCAATCTCGGCAAGATAACTTGCCCATTCCCATCCACTGTTTACTGACCAGTGACTATTAGGATAGTTACGAACTTTTAGGAAGTGTAATAAAGCACTCAATGATGGGTAGTCATTCATAGGATGCCCTCTACTCAAAATATTAAACACAACACTTAACTGAATAGTTTTTCCCATTAGTTCTACTTCCAATGCTTTTCCAAAACAACCTTCAATAGAGCCTTTAACTTCACCAGGCTTCGTCTTTATATTATGCTAAAATTCATATAATTCTGCATTCCTAACATGCTGAGATTCCTCCTTTATTTTCCATCTTATCACTGATTTTTGAACTCCATCTATCATTTTCTTTTCATAAACTTTACCCATACGCTTCTCTATGGTGTCAGTTTTTAGCTGCAACCTCTTTTCCTTCTCATTTATCTCACTGCAAATCTTACATCTGCATTCTACCGAAGGCTCCCCTTCAATTGGATTATCCACTGGTTCAATGAATGGATACTTTGACACCCATTCTATTTGAAAATTCCTCGACAGATCCCACATTCTATCGATCAAATTGAAGTTGAACCGATCCAAATTGTGTACAATAACATTGATGTATGAATGTATTTATACTAATCTCTATTGGTGAATTGGGCGGGAGGTATTAGGTCGGTGTCCAAATATTTGGCGAAGCCCGCGTAATTATAACACGTCTTGTGTTATATCCTAGGCAATTATGGGTTGTCCAATACCATGGTAATATTAATGAAGTTGGCAAAAATCAATCGATTTGAGACATGCGTCCATAAAATGGTTGGCAAAGTTGGGTCCACCTAAATATATATATATATATATATATATATATATATATATATATATATATATATATATATATATATATATATATATATATATATATATATATATATATATATTGGCGAATATAGGCCATCCATTTGGGGCCGCTTTGAAATTATAGGCGAATGTTAAAAAAATGTTGTGCCCAAAAATTATATGCCATTGGCAATGATCCCGGCCATTGGATCCAATTTTCATAAACCAATTGGCGATGAGCTCGGGCATTGGACCCAATTTTCATAATTGCGGGGCGATATGATCATTCCCAAGTGGCCAATATATTTGCCAAATCGGGGGTCGACGACAAGCAACATTCTCCAATTGGTGAATAATCGCCACTAAACTTATTATTGATGATGAGTACCCATAATTGAATGAAATGTATCTTTTAGTTCTTAAAAGAAATGAATCAGGTGATGGCACATCAACGCACTAATAAAGCATGACTTAGTGTACAGGCATTGGTCTCATTTTTTGGGGTTGTTTTGGACACCTAGGCAAAAGCATGTTGATGTATGCCTATCATATTTGATGATGCGACTCTGAAACTGTAGTTATAAGTAGGGAACTTGCCAAGGAAGTTGAATTTTTTTTTGAGAGTGACTTGAAATTTCCAAGTAGAATTTTGAGAAGCGTGAAGTTAGGGTGCTCAAGTACTAGGTCCTCCCCCCTAGGAGATATCAAAGGAATCTTATAGAATTCCACTTCAAATAATATGTAAGATCTCATTTAAGTCACTGAGGTTAGATTATGATACTACTTAGTCTAAACTTGTCAATTTAGGATATTTAACTATATCCTTGTTCTAAGAGCGTGGAGTTTTGACTTGGATATTTAATTTTATCTAAAGGATTTCATCAATAATCACCATTCTTGAATTTGAAGCATGTAGACAACCTAAGATGTTTATAAAGCTCTAACCCTCCATAAGCTTGCAAACTAAACATTTTGAAAAATCAAAATAAATTTTGACAAGTGACTTGTTGATAGCACAAAACCTAAATTTGTTGACACTAATAGCAATTTCAAAGATGTTAATGAAGATGTTGAGACAATTCTTAATTCTTCTAACATTTTATTTAGAAACTTCCTCATCATATTGAGTCATTATAAAATCATGCATGAGTAATTTCCATGATCCTAGTAGCTATTTTCTATATATTTTTTAAACTTCTTTTAGATAATAAAGGTGGAGAGATAATGTAACCTCATTTGACATAAAGCCCTACAGACCTTGAAGAATTTAGTAGGAGACTTGTTAACAATATTCATTTGACATATATTCTACCATGAAGAAAATGCGAATTCAGCAAAAGTCTTTTCTGCAGCAGCGACAGATTAGAAAAGGGTTCCTTTTCCATCAGAAAGAGGAGGCAAGGAAGTAGGGTGTCTTGCTTCCATCTTCTTCCCTTGAGGCTGGCTTTCATGCGAACACTAGCACGAAACATAGAGATGCCAAGGTTTTTACTAGTTATTGTTTCAATTGCTTGTTATATGGGCACAAAATGTTGGAATGTAGGGAACCAGACCAAAGATTGTATCGATCAGATTATGAACACTTAAAGGGTTTCATTGCTAAGCAGAAGGAGAAAAGCATGGCTGAATCTTCTCTAAAATAAAGAGGGATTGAAGAAAAGAACTTTAGTTCCTTAGCAGAGGCTTCGACTAGCTTTAAGAAATTAGGGCAGAACAATGAACCTACATTTAACATTTTTACAGTTCAATCTCTGGATAGGCAGTTTGATATGTTTGCAAAAACCAAGTATACGTTAAGGGCTAAGCTTAGCAGTGGGTACGCAAGTATTCATGAATCTGGAATTAATTCAGATCATAATGCCAATATACCCCAGTCAGGTTCAGGGGAAGGAAAAGTTACAACACAGGCTACCTCAAGGCGCTTCATAGATCAAAATTAGGCATGGCATTTGGTTAAAAGGAAGAATAAGGTTAGGGTTTCTACTTCGGCTCACATTGATAATAGTTTACCATTAAGGAATGCGTTTGATTTACCAAGTAAGAAGGAAAACTTACCTGGCATTTACTCACCCCCGCATAAAAGGAAAGGAGTTATGATAGGTAAGGAAATTAATAGGGTGCTAGCACATCAGAGCAAGAAAGATGTATTAGCATAGCCTAAGCAAAGGAAACCCTACCCTATTATAGCCAAAAATCCTTCCTTCTCTGTCGGGGATTGGAGGAACATTGCAACTACCAAAATCTATAGCCCTCCGCATTGCAAAAGATTAACAAGGCCCGCTCTGTCTGATTGTAAGCAACACGGGCAATACTCTGTTCTACAAAATAATAATCACTAGAATCTCACATATATGCCTCCCCATAGGTGCAATAAGGATCTGAATAAAGGCATCTCAAAGGTTGGTATGCACTATGATAATCTCATCCTAGATAGTGATGTTGTTGCCCAAAAGCAGAAAAACCTTGCAGACACAGGCTTAATCTGCATATGGAAAGGTACAAGGGTTCCTATCAATGTCTTAGTCATAGAGCTGACATCACTACTTCCCGGAGAGGTAAGTATTTCTCGACTCATGGAAAATTTCATGTATATTGATTGCAAGAATATAGATATTAAAAATAGCATTAAAAGAAAAAAGTGTCTTAAATTTAGAAGTATTCCTTTTGCCTTGTTTGATTGGATCCCTCTATTCAATCCCATGTATTTGAAGAATTTTAAAGTTGAAAAAGTTGTAACCATTAAGAATGTACCATTGGAATTGTCTAGTCAGGATATTTTCTGCAATATAGGAAATAAGATTGGTAGTTTTATTAGAATGGCTGAAACAACAAACATGCATGTAGATCAGATAATCATTGTAGAATTGGATTACCACCAAAAATATATCTCTCCTATACAATTAAATTTCAATTCTAACTCTATTATTGTTAACCCAATTATCTTAGAAGATTATATGGAAATTAACAAAGCCACCAATATAGAACAAGCAAGCACTAATCCATTAAATCGGTTTAGCAATGATTATGAAATCCACTTCTGTAAGGGCAAGGGAGGTTTCAATATAAAGGGACCTAAAGAATATAATGCAGATAGACCTTTATCTCAATTTGACCCTAGAACTTTAGGGGAAGATCAAGGCAAGTTGATAAACAACCTTCCATAGGAGATTAAGGATATAGGAATTTGCCCCTTAGAAGGAGAGGAAAAGGCAATAGTTTCCCCCTCTCTTCATAAAGCAATGCAGAAGGAGGACAATAGAAATCCAGTTCTTAATTTGGAAATGGGGGACTTAGCTGATAACAGTATGCCCAACCCAAATGTGGAGGGTATTCTATTTTTGGAAATAGAACAGATAGAGATAGAAAGCAAGACTGTCAAAGATGATACAGATTTATTAGCAGATCAATCGGTGTACCCAGAGGGCTCATCCTCAATAGCAGATAGGGATCCTGAAGAAAAATGTAATGAGGAAGTAGACCAAATTATAAAGTGCCTAGGAGAATCTCTTGTAGAGGATCTTATGAAAATGTTCATGGATGAAATTTTTGATCTGGAGGAACTAAATTACCAGAGAGAAACATTAATTAGATATATCAGCAATGCAACTTTAGTTCAGGCAAAGAAGGAGAATAATGAAACAATACAACTATTAAAAACTCCTGATCAAATTGGTGATAGGCTCCTAGGAGACTATGAAATAAACGCAAAGGATAAAGGTGAAGACAGACAGAGTCCAAAAAAGGACCCTATTTCTAATCAAAATGAAGGCTCAAGAAATGAGGGAACCAATAAAGAGGTTCCCTGTTGCAATATAAATGATACCGAATCACTGCACAAGGGGAAGGAACCAGAAACAACAATCCCGATAGAAATAGAATCCCTTAATGTGATAATACCAAAGAATCCAGATGAGGTAATTGAGATCTATGGTAAAGAGATTATAGATAAAAATGAGATCAATATACAAACGGAACCAGAACAAGTGAGTGCAGGGCAGCAGGACAAGATCATCAGTATAGCGGGAAACATGTCAATGGTTAAAGATTCCATAGAAGGCCTCTTTGGCATAACTAATGAAAATAGACATTTGGGAATAGCAATGAATAGAGGATGCCTTAGTACACCAAATATTAACAGAATCAAAAAGAAAAGAGGGAGAAAATCAGTTGTTGAACTCAGAACCATAGATGGAAATTCAGGTAATCAAAAGAAATTAGCCGATATTTTGAACACAGGGAAGGGGAAGTGCCTTCCCCAAGAACAATGAAAGTCACTACATGGAATATAAGGGGACTAAATGCCCCTAATAAGCAGAGATTAATTAAAAGATACCTTAAAAATTTTGACTCCGAAATTATTTTATTACAGGAAACTAAACTTAATAAAGTAGGAAGCTCCAAGTTCAGCAAAAAAATAGGCATATGGAAAGCAGAGTACGCGACCTCAATAGGTACTTCCGGAGGGTTAGCAATATTATAGGATCCTAGGAAGTTAGCAGCCACACTTTTATCCCATAATAGTAACTGGTTGGCTCTAGAAATTAAAAGTCTAAAGTCTAATTTAAAATTCAACTTAATTAACGTTTATGGCCCCATACCTAATGAGGATAAGAGGAGAGTCTGGCAGGAAATCCACCTCTTTTTATCCATAAATTCAGATTCCCTCTTCTTTATTGGAGGGGATTTCAATGTTATTTTAGATACAGAAGAGAAATATGGGGGTTCTCAATATATATCACAAGCTCATAAGGATTTCAGTAAATGGGCATCGGACAATAATCTAATTAGCATAAACACAAACAATGGCATTTACACTTGGAACAATAGAAGAGCAGGTTTTAGCCATATAGAAGAAAAATTAGATAGATTCTTCGTTAAGATGAATGATGGAATCTGTAACTTATTGTATAGTGCGAAGATTCTGCCAGAGGCAAGATCGGATCATTTTCTGGTTAGGCTCACTATTATAGAGGATTCCAAACCAACTAGAAGTCCTTTCAAATTCGAGTTTATGTGGTTCCAAAACCCAGAGTTTATAAATCTCTTGGAGGAATGGTGGAAACAAATTTCAATAAAAGGATCTAAAATGTATTGTTTAACAGCAAAATTAAAAATTATTAAACATAAAGCATTAGAATGGAATAAGAATAATTTTAATAATATCTTCGAAGAAAAGGATTAGTTGGAGCAAGAAATAGATGACCTCAACAATTTAGTTAAAGAACAAGGTATGGACGAACTAAGCTATCATAGAGAAAAGGAATTAATGGCTAAGTACAATGATATTCTTCTTAAAGAAGAAATTTTTTGGAGACAAAAATCTAGGGAGTCTTGGTTAAAAGGAGACAACAATACAAAAAATTTTAATAACACCACTAAGTGCAATAGAAGCATCAACAGAATAGCTAAAATTAAGTCCAGTGATGGGCTTATAAATGAGGACCCTAAGCAGATATCGAGTGTGATTATGAACTTCTATCATACCCTTCTCAATGGTGCAGAAGCATCTGACCTTTTAGCACAAAATGAAATGCTTAAAGCCATTCCTAAATTGATTACGGAGCTCGATAATAAAATGTTAAATAATAAGTTATCCCTCGAAGAAGTCAGAGTGGCAGTATTCCAACTTCACTCGAATAAAGCACCGGGTCCGGATGGTTTTCAAGCAGGTTTTTTCCAGAAGTGTTGGCATTTTATTGGGGAAGAGGTATGGCAAGCAGTGGAAGCTACCAGGAACGCGGGGTCCTTGTTAAGTGAAATCAATAACACCTTTTTTTCTAAAATCCCAAAGAAAAATGAAAGTGTGGTTCCTGGGGATTTCAGGCCAATATCCCTCTGTAACACAATATACAAGATCTTCTCTAAATGCTTAGCAAATAGACTTAAAACATTGTTGCCCAATATAATTTCTAAAGAACAGATAGGTTTTGTAGCAAACAGATCGATCCTGGATGGAATAATTATAGCACAAGAATTAGTCCATACTGCTCAAATGACAAAGGTACCAAGTATGTTTATGAAAATAGACATTCAAAAAGCATATGACAAAGTTGAATGGAGGTTCCTTTGCAAATGCATGGAAGCTTTCGGTTTCTCTAAGCAATGGGTCAATCTTATTTTTAATTGTATTTCAACCCCTAAGATATCAGTTCTAATTAATGGCACTCCAGAAGGCTTCTTTAGTATCTCGAGAGGCATTAGGCAAGGGGACCCAATGTCCCCCTTTTTATATGTAATCATGGCAGAAGCTTTGGGAAGATCTATAACAAAGAGACATTTGGAAGGAAAGATCTCAGGTCTACAGGTCACTAAAAACATTTCAAATATCACACACCAATAGTTTGCAGATGATACGATTCTACCTGGTCAAGCCAACTGTCAAGAAGCTAAAGCATTTAAAGATATCCTAACTATTTACATGAAAGCCTTAGGGCAACGGGTTAACCCCACTAAATCAGAAATTTTCTTCATTAATGCTTCACCGAGAGTAGAAAGAGAGATTTATAAGTTGATGGGTTATAAAATTGGCAAGTTTCCATGTAAGTATTTGGGCATTGACCTGGATAAAGGTCTCGTATCTTCCAAACTCTGGCAACAAGTGATTACCAAAGTCCAAAATAAGAAGAGCTCATGGAAAGGAAGATGGCTAACAAAGGCAGGAAGGACAACTATGATCAAGTCAGTCCTTTCGGCCATACCCACATACCAGATGTCAATTCTCCCTTTACCAATAAATATTAAAAAGAATCTAGATAAAATGTTTAGAGAATTTTATTGGCAAGGCCCATCAGAAGACAAAAAACTTGCCCTAATAAAATGGGATACCTTATGTAAACCTATTTCTAAGGGAGGCCTCGGCATTAAAAACCTTCTATGGCAAAACCAAGCCCTGGGAGCTAAACTTATATGGAGAATGTATAAGGAACCTAGATGTAAATGGGTGTCGATATTATTACAGAAATACATTCTCGATGCAGATCCCATCAACATCTTCAAGTCCTCCACACATGTCAAAGGATCCAGGATATAGAATTTCATCAAAGAATGCAGAGGAATTATTAATAACTATTTATCATGGGATGTAGGTGTAGGGGATCAAGTTCTTTTTTGGGAGGATTCGTGGGTAGGTCTCACTCCCCTTAGCAATTTGGGTTTTTCCATGGAGTTTATGGAAGAATGTAAAAGAGTTAAAGGCGTCTTTCTCAAGGATTATATATGTAAGAAAGAGAGTAATAAATGGAGCAATTTAGAAGAAATTGACTTTATATGGCAGGAGAAGCGGAAATTTACGTCAATAATGGAAAAGAGAGAAGTTGTACTTAAAAATAGATTAGACAGACTGATTTGGGCAGGATCAAAGAATGGTAACTATTCTATAAAGGAGGGCTACAATACCATTATCCGAGAACAGAAGATGGATGATATAGATATCCCTCTGAACCTTTGCTGGAATAAATCTGGCCTCCCAAAAGCGGGTATGTTTCTATGGGCTGCCTTGCAAAATAAAATTCTAACAGCAGACAGATTTAAGAAATTGGGTTTTGAAGGGCCGTCCAAATGCCCCATGTGTGAGAGTCAATCTGAGGATGTTAATCACATCCTCCTCAACTGCCCATATGCCCAAAACTACTGGAATTGGCTTCATCAATATTTAGGCTAGAAGTTTGCTCTCCACGTTGATCTATTAAGTAACCTTAAAGCATGGCCATCACTTTATAAAGATAATCTATATAAGGATATATGGACCATCGCCCCGGTAATAGTTGCCTGGGAATTATGGAAAGAAAGAAATAGGAGGATTTTCACAGGTCAAAAATTACCATGGAATTCAATCCCAAATAAAATAGAAGCATCAATAGTAGAAAATATCAATAGTAATCTCAAAAACAAGCTAAGCTATGAAGAGGCATTCAAGAATTGGGATAACAAAATCAGAGCAAAATGGCCAAAATTAGATATTCCTCCCCTATATGGCAAAGGGGGACCCAAAGTGAAGGCTGACCGAGTTTCTTGCAAATGGATCCCTCCGAGAGAGGGATGGTATAAACTTAACTTTGACGGAGCTTCTAGAGGTAACCCCGGGGTAGCAGGTATTGGGGGGATTATTCGCAATTGGAAGTTAGAAGCCATCGCTAAGTTCTCCAGTCCCATAAATCCTTCCACAAATAACATGGCGGAATGCGTAGCGGCCTTAGAAGGTTTAAAATTGTGTAGGAAGATCAACTTATCCAAAGTAGTTATCGAAGGAGATTCGCAAATTATCATCAATGCCATCCGAAACAAGAAAACTCCCAATTGGTCTGTTAACTCGAAAATAGAAGAGATTAACCAAGTTATCGAGGGGATCCTGAAGTATGAAATAAGACACACATATAGAGAGGGTAATACAGAGGCAGATAAGCTAGCCAATCTAGGAGCCAACAGAGTTACAATTATGGATTAGTATATCTAATAATCTGCATAGGCTTATATTCTAACAAACTTTTTGGTTTTAACATAGATGCAGTAACATTCCACTTAATATGAATTTCTACTAATCAATAGGTTTGTAGTAGTTATAGGGGGATTAGTACAAATTATAGGAGATCATTTAGCCCAAAGACATTAAATTTGGCTATAGGTAGATACTAGTATTAGCGGCCTTGCTTGAAGATCCCCAAGCAACTAAAAATTATTACTTGTAAACTCAGCTAAGATAGGAGGATAGGGATGGATCGGGGTATTAGAGTAAGGGATGTAGGTACCTACAATCTTGGTTTATATTTTGTACATAGTACACCTTTTTATTCAGAGGTGTGCATCAGGTATTGAGTGTTTGCAAAGCCTTTTTTATAGGTAGCATAATAAATAGTAGAGCACTTGCAAATAAAATCATAATTAAATGCACCCAGTTTTCCTGTTCCATGGTGAAACTACCAGCAAGGCATAAATTTGGATCATCATCTCTTATACTCGTGAGCTCATCATGAACCGGCAGGGAATCAGAATTTAATCCTTTTTCTCCTTGTTATCATTTCAAGTAGTGATTACTTATGGAATAATAGCCGAAGCTAGAAGCTTAGTGCATTACTTGTATGTTTGCTTGGGGAAGTTATCATTATCATCATTAGCGGGATTCTGCCAATGATAGCACTTCGAAGGGCTGGAAAAGATGGTTTACTGTGTAGACCATAACCTTACAATACCCCACTCGAAAGTCACAAAAAATAGGCCGTACTGCATTTGAAAAAGTGAATGGTTGCATGATCGCATGAGCCCGAAAGGCTTCATGCAATCATGCGACAAGCCTTTGAGATCTCACCCTGCTACCACATAGCCACCTGGGCCCGCTAGAACTTTTGACACCTCTGGCCAAATGGAAACATCACCGTCCACAGACCCACTACTGGAGTCAAAGTCCCTGCTGACCACTAGAGGCTTGTCGCATGGTCGCATGCACTTGGGAAGCCGCATGCGATCATGCGACAAGCATGAAATCGCACCATAGAAACCATTGTGAACTGCCTTAACTGTGACCATTGACGGTTTGTCGCATGGTCACATGGGCTCGGAAGAGCCCATGTGATCATGCGACCAACTGTAAGATGTTAACCACTGATCGATGGCGGCTTGTTGTTTGCTTGACTGCTGACTGGCCCCGCGGTGGAGTTAGAAACTGGGACCCACCTGGTCGCGATAGTGCGCTTAAGAATTATGCCACCTCACTCATAAAACACAAACCCACTGAGATTATAATCTGACCTTTGTCGCATGATCTCATGGGCTCGAAAGATTCCATGAGATTATGCGACAGCCGTCGAATCTCCACTACTTTTACCTCAGTCCAATGGCTTCCAGAGGTTGCATTTATCCAGAAAGGTGGAATCAAATGCTGAATCCTATGCATTTACCTCAGTCTAAATGGATACATTATCATCCATGAACCCACTGTTGGAGTCATAGTCCCTGCTGACCGCTAAAGGCTTGTCGCATGGTCGTATGCGCTTGGGAAGCCACATGTGATCATGTGACAAGCATGTAACTGCACCACCGAAACCATTGTGAAATGCCTTTACTGTGACCGCTGACGGTTTGTCGCATGGTCGCATGGGCTTGAAAGAGCCCATGCGATCATGCAACCAACCGTAAGATGTTAACCACTGACCGCTGGCGGCTTGCTGTTTGCATAACTGCTGACTGGCCCCGCAGTGATGTTAGCAACTGGGACCCACCTGGTCGCGATAGCGCACTTAGGAAATATGCCACCTCACTCAAAAAGTGCAGACCCACTGAGATTCTAATTCGACCATTGTCGCATGATCTCATGGGCTCGAAAGATTCCATGAGATTATGCGACAGCCATCGGATCTCCACTACACTTGCATGGCTATGAGGATCTGGGACCCGCCTGGTCGGAGTTGCACACTTGAAGGTCGAAAACACAGAAGGTTTTCTAATTGGAGGTCGTAAACACAGAGAATTTTTGGACCAAAAGTCAAAAACATCCTGAGCCTTCAAAGCGAAGGTCGAAAACACACTGGGTTTTCAGGCCAAAAGGCAAAAAACACAGTGGGCTTTGACACTTGAGCATTTCTTGGAACAAACAGGATGTGGCCAAAAAGGGAATGATAAGGAAATTTTGGGCAACAATACTTTCACAACAGCAGATTAAAGGTCGTCTCCATAATACATGGTTGACATTATTATACACTCTTAGAGCAAATACTTGGAATTGATAATCATGATCGGTTTCCCTTTGACATGAAGGTATTCATAGCTAATTTGTTATCATTATATGGACTAAGTCATGTTAATTATGTTACTGTAAGGAGTTAATAAAATCCCTGAGGCGATGCCCCTGGGAAGGGGGTCAATGGATACTTTTACTGTTTTGCTACACAGCTAGACATGGGTAAGAGTATATGAATATATGTATAGGTATATACATATATTCATATTCTTCTTAACAAACCTTGCTAAGTGCTATATTAATGATGTCCTTAGATAGGATAATGGTATGTACATACGCTTATATATATGCACATTATATATATGTATATATAAACGTATGTATATACCATCTTATCTTACTTTAAGCTAGCAAGGTCTTCTAAGCATTGTTTTTACTCAGGGAAGCATTTCGTGTTACAGAAGATGAGGCACAGTTAATGCATTTGAGAATATAGTATGGAACATAGTCACAATTGGTATTCCTATATTAAGTTAAAGGATCCTAAAGTCAGAGTTTATATTAGGTATATAGATATATATATATACTAGTAATAGTATATATAGATATATATATTGATGCCTAAAGCTAAGATATAACGATTTGCAAGATCAGAATTAGGAAGTCTTCAATCCTGTTACCTTTTATAGTTTAATATATATAAATATAGATATGTTGATAACAGTATATCTATATTTATATACATTTGATCACCTCCAGAAAACAATCTAAAAGAGGAAATAATTCAGCTAGGAAATTTAAAATTAAGTTGAAACATTTAGCACAGGATACATGTATGATAAGAACTAGGGATGTATTGAGCAAAAAATAAAGGTATTACTTGCTTTAATGGGCAACTTGCAATTGAATCTTTTCCTTAATTAAGAATGTAGTATCAAGAGACAGGGACATATGTTTTTATGGAATCTCCTGGGATCTAAGAATAGTGTTATGTTGTTATGAAGGACTTAATAATAAGTTTGAACTACTGACGATGCAAAGCCGAACACTCATCGATCTAATGTATTTTCAAGTAATAGCAGAAACTGATGTTCTCCATGAAATGAATGTATAAATCAATTCCTTAAGTCTCCATGATCCTAATAGTGAAAATGGTGTACGATTTGATGTTGAAATGAGCCAGGTTGGGAATCCACGTGCACCAATCATAGAGCGGTTGCATGATCTCATGGAATAAAATAATGCCTTGTGATCATGGGATAATGGAGTTCGGGCAGGTGAATGCGCTCTACTGGGACCCACATATGCTAACAACGCAGATGCGATAATGAAAAGTTATAAGTCCGAGCCCGACAAGGATAGTATTAAATATTATTTCATGCGCCAATGATAAAGCGGTCGCATGATCGTGTGAATAAAATAACACTCTTGCGATCATGTGACAATGGAGGACCAGGTGGGACCCAAGTCAATGGACTTACCTATGGTGAAACAAGGAAAGGATCCAACGACCCTAGCATAATCGCGATCCTTGTCAAATACTTTTGCGAACTTGCGAGATCTTTCCACTTGTAAAGGTGGGGCCGAGAAAAGTTGTTCGGAAGGAGGTTGCATAAGATTCTTGATCGACAGCTCCCGCTTTTCCGTTATGGAAAGAAAGATGCTTAGCAGGATATTGACACGTAGTCGTGGGACCAAAAGAGTTGTAGATACTAAATCAATGTTAGTCGCTTAGTCGCTATGGTGTGGAAGATGCTTTGCGACTAAGCGGGATCCTTCCATGTGTCCAGGTGGGGCCGAAAGAGTTTGTATGCGATATCAAATCAATGGTAGTAGCTTAGTCGCTATGGTGTGGAAGTTGCTTTGTGACTAAGCGGGATCCTTCCACGTGTCTAGGTGGGGCCGAAAGAGTTTGTATGCGATATCAAATCAATGTAGTCGCTTAGTCACTATGGGAAGGAAGATGCTTTGCAACTAAGCGAGATGTTGACACGTAGCCTGTGGGACTTGAGTCTTAAAGGAACTGTCGGAGATGATATAATCATGGTCGTTCATTTCAAAAGCTACTAGATCAATGGCATAAGTTCAAATCTAAGAATTTTTCAATGGATGCTAAACTCAAATATAGCATCCTCTCAGATGTATTACTGCATATGTCGCATGATCGCAAGAATTAAAATAATATCATGCGATCATGCGACGACATAAACTGGTCAGATGAGAGAAGATAATGAACGACAAGGAGTCTGTACCAAATTATAAGGGGATTGAGGGACATTGTTGTGAAGTTATGAATGACTCAGTGATGAGTTATAATGGCCGAAAAATGGATTGATTTCTATTAAGATGATGAGCATATGGATGATTATTGTAAATCGAATGACATGTTTTATATACCTCAACTTAGCATGAAGACAATGTGAAGAGTATGCAAACAGAGGAATCATTGAGCTACTGGAAGAAGTTGGCCAAGTGTCAAAGCAGTTTATGGTATATATAAATATATATATACGAGTGTTTGTATATATATATTTATATATAAATTCTAGCTTCCTCCTATGAGTATTTCAAAATGGCTTATATATAATAACTAACAGGGCTTCAGAGTATGTTTGGCTTAAGGTACTGGACATTCTTCTCTTTCCTGTTACTTTTATATATAAGGGTCATAAATATGGGTATATTGATGACAGTATACATATATTAATATATAGAGTTGTGCAAATATATATTTATATATTGGATTAGCCTCGGAAGATCTCACAGATCCAGTAAGGGTATGAACACATGGTTATATATATATATAATCTACATATATATATATAACCATATGTGCAAACTAATTATTTTTTGCCTTACAATTTGAGGAGCTTGGAAATATTTGCAGCTTTTTCTGAATGATGTAAATATTAGAGGCCCATAATGAACTCTGTTATTATCTTCTTTCTGATAGTTAGCCAGGTATGACTTGAAATTAGTTAGAGCGCTAGTATAGTACTGAGGAGTATATTTAGTTCTGATGTAAATATGCCTAAAATGTTAAGACTCTCGTGGCAGGAATTGTTAATCTTTAGCAGTAAGGATTTTTAATCACAAGAGTATTTGTTTCTAGCATTATATTGTCAATAATAAAAGTATTTAACTACAGGCTTCATAGTCAATATCAAATATTCTTAGATAGGTTATGTAGCAGAGATGTAGAATTTTTATCTTGATGCAGGTTAACCTTGGTCTCGGAGGAATTTTGTCTTGTTTATTTTCAGGAAGGACTATCATTCGAATGTTCAACACATATACTTGACATAGTAGGAGGATCAGAAACTCTGCTTCAATTGTACAAATGATGTAATCCTTGTCTAATCGTCATTCTATGTATAATTCATGATTTTAAAAAAGCAATCTAGAGTTTTTTCGGGACGTAGGTATGCCTACGTAAATTATGTACAAATCTCGATAGGTATCGAGCCGTGGGTATGCCTACGGAAAATATGTATTTTAACAAATCTCGACAATTGTCGAGTCGTGGGTATGCCCATGTAAATTTTTGTATAAGGTCAAGACCTATGGTCCCGGGCAAGGCTAGAGGTTTTCTCAGCCCTGCTCTTTCCTACCAGCGCCTGCAGTGAGTGGGGTCACATTGTAATATAATTATTTATATTAATAAAAATGTCTAGAGCTTCGGCCTTTTACCGATCAAAAAAAATAAAAATAAAAATAAAATTCATTTGACATATCAAATTGTTCTTTTTGGTTGCAAACTCTTTAAACCCAGCCATTCACTTGAAATTAAATTCTTACTATAAATAGAAACAAAATAACTTATTTTTTTTATTTTCAAATTTCTTAAGTCTTTGTTATTAAATCCACCATCTTTACTTGAAAATGTATGTATACTATAGACATAATAAAAGAAACCAAAAATAAATTATTCTTATAATAGCCCAAATCTTTCTCAAATTTTAAACTTTACTATTATTTTTAAAACACTTGTTTAATTTTTATATTTTTAAATTAGTTAACAAATTACATAACATGTCAAAACCTATCTATGTACCCATCACACATTGAATGCAATTGTTACTATAGGTAAGTATAGGCATCTCAAACATAATAATTTGCAGTTGATTCCTTTGTGATATTTATTATATGTAATTGAAACTTTAAGCAAGCATTCAAGGCATGCTTACAATAGATGCATTTAGAGTTACATGAAGTCATTATGCCTTTAGTTAATGCTAATGTTTCACCAACAACATAAGGGTGTTGCTTCAAGCACTTGTTTAAATCTTATGGAAGAAGAGTACTAGTAGTTGTTATTGCTATTTTTTGTAGCTACAAATCTTAAATGGTATATCAGATTTTTTTGGTTGTTTGTATAAGTGACTTAACTTCTTATAGTTATGGTTATAACTTCTATATAGTAACAACAAATGTTATCTAAGCAAGGTAAAAAAACATTCATTTCAAAGTTTCACCTCATACTTACTTAAAAATGCCCCAATAACCAAACAAATTTGTCCTCCTAGACTTCGATTTATTTGTTGCAAATATCTTCAAACTTCCTCTTCTATTCCTATGTTCTATTCTTATGCTTTGATAACAATTAGAAGTGTCAAAGAAATATACGAAACTAAAATTTTAAAGAGTTATCTGCACATCATCAAAACAAAATGCACACATAATTGAAAAAATAGAAAGAAAACTTCTTTCATTCAAAATCATTGATCAAACTATATATTTATGAAGTAGAATTTTCAATAGAATCTAACCTAATAACTAATTACAACTACTCCCAACTAAGACTCAAAACTGTCCTCTAACAACAACTAACAATGTTCATTATCTTTCACTCATGAAAAAAGAGAAAATAGCCCCCCATGGTCCCACGGTGGCGACTACGTTGAAGTCCAAGATGAGTAAAGCTTGGTGGAGTTATTTATAGGTATAAGTTATAATCATCTTAAACCTAAAGAAGACAAACGCCGAATATTTGCATAAATATACTGATGAACATGCATCTATTATTGCGGTCTAGATTCTTTTAAAATTTTGAAAACGACGTGCAACGGTAGAAAATCAAGGGTGAGATTTGAGGGATGAGCAGGTGAAGGAAAATGGAGGTTTAAATCTTCTAGAAGCCTTTTCCTTTCACGTCCCTATAAACGTCGAAATAATGAGCCATAGAGTAGAATTCAATCACCCACTAATTTTGTGGATCCTATGGGAGTTGCCTAGATTCTCCTTATCTAATTTGGTCGATAGATAATATTTGGGATTTTTATTTTTTTTTGTTGGCCCTTTTTTCTATTTTTTCTATTTAATTTGCAATTATTGCTTTAAGATCTCATTATGGTGGCCAAGAACACGACGAGGCTCAAAAAGGTATGAAATGAACATGGATTCAAGAGATGCAAGAAAGATCTATTGACAATGGTGGTAATGGTGTTTACGTTTTATCTTATCAAGGAGATCCATTTTAAAGTGTGTAGAAGTGGTCATTGGGGCAATTTGTCGCAAAGGGTGGATTCTCATAAAGAAAAAATGCTAAGAATGAAAATGCACATATCTTAGGCTAGACTAAGCTAGCTTGATTTTTTTTTATATATTACACAAGTAGGTACAAGGGTTGTAGATCAAGTGTTGAGCTTGCAAAAAGTTGAATCTAGATATTTTGTATAGGATATTGGTGTTTAGAGACAAATGATATGGATGTTTCTTTTGTTAAGAAGTTGAGAAATTCATTTTGTACATTATTTATAGGTAAGCATGCCATTCTTTCTTATATTTTTCTTTGAATTTAATCTATTAATCATAACCGAGAGAGAGAGAGAGAGAGAGAGAGAGAGAGAGAGAGAGAGAGAGAGCGCTTACATATGTGATTTGAGATTTAGATCTTACTTAACAGCATTTTCAAGAATGTGCATTAAGACCAAAATTGCTTTTTAATATCAATTTGTGTATGAGGTTTGATTCATTCGTTATAGGTTTTTATAATATTTTATTCATTTTGGGTTTTATATTGGTTTAAGATTCATATCATCTCCGTCTCTTTGCTAAGAAATCATTAATGTAGATCTTGTCCATTTTGTTTTAATATGTTCCTTGCCTTTACATGAGTTTTATGTTCAATGTGATAATGTTCTAATATGTGTAAACAATCAATTTTTTTAATTTTTTTTTGTCAATTCCTAATTACATTTAATAGACCATAAAAAATACACTAGAAATTGAAACTTCAACCTAATTTTGAGGGCTAGTTATGGAGTCATAGAGTTTAAAGACCTACTTAATCTACAAAATAAGTTCAATAATTATCTTTGGAGTTCTTGGTGTCATTGATTTCTCCTTATAGTGACACAATTTTATTTTTTATTTCATGTTGTATACAGTTTGTCATTTAATTAAACTTTAAGTGAAAAGAAATTAAATATGTCCATGACATATTATTTCTAGTTAATTTTGATAATTTATTTAACTTATTAGATAGTAATATTCAACATGGAAATGAGAGAAGAGTTTTCAAAGCTATTTGCATCCTCTAATATTTAAATTCTATTCTAAACAAAAATTGAGTTCATTAAGTCTTATAAATCTCTTTTTATATGACATCTTCTAATTAAATATAATCTACAATATGAATTATATTTTTTATGTATTTTATTTTATTAATATTATCCAAAACTTAATTTAAGTTGTAGAGAGGAAGAGTGATTTGACAATGATATATTCATTTAGATTCATTTGATTATTTGGTACATCCACAACAAAGAATGTTCACTCTTGTTGATTGGAAAAGTACACTTCTCTTCCCTCCTATCTAAATCTTGGTGGGATAAACTAACATAGAAATGAGGGTGTACTCTTAGAATACGATTGATTTCTGTCCAAAGAGTTACCAACTAACTGACTAGCTAATTGATCTTTAGCCCACATCCATCATCATCACCCTTACTAGTAGTGCAAGCACACCATACTACACATAATTTAAGGAGAAATATTCTCACTTTAGAAGCATTCAAACCATTACTTGCCATCAAAAAAATTACCAAGATTTTATATCTTATCCATGTGCATTGAAGAACTAGTATTTATTTTATTTGTACTAGCTTATCAAAACATGCATAAATGAAAAGCCTTTTTTGGGATCTAGACAATGCATACAACTTGGAGTAACAATCTTATAATACTCAAGAAATTACAATGGATCATAGTAAAAAAATCCATATATTTTGGAGTGTCACTTGTTATAAAACTTCAATTAGACCATACATCAAATGTTTCACATACAACTTTTAATGTTGTAGTCACTTTCTTTCATGACAATATTTTATAGATTTAAATGTTCTTAGAAAATAATCTTTCAATATTTATATAAATATTTAAATTTACATAATGTTGAGCTATTGATTTGGAAAAACTAATTGGGAATGGGTAGAATAATTATCTTCCAATAAAAGGAAAAGACCCCTCTATATTACTATATATTCCTTAAGGCTTTTAATTTAAGAAACATGCTACAAAATTTCTTTGATCCAAATAAGATATATTTAGATTTTCACAAAACATATAATCAATTATATACTTATGCATAACCCTTCAAGAAGAAATTCACTTTGAGATGTTTGTGAAGGTTCTTGAAAAGACCTTGTTGGGAAAATGTATGAAGTGATGAGTTCTAATGCCAAACAATATGAAGATATCTTTATTTCACAAAAATAATATAATTTGCAAACATTTGTGAAGAGGGCCACTATAATACAAATATGTTTTTTTTGTCAAGTAGAAGAATATGGGGTTTAAATTATTGGTTAGCCCAAACCAAATCTCTAATGCCTTCTATGCTTTGGTATGACAACAATAACATTGAATTTATAGCTTAGTAATATAAAAAAGTAAGCTAATACATAAATAAAGTAATGGATTCTTCTAAAACTAAAATAAATCTAGCTCAAATCAATAAATAATAAAATAAAGTAAAATTACCTTACTAAAATAAAATAATTTAAACTAATCAAGCACAATGATTCTTCGATAAATAAAATTGAAGAAAAAAGTCTAATCTAATATAATAAATAAAAAATCCACACTTGAAGTTAAATATTATAGACATGAAGTAAATTAGATCTTGTGGTTGTTTATTGTAGTATACTTGTAAATCCCTTTTATGTGCCTCCATTCTTGTTAACAACTATTTGGGGGTGTACTAGAAAATTGAATGTTGGCAAGTGGTAATGCTTAAACTTGGCTTGATTGAATTACCTAAATTGATTATAGAAAAAGTTTGAGTAGAGTATGGGTTGTCTATTTGATAATCCTTTCAAAGAAATGACATAGTTTCTACTTTTGTAAAGGCGTGCTTGCTAGGTGATGAGAATTTTATTTATAGATCCAAATTGGAAGTCCTTGAAAGAAATAACTCTTTTTTTTAATAGATTTATGCATGACACTAAACAAGACAAAATTTCTAGTTTGCATGAAATCACCACAAAATGATAATTTCTTTATAATGGAAAAGGTGAGCTTTTATGGATATTGAAGTCACAAAAAAAATTGAAAATGTGTAGAAAATGTTGGAGATGGATAGAAAGGTCTTATAGGGTTTGACTAGATTTTAGCTTGGAGAGAATGTGTTAGCTACCATGATATATTGGTTTTAGGGATTTATGCCATCATTAGATATCTCATGTTAGTTTGCTAGGGAATCAAATATCTCCTTACAACAATCATATTCTATTTTCACTAATAGGATCGTTGAGACTCAAAGAACCAATCCATGCATTCATATCATGAAATGCATTGCCTTCTACCAATTGTGGGAAATGTATCAGATGAGTACGAGTTTTGCTCTGTCGCACATAAAAAGGCAAATACCCGAACTTCACCAGTCTTGATGAACTTCAATTCCATTTGTCCTGAGGTCGTTCCAAGGTTATTGAAAACATCTCTGCATCTTCTTTAAAACATACCACATTCATTTACAATCATCATCCATATGCTCATCATTGTAATGGAAATCAATCCATTTTTCGGCAATTATAACTCATCACTGAGTTGTTCATAACTTCACAACACTGTCCCTCGATTCGACATATACTCATTGCCACTTCGAACTGTAGTATCCCCTTTTTTAGGATGCCACCCCTTCATTATGAAATTCAACAGGGAAATGTAATATGTGTGATAAGATGCTTTGTAAGCAATTCTTTGATTAGAATCTTGAGAAATTTGGCAGTGACATATGTAAGACCAATTGGCTTGTCTTGAAATTCAAAATATTCTTGTTGAGACATTTCATGGCAAATAAAACCCTATTTAGCATACTCATGAAGTTCTTTTAAGAAGTTCTCTGCAGGAGCCTGCAAGTATTCAAACAACTTCATCTTAACCAAATCCTCAACATGATAATACTCATAAGCATATGACCACTTCTCTATTTTTTTATTATCACTGATCTTCAATATCAAGTTCTTTTCATAATCAATAGACATCCATCTATTTAGAGTGTCACAATTTACTAGACAGTGAGATTCCTTCAAACAGTTCCAACAAAACTCATGAGAACATTTACAAGTAACTTCATATGACTCTGACCCACTTCCATAACTGCCCACTTGAACAACATACTTACAATCAGAGGCTGGACACCATTATTATCCTATTGAGCTTTATTAACTAATGAGTACAATATAAATACTGACAAAGTTGTGAGGCTGAATCATCCATAATTTCATTTTCTTCGTCTTCAAAAGAACTTAATTGCAATTCAATCTCTGTCTGCCCCAAATTCTGCCTTTGAAAGTTGGGTATCAAATCAATAAACACAATGCTATCATATGCTTGATATTGGGATAAATAGTGTGTCCTCCCTTCTATATCCCTGGCCTGTGAATCATAATATCATGTGTGATGCAACTGAAATGACAACATTACATTTACATTCTTGTTCTGTAATTCTTAGGGCCTCCTTAGCATAAAGTAATCAAAGATACAAAATCCTTCAGGATGCTATCCAAATAGATCCATATGACTCTCAATCATCATCCCACTTGAGAGAGAGCATCAATAGGAGCACATTTTCCTTGCTGGGTTAGGATCTATAACCTACCCAATATAAAGAGACTTTTAAATAACCCACCCAGCTTAAAGAGATAAGACAATAGCAGGGGAACCCGACAAGGACTTCCTATCCTAAGGAAGACTTAGACCTAGACATCAAACATGACCAGACCTGACTATGACATCAAATCTTTCCACTTGACAACATAGCTATAGGATGAAAAGTGGGGCAACAATTTGAACTTGTCAAACACCTGTTATCGGTGCCATTTGGCGAAGCACAAGATTAAGGATTTCCCTTTGGCGATTCCCAAAGCCAAATCCCGCCCGGCAGAGGGCATGAAGGAGGAGCCAAAAAAAGAAGAATGGACTACTGTGGGACATAAGGGAAAATATTTGATTTCTTTGAAGCTGTGTGGTGGTTTAGTGTCCCCCTAGCCTCCCAAGCTTCCAGTCAAAGCCCCATCTCTATCCTCTATTTCAAACCCTGACTAGCAAGGGAATGATGTAGCTAGGAGTATTTCTCAGCCCCCTTTGGTCCGCACTCCACAGACATCCTCAACCATCTTTGCTTCTCAAACCTTGTGTTTTTCTTGCAGCCCCTCTAGGCATGCTGAGAATGAGGATGGTGGCTTTTCAGAGAAGTGTCAACTTATCTCAGACGAGTCTCCACGCTTCAACAATAATTATGAGTTTTTGCATAATAGTTTCTCCTTTTTTGAGGATGAAGATGATATGCAAGCATCTTTCTCATGAATTGCATATCATGGTTCATTCGCAAGGTCTTATAGACATGCCTAGAAAGTATTATGTAAGAGATGTTTGTCAACATGCTTCTAGCATGGATTTCTTGTGTCTCTAGGAAGTGAAAATTGTTGGTTTTATGCTTCAGGCTGCATGTCGTGTTATTTGGCTAGCTAGCTTTGCTCTTTCTTCTCAACGTGAAGTTGGTTGAGGTGGAGTTACTACTCTCATTTCCCCAAGCATTGGCATTATTTTCTTGTTAATCATGGTTCTAACCCCATGCAGAGAGTTGTGTGAGTTATTTTGTCAATTGATAATCATTCTTTTGGGATAGTTAATGTTTATTCTCCCAACGATGTTGTTGAACAATCTCAATTATAGAGATGTCTTGCAGATTCTCTACCACCTACAAGCTGACTCATGTGTGGGGATTTCAATATGGTTGAGGCAACATCTAACAAAGATGATATTTTGCCTTTTTGATGGACAACTAGAGAGAGAGAAGCCTGGTTTTACATGTGTAATAAACTGGGCCTTTTTTATCCCAATACTGGTCATTGTCGTTCTGGTGGGATTTGGCATACTTGGTCTAATTTTAAAGCGGGTCCTAATAGAATTTTTAAAAGGCTTGATCATGCCATGATCTTGGCGCAATCTTTTTTCTCTTTTTCTAAAAAGAGGGACTTACCTGTCAAACCCCTTATTGATGTGACCCTATCAAATCACTTTCCCATTGTCTTTCACATTGAATGGAAGACAGCTAAGGCACGACCTCTCACGACTCGGTTCTTTCTTAACACTTCCTTGTTGCACCATCAATCTACTCTGGCTCACATACAACATATTTGGAACTTGGATCCCAGATCACATACAAAAGATCTCGCTAAGCATGTAACTATGACTTCGTCCCGCAACCACATTAGGCACGTCAAATAGAAAAGTAAAACATATATGCCAACTATACACATGTAAGTATGGAGTTAATAAATTCATAAATATAAATGACATCATAACATATTAGAAATAAAACTATGGGAGGGGTATTACAATTGGTCTCACTTTTTTGGCTATTTTGGACACCTTGGCAAAAAGCATGTTGATATGACATCATATTTGATGATGTAACCTTGAAACCTTAGTTATAAGTAGGGGACTTGCCAAGAAAGTTGTTGTAAAAAAATTGGGAGTGATTTGAATTGTCGAAGTAGAATTTTGAGAAGTGTAAAGTTAGGGTGCTCAAGTACTAGGTCCTCTCCCCTAGGAGATGTCAAAGGAACCCTATAGAATTTAACTTCAAAAAAGATGTAAGATCTCATTTAAGTCATTGAGGTTAGATTATGATACTACTTAGTCTAAGTGTCAATTTAGGATATTAAACTATATCCTTGTTCTAAGAGGGTGGAGCTTTTACTTGGATATTTAATTTTATCCAAAGGATTTCATCAATAGTCACCATTCTTGAATTTGAAGCATGTAGGCAACCTAAGATGTTTATAAATCTCAAACCCTCCATGAGCTTGCAAACTAAACATTTTGAAAAATCAAAATAAATTTTGACAAGTAACTTGTTGATAGCACAAAACCTAAATTTGTTCACTAACTTCAAAGATGTTAAGGAAGATGTTGAGACAATTCTTAATTCTTCTAACATTTTGTTTAGAAGCTTCCCCATCACATTGTGTCATTATAAAATCACGCATGAGTAATTTCCATGATCCTAGTAGCTATTTTCTATATTTTTTTTAAACTTCTTTTCGATAAGAGCCTAAGCTAAAGTTTAATTTAAAGATGGAGAGATAATGTAACATCCTTTGACACAAATCCCTACAGACTTTGAATAATTTAGTACGAGACTTGTTAACAATATTCATTTGACATATCAAATTGTTCTTTTTGGCTATGAACTCTTTAAACCCACTCATTCACTTAAAAAAAATTCTTACCATAAATAGAAACGAAAAACCTTTATTTTTTATTTTCAAATTTCCTAAATCTTTGTTATTAAATCCACCATCTTTACTTGAAAATGTATGTTTACTATACATGTAATAAAAGAAAAAAAAAATTAAAAAATAAAAATAAAAATAAATAAATAAATAAATATAAATAAATAAATAAATATATATATATATATATATATATATATATATATATATATATATATATATATATATATATATATATATCCCAAATCTTTCTCAAATTTTAAACTTTACTATTATTACTAAAATACTTATTTAATTTTAATATTTTTAAATTAGTTAACAAATTACATAACATGTCAAAACCTATCTATATACCTGCCACACATTAAATGTGATTGTTACTATAGGTAAGTATAGGCATCTCAACCATTTGCTTAAATCTTATAGAAGAAGAGTACTAGTAGTTGTTATTGCTATTTTTTGTAGCTACAAATCCTAAATGATATATCAGATTTTTTTGGTTGTATCTATAAGTGACTTAACTGCTTATTGTTATGGTTATAGCTTTTATATAGTAACAACAAATGTTACCCAAACAAGATCAAAAAATGATCATTTCAAAATCTCACCTCATGCTTACTTAAAAATGCCCCAATAACCATAAAAATCATTGATCAAACTACAAATGAAATAGAATTCTCAATAAAATCTAACCTAACAACTAATTACAACTTCCAACTAATTCTCAAAACTGCCCTCTAACAACAACTAACAATGTTCATTATCTTTCACTCATGAAAAAAGAGAAAATAGGCCACCCTTGGCGGCGACTAAGTTGAAGTCCAAGATGAGTAAAGCTTGGTGGAATTATTTATAGGTATAAGTTATAATCATCTTAAACCTAAAGAAGACAAACGCCGAATATTTGCATAAATATACTGATGAACATGCATCTATTATTGCGGTCTAGATTCTTTTAAAATTTTGAAAACGACGTGCAACGGTAGAAAATCAAGGGTGAGATTTGAGGGATGAGCAGGTGAAGGAAAATGGAGGTTTAAATCTTCTAGAAGCCTTTTCCTTTCACGTCCCTATAAACGTCGAAATAATGAGCCATAGAGTAGAATTCAATCACCCACTAATTTTTTTGTGGATCCTATGGGAGTCACCTAGATTCTCCTTATCTAATTTGGTCGATAGATGATATTTAGGATATTTTTATTTTTATTTTTTGAAAAATTTAATTTGAGGATGATTTTTTTCTAATTCTTCAAATTTTGATTAATTTGCCATTTAAATTTTTAATTTTAAATATATAATTAGTTAATGGTTTTTAAATGAATTTATGTTTAAAAAATTGCTTGGTGTTTATTTAAATTTTAATATTTTAAAAAATAAAATTTAAAAATTATTAATAATATAAGGTTTTAAGTGTGATATTTGAATTTGTTGTACATAAAGATGAATAAGAACAGGATTTTCAATTTATTTTTATTTGTAGAATTGAATATTAAGAGAGGGTGCAAGTCACAAAGGGAGAATTCAAGAGAAGACGTAAAATAAATTATGGAAAGTTGTAATTTTTCTTTTATAAATGTGTATATAATGTGTTTATATTTTTATATAGATAATTCTGTTGTGCAAGGTCAAGCCCTTATGTCAATTGAGTTATTTGTGCAACCCAACCATTGCTTTGAGATCTCATTATGATGGCCAAGGACACAATGAGGCTCAAAAAGTTATGAAATGAACATGGATTTGAGAGATGCAAGAAAGATCTATTGACAATGGTGGTAATGGTGTTTACGTTTTATCTTATCAAGGAGATCCATTTTAGGGTGTGTAGAAGTGGTCATCGGGGCAATTTGTTGCAAAGGGTGGATTCTCATAAAGAAAAAATTCTAAGAATGAAAATGCACATATCTTAGGCTAGACTAAGCTAGCTTGATTTTTTATATATATTACACAAGTAGGTACAAGGGTTGCAGATCAAGTGTCGAGCTTGCAAAAAGTTGAATCTAGATATTTTGTATAGGATATTGGTGTTTATAGATCAATGATATGGATGTTTCTTTTGTTAAGATGTTGAGAAATTCATTTTGCACATTATTTATAGGTAAGCATGCTATTCTTTCTTATATTTTTCTTTGAATTTAATCTATTAATCATAACCAATATTTTTTAGGCAATTTATATGTTGGACACACACACACACAGAGCTTACACATGTGATTTGAGATTTAGATCTTACTTGAAAGCATGTTCAAGAATGTGCATTAAGATCAAAATTGCTTTTTAATATCAATTTGTGTATGAGGTTCTATTCAATTCATAATAGGTTTTTATAATATTTTATTCATTTTGGGTTTATCATCTTCATGCATGATTTTTTATAATTTGAACCTAATCCCCTTTTGAAGGAACATCTAGCACTATTTGGTTATGATTTGATCTAATAAAAGTGGACTTTTATATTGGTTTAAGATTCATATCCTCTATGTCTCTTTGCTAAGAAATCATTAATGTAGATCTTGTCCATTTTGTTTTAATATCTTCCTTGCCTTTACATGAGTTTTATTTTTAAATGTTTGGTCTTTTTGTTCAATGTGATAATGTCCTAATGTGTGTAAACAATCAATTTTTATAAAAAAAAAATTGTCAATTCCTAATCACATTTAATAGACCATAAAAAATACACTAGAATTGAAACTTCAACCTAATTCTTAGGGCTAGTTATGGAATCATAGAGTTTAAAGACCTACTTAATCTACAAAATAAGTTCAATAATTATCTTTGGAGTTCTTGGTGTCATTGATTTCTTCTTATAGTTATTGGAGTTGATGAGAAAATAACCCGCAACTCCCAAGAACACTTGCATGCAAACCCCTGTCACACAAAGAGAGAGAAGAAGTAAGAAGCTATGGAGGCCTAAACACATTGATCCACAAGAGAGGAGAAATCATTCTTGATGTACAAAAACAAAAGTTAAAATTCAATAATGAATAATCTGTTATGAAAACAAAGGAGATCAATCCTTATAAAAGGAGATCAAAACCCTAAAAGGGTAAAACCTAGGTTGCACAATAATAATTAATAAAGTAATTAATTATTATATGCCTAAAGTTTAGCTTAAGTAGAAAGAGATAATAAGTGACTTAGTAATTAAATCAAACATGATTTAATTAATAAGCAAACACTTTATTACTCTAACACTCCCCCCCCCCCCTTAAGATGAACTTTGGGAGAAGCTAAAAAATTAGAAAGAACTACTGAAAGCAAATGGGTCCTGGCAACAAAAGGCCTGATTAGGTACCCAAGTACAAAAGAGAGTCTCTATAAAGTGGATAAATAGAGAAAAACACATGGGAAAAACTCTACTTCAAAAAGAGATGAAGACTAGTCTGAAGGACTGAAGAAGCCTCCAAAACTAGGAATGTTCCAGAAAATAGGAACAAGAATGAACATGTACAACATCATTGAAGCAAGATACTGCAAACTCTGTCAAGAAGTAACTGATGATCTAAAGATCCTCCACTGAAATATGACCAGGTAGAGAAGACTGTAATTTGTATGAGTGCCCTCAAATGACACTACTCGAATCAGGAGGCAAATAAAGGCAAACAAATGAAGTTGAAGATACAAAATACTATAATCTGCACAAGTGCCCTCAAATGACACTACTCGAATCAGGGGGCAAACAAAAGAAAACACCTAAACTTGAAAATACAGATGACATAAAAATACCAAAAGTCTAAAGAGATGATCCATCAAAGTTGGAAGAGTGCATCCAAAAAATAGGAAAGAAAGAGTGTCCATATGGTAAATGATCCATCTCACCGGAATGCATAGTTACCCAGCCACTGCATTCGCCTAGTACATAGAATCAAATATTGAATACATAGCTCACACTATCGAACCAAGGAAGCAGTAGAACCAACAATAGAAACCCCCCACAATGATAATAGGGGAGTAATGACAGGTACACTGAAAAGATCATCCAATATGAACTACATGATGAAGATGAATTTGAAACATCGAAGGTGCAGAGATAGTACAAACACAAATAAAGATACCTAAGGCTAATTTCATTGGACGAATGCTCACATGAAAAAAGTAGATGGCAAACAAAGACAAACATCAACCCCCCCTAGCACTTTATAATGGAGTGCGAGTACATAGAGCATGAACATGTGCAAGATCCCATACATGCAATAGAATGACACTTTATCTCAGTGTGTGTGCATAAAAGAATGCTACAAAAATGAAGTATAAACTGCTCAAAGAAGTGTGAAGGTTGCTGAAACAAAATAACAACCTAAGATGAGCCATCCCTAAAGGGAAGAGATCCCAGGACCTGTAACATCCAAGATATCTACCAGATTGCAAAAATGCAAAAATATGAATAAACTGTACCTGGAGCAAAATTTGGAAACAAGACTCACAACATTAGAAATCTCTCAAAACTAGCTTTCCAACTATATATCATTTTCCCAAAATGGAGTCCGGATGTGCAAGATAGAGCTCCCAGAGTGCAAAACTGAACATATGGCTTTGACAGTAAAACACACCATCAAAAAAATAAAATTAGAAATTCAAACTTCCACATCTGGATAGAGCTCAGAAATAACTTTTCGACGATATCTCATTTTCTTGATTTCGACACCGTATGCTCAAGATATGAGCAAAAAACCACCAAGTGCTCCGGAGGGCCCAAAATGGTGTCAAAACCTTGTTGATGCATGCTGATGTCAGTGACCGATAGGGTTAATTTTGACAACCAATGGCCGTCACAACCAAAATCTGCTTGGGGGCTAAAAAACTGGGCCCCTAGTCGCCATATGACCAAGGGCTGAAGCTGTTGCTGCCATGGGATTAAATTTGACGGCCATATGGCCATCGTCGACAAAAAAATAATATTTTTTAAAAAAATCGCATGCACTACCTCAAGAAGTGTGTCAGGCCGTTTGGTATAAAAAAATGCCCCAAAATGTAAAGTTGTCCAAATTGGACGTGCCTTATATGAAAATAGGGGTTTTTGGGCATTGTGAATGCAACTGTGAGGTCTGTTTGGGCCATAAATGCTCCAAAAAATAGTGACCATCTCAAGATCCGTGCTAGGGCTAGTTACAAAAAATTTTTTTGCCACAGATTCCAACTTTGTCCAAAATTGACAAATTTTATATGGATTTGGGGGTTCTTGGGTGCTTTGAACACAACGGTGAGGTTTGTTTGAGCCCAAGATGACCAAAAAAAGAGGCCCCCTAGATCTAATAGAAAACCTTTTGAAAACGCAGATCTGACGAACACGACCGAATCTCTCATGAAGAGGACAGGGAAAAATAGATCTGAAGCTCTGATATCATATTGGAGTTTATGAGTAAACAACCTGCAGCTCCCAAGAACACCTGCATGCAAACATCTGTCACAGAAAGAGAGAAAAGAAGCAAAAAGCTATGGAGGCTTGAACGCATTAATCCACAAGTGAGGAGAAATCATTCTTGATGTGCACAAAAAAAAGTTTCAATTCAATAATGAATAATCTGTTACACAATCTGTTATGAAAACAAAGGAGATCAATCCTTATAAAAGGAGATCAAAACCCTAAAAGGGTAAAACCTAGGTTGCACAATAATAATTAATAAAATAATTAATTATTCTATGTCTAAAGTTTAGCTTAAGTAGAAAGAGATACTAAGTGACTTAGTAATTACATTAAACATGATTTAATTAATAAGCAAACACTTTATTACTCTAACAATAGTGACACAATTTTATTTTTTATTTCATGTTGTATACAATTTGTCATTTAATTAAACTTTAAGTGAAAAGAAATTAAATATGTCCATGACATATTATTTCTAGTTAATTTTGACAATATATTTAACTTATTAGATAGTAATATTCAACATGGAAATGGGAGAAGAGTTTTCAAAGCTATTTGCATCCTCTAATATTTAAATTCTATTCTAAACAAAAATTGAGTTCATTAAGTCTTATGAATTTCTTTTTATATGTCATCGTCTAATTAAATATAATCTACAATATGAATTATATTTTTTTATGTATTTTATTTTATTTTATTAATATTATCCAAAACTTAATTTAAGTTGTAGAGAGGAAGAGTGATTTGACAATGATGTATTCATTTAAATTGATTTGATTATTTGGTACATCCACAACGAAAAATGTTCACTCTTGTTGATTGGAAACACACACTTCTCTCCCCTCCTATCTAAATCTTGGTGGGATAAATTAACTAACATAGAAATGAGGGTGTACTCTTAGAATGTTATTAATTTCTATCCAAAAAGTTACCAACTAAATGAATAGTTAATTTATCTTTAGCCCACAGCCATCATCATCACCTTTACTAGTAGTGCAAGCACACCATACTACACATTATTTAAGGAGAAATATTCTCACTTTACAAGCATTCAAATTATTACTTGCCATAAGAAAAATTATCAAGATTTTATATCTTATCCATGTGCATTGAAGAACTAGTATTTATTTTATTTGTACTAGCTTATCAAAACATGCATACAACTTGGAATAACAATCTTATAATACTCAAGAAATTACAATGGATCATAGTAAAAAATTCCATATATTTTGGAGTGCCACTTGTTATAAAACTTCAATTAGACCATACATCAAATGTTTCACATACAACTTTTAATGTTGTAGTCACTTTTTTTCATGGCAATATTTTATAGATTTAAATGCTCCTAGAAAATAATCTTTCAATATTTATACAAATATTTAAATTTACATAATGTTGAGCCATTGATTTGGCAAAACTAGTTGGGAATGGGTAGAAAAATTATCTTCCAATAAAAGGAAAATACCCCTCTATATTTACTATAAATTTCTTAAGGCTTTTAATTTAAGAAACATGCTACAAAATTTCTTTGATCCAAATAAGATATATTTAGATTTTCACAAAACATATACTCAATTATAGACTTACACATAATCCTTCAAGAAGAAATTCACTTTAAGATGTTTGTGAAGGTTCTTGAAAATACCTTGTTGGGAAAATATCTGAAGCGATGAGTTCTAATGCCAAACAATATGAAGACATCTTTATTTGACAAAAAATAATATAATTTACAAACATTTGTGAAGAAGGCCACTATAATAAAATATGTTTTTTTTGTCAAGTAGAGGAATATGGGGTTTAAATTATTGGTTAGTCCAAACCAAATCTCTAATTCCTTCTATGCATAAATAAAGTAATGGATTCTTCTAAAACTAAAATAAATCTAGCTCAAATCAATAAATAATAAAATAAAGTAAAATTACCTTACTAAAATAAGATAATTTAAACTAATCAAGCACAATGATTCTTCGATAAATAAAATTGAAGAAAAAAGTCTAATCTAATACAATAAATAAAAAATCCACACTTGGAGTTAAATAGTACAGACATGAAGTAAATTAGATCTTGTGGTTGTCTATTGTAGTATACTTGTAAATCCCTTTTATGTGCCTCCATTCTTGTTAACAACTATTTGGGGGTGTACTATAAAATTGAATGTTGGCAAGTGGTAATGCTTAAAATTGGCTTGATTGAATTACCTAAATTGATTATAGAAAAAGTTTGAGTAGAGTATGGGTTGTCTATTTGATAATCCTTTCAAAGAAATGACATGGTTTCTACTTTTGTAAAGGCATGCTTGCTAGGTGATGAGAATTTTAATTATAGTTCCAAATTGGAAGTCCTTGAAAGAAATAACTCTTTTTTTTAATAGATTTATGCATGACACTAAACAAGACAAAATTTCTAGTTTGCATGAAATCACCACAAAATGATAATTTCTTTATAATGGAAAAGGCGAGCTTTTATGGATATTGAAGTCAAAAAAAAATTAAAATGTGTAGAAAATGTTGGAGATGGATAGAGAGGTCTTATAGGGTTTGACGAGATTTTAGCTTGGAGAGAATGTGTTAGCTACCATGATATATTGGTTTTAGGGATTTATGCCATCATTAGATATCTCATGTTAGTTTGCAAACATTTTTGGAGGCTTACAAATCTAGGCGTAAGCCAAGAAAGTGACTTTGTCTCAAGAATCTACTTAATCGCCAAGGGATTGCAACATGCATGATGAAGTGTATTGATTTATTATTTGTTTTAGAGCTACCACCACTAGCTCTTAGGCAAATGGATATTTTATATAGTTTGATTTGCTTCTAGTCCATTCTTTCTAAGTAGAGTGGTTTGATTCCCTTATTCCACAACATAATTTCTTGATTTGTATGTTTGGTTGTCTCCAATATAAAGTGCAGTAAACCCAACATTATTGTTTCTTTGCCCCTTGCTTAGAGAAACTTAACATGAATAGATAGCCTCGGTATTTTTCATTTTTTTTAAAAATAGATTATTTCTCATTTTTCAATTGTTCTACCACTTCCTCTGACTAATACAATTGTATCAACCGAGTTTAATGGTAAAAAAAAATAAAATTATTTTTTACTTAAATCCAGACAAAACATGAATGTTCTTTCTTAGCTTTCAATTATAGAACAAGAATGGGATTTTTTCCTTTTTTTTATATTTTTGTTATTTAATTTTTTAAAAAGATTATTTTTAGGATTTTTTTTCTAATTCTTTCAATTTGATTAATATGTGATTTAAATTTTTGACTTTGAATATATAATTAGTCATTAGTTTTTTTAATGAAATTATATCAAAAAAATTACTTGGTGTATAAATTTAATATTTTTTGAAATGTATCTAGATCAAAGTGCATATCGTGAACGGGGCACCGAGATCTCGAGGTGTGGATGTCATATGATGACAACCAATGAATGATGTAGTGTCAACCCTCTTCTGTTCACCAAAAAATCTACATGTTATGGTTCATATTTGTATAAAAATGAAATTTAATATTGCACTATAAATTATAATTAAATTTACCTCTATGGGATGATCATCATCCGGATACGGAAAATCAACATATGATGTGATCTCATCTCCAACATCACCATGTGCGCCACCATCAACATCATCATATCCACCATGGGCAGCATTAGGATCACTCTAGGGACCCCTACATATATCCCCACAACTCGTGCAAACATGTTCTATGCTAGGGGCAACCCTCACCTACGTCAAGTGCTCTAACAAATTGCCTAAAAGGGCATTCAATGAACCAACAATAGGTTGCATTGCTCGATGATGGATCGGTGCAGGAACTACTGGAGCAGGAAGAGGAACAAGGGGCTCATTATGCACATGATTTCTAGTTCTATTGCTCAATTTGGCCCCTGGCATGTCTTGTGGCATACCCCAACCAACCCCCTGGAATGCTTTCATGTCAAAGTAATTGGGTTTCCTACCCAATTCAAATTCATCCCATATATTTTTTTCAATTGAATTTTATCTTATCATCCACCACCGCTCCCAAAATGCTCAGCTATATTAGGGTGTCGACACCATCTAATAGAAATATGTGGCTTCTTGCCAAGTATCTCCTCACCCGTTTTAGGGTTCAAAAATTAACGTTTCATACCATTTTTTGTAATTTTTAAATCATTGACCTCTTTATAAGGGAGGCCGTCAGTATAATAAGCACACATGGACTCCCTCCATGACTAAGAACTATCTAGCTTAGAGTCTAATGTCTGTACATAATCTACTATGCCTTGCATGCTATTTGCAAGGTGTAGCAGTTGAGGAGGTGGATGAGGATCATGTCTAATAGTATTTATGTCTCTCATAATGGTTTGTACATTTCTCCTAATATGGTCTCTCAACTCCTTAGGAGTAGGAGTAGGTGGAGGTGGAGGGGGTAGTGGTGGTGGTGTTTGTTGACCTGAGAGCTTATCAATGTTAAAATCATTCATGAATTTAATTTGCGTATATATAAAAAACATAAAAATTTACAATTAACATATAATTTATATTTTACCTTGCAAAAAAAAGACTTGAATAATTATTTACAACATAATTTAAAAATACAATAGAAAGAGATTATTATTATTTTGTCCTTTAAGACTCCTTACATAAATTGATAACCTTACTATTTGCCAGTTAAATTTTCTAAATAGAGCGTTTCTCACCTTTAAATTGCTCTACCACTTCCTTTAACTAATACCATTGTATTAACTTTTTTCAATGATAACACTTAATAGAGTATTATTAGTTCCTGCCATAGGCAGGTAACTTATGCATTCGTTTAGGTGCATTTTTTTTAATTTGAGTAGTCAAGTGACGAATGAGAATAAAGTATTAAATTTTACTAGGCCAAAACTTAATAGTTGATTATTTATATTTATTTTTAATAATTTAAAAATATGATTTATCTGAATTTCTATTCGTTTGAGCAAGCTGAAAAATTATTTTTTCTTTCAAAAAATACAACATTTGTAACATTATAACAATAAAAAAATTTAAAAACTTCATTACCACAGAATTCTGGAAGCTTCTGTTGGAAGCTCCTACCTTCTTTCTGGAAATTCTTGCCTTCCTTCTGGAAAGGTACTCAGCCTCCACGACTATCGCCTTGTGCAGGACGCCGCCGGAAATCCCCTGCTCACCATGAAATAAAATTCTTGCCTTCCTTCTGGAAAGGTACTCAGCCTCCACGACTGTCGCCTTGTGCAGGACGCCGCCGAAAATCCCCTGCTCACCATGAAATAAAAGGTAAAATCAAGCCCTAATTAATGTCAATGAATTAAGTTTCAGGGTTTGATTTCGCTGTATTGCAGACATTTTGGATGGACAACCGATGGGAGGGCTTTCAGGGCCAACAACTTCGATGAGCAGAGTTTTCTCTTTGCTGCGAAGAAATTGTTGATGTTTCAGTTGAGAACGGCCCTTGATGTGTTCATATGCCGACAGTAAGGATGAAAACTTTGTGATTTCCATGTAAACGGAAGCTATTTCGACCGATCCTGCATAATTTATTAAGGTGATCAGATCCTCGCAGAGGTGAACAGTGAAAACTGGCTCTAATTTGATAATCTGATGATTTGATACAGTGAAAACTAGCCCTAATTTTGATACTCTGCTTCTGGTTGTGCTGTTGTATTTGGATATAAAACCCTAAGCTGTGTTTTGTACTATCTTAATCAGATGAAGAGGAAGGTGTTTTTGGGGAAGGACATGTTTTGGGTGGTCGTGCAGACTGGTGTGGATTACGTCTTCATAACTGGAGTCTAGAATCAAATACCGGTAACAAACCATTTTGTCTGGCAGTGAGAAGTCCTGGTTGTTTCTCTTCATTTACCGTTGTTCCATTCTTTTGTCCATTTTCATTGTCACCCATGATTCAACATTTTCTCTATGGGGTTTTCTCCAGCTGTGCCTTTATTCAAGCACGACAGCAATGAATTGAGTTGTTACCTGTCCTGAGCATTTGGGGTTGTTTGATCACTAAAATGCACACATATGAATTAAAGCTTTTTTTTATCCCATCATAAATATTTTATTGTGTCCTATAGTTGGCAGGAGTGCGGTGTCCATGAGACACTCATTTTTGGGTGTATTCTGACGGTACATATGAGGAGCATCTGGGGGGCAAGATGCACCTTTTAGTTTTGGGAAAAAACTATTTGAGCGTTGTTTTGGTTGTGTATTGAATTCATCATTTGATTCCTTGAGCTCTTTATGTTTTTAATTTCAAAATTTTATGGCTTTGGCTATGAGTTTGGGGCATCTGGCTTACGATGTTTGCTAGGCAGACTTTAACAAGGCTGATATGCTCTTTGCATACTTTTCCCATATATTGTTTGGATCTACTCAAGAGGATATGCTGCACCAAACGAACCACTTAAGCATCCATAGTCAGAAAGCACCATAGAAAATATAAGGGTCATAGTAATTTAGTAAAGCACTATAGGAATCCACGAATTTGGGATTGAGCTTTTCACCTAGCCCAAGTGTTATTAATGTCTTGTATTGTCCTCCAGCTATTTCCAGCTTTCGTGCCCCATGTAGCAGGACGGTCTGCTTCCCTGCAAGAACATAATATCAATTAGCATAATGTCATTAACATGAAGATTTAGAGTTAAGATTTAGATTTTTAACCATTGCAAATTTTATTCTTCAAATACCTGAATGCATTACCATTCACAAAGAGAATAACATATTGGACGCCCTGTATTGAGAAGTGCATCTCTCATTATTGGGTATCTCTAAAGTACACTAAGTTAACTAGTCCACATGAAAGATTGGAGAACATTTTTTTTCTTTCTTAAACACCCTCACTAGGTTAATTGGCCCTCAGGAAAGATGGGATAACAATTCATTCTCATCTTAAACACCCATCACTTAACAGCACTCATTTGGTTAACGCAAGTAGATCTTCAAGGATTTTGGGACTGTAGGAGGATAAAGTACTTGTACCCATTCACAATATGTATCTACATCTAATTGCTCATATCCTAAGGAACCTGGTTGTTTCTTGGCACAAGTACAGTATGTTAAAAAGTCAAAGAAATTCAGAAATAATAGCAATTAATAAAAAAAGTGATATGATATTTCTAGCATGCATAATTTCATACACTAGATTTCTGATTTTCATACCCAACCTCTGAATATATCCCCAATTTGAGACCTTTGCTGTGAACATAGTCAAAAAGAGCCTTGATGCCAGATGGGAATGTTGAAGCTTGTGGAATCAATTTTCCTTGTCAAATCAGAGAGATTCAACATGTAATTAGTTGACAATGTGGCTTACTCACAGAGAACAATTAAAAACATGAAATCAGAAAAAAAAAACTCTGTTCGATGTCAAGACACACATCTTCAGATCACTTGAACTACCCCAGCAATCATCTGTTTAATCCAATATGAAGAATTCAAATCACCAAGAATACACACATTAGTAATGCAGTGACCCCAAACATCGTTAAAGCCTTGATCCCAGATCTAAGTGCCACACATAAAAGACATAATAATAATGCAGAGAATTTTTTGCAATTCCTATAAAATGTTGTACTTGAATCCATCTACAAGTAGACTATATTTACCTATATTCACATACTCGTATCTAAGATCCTTCAATCCAGTTGAAACCAATGCATTAGCTGCAGGGGCCAAGAAAATAGATTTGAAAGAATAAGACCGAACTCTCCACAATTGCCACATGATGGGAAGCTCCACGTTGCACTAGGTTGTGATATCTCTCCTTCCATTTGGCAAGCTGCAGAAAAGGCACCTCAAGTGTACTAAAAAGAACACACTAAACACATGTGATCTGCTATAATCCAAAAACCTACACTTGCATTGAACTGTTCAATTAATAGAATAAATATTTTGAATAAAATCACGTGTTGATTTTGAATACTGTAATGAATAGAACTATGTGATTTCAATTAAGAAATCGGTTATCAAATTTATGTAAAATAAATTCACAGCATGTGTTGATGTTGAATACACTAGTGAGTAGAAGTATGTCATTCCAATCAAGAAATATATGTCGCAAGAGTAGACTTCCAAAAGTTCTTCAAAGAGTTAATAATTGCAAAGGTTGAAAAGTTGCATTCTAAAATTGAATTATTATGATGAGAATTACCTCATAGATATAAATATTATTTAGGTGAGTTTTTTTGTTTATTATTTTAACAACATTAGATTAACAACCAGCTAAGAACAAGAAATTTCACTTTTAATTTTGTAAGCATTATATACAATCAAATATTGGAATGATTTGAAATATATATGAAATATAAGTAAGTTATCAGTCTTATTTCTGAATTTTACTTTGTGTCATATTTTTATTTCATGTCGGTGTTCATTAAATGAGTGCAAACTCATTCATGAGAGCTTAGGGTGCAAATTTCTATACATATTTATTCACGAGGTCTTAGGGTGCCTGCAGAGAATCCTGTATAATATTATTTACAATCAAATAGTTGTATAGATATAAGAATTGGCTATCCAGTCGTTCCAAATTTACAAGTCAAATGTTCTCACCAAATTGGACAACTTGCAACTAGACAACTGACAACAATATTTTTTTAACATCTATTTACTTGTGTCACAAGACAACCTAACAATACTAATTATTATCTGCTGTCATAATATTTCATTTTTATTATGAAATGCTCATTGAAAATATATTTTGTCAAATCATTTATTCTTAAATTTATTAAGTAAAAAATAATAACATAAAGAAATAAAAGCATATTATTATTAATTTTTTCTTATTAAAATTTTGAAGTTGAATGATATGATTATAATTATAATATAATATTTTCTAATATATTTTTATATTAAATATTTATAATATATTATTTATTTTATGTAATATTGTTTTCTTCATTATTATTTTAGTTATATTAATTATATTATTTAATTGAAAAAATCAAACAACTCAACACATGATATTGGAGGATATGATAACAAATTTAATATGTTGCCTTTTAAAATTTCAAGAAAGTTTAGATTTGAGTTTTTCCAGTTTTTCTAAATGTTTTACTATTAATATAAAAAGCTTGGCAAAAATGAAAAATCAGTCAATCAAATTATTCAATTATGGGACCCCATATAATTATTGACAAATAAATAATGCTTTAATTTACTTCTACCTTGTGATCAAATCAAATATATGAATAACTATGCTTGTTAAATAAATTCATAAATGTGATTCTATTTGAATAACCTATAACAACATAAATAATTATCTAATTTACCTATAACTTGATGATCAAATGAAGCATGCCAATAATTGAGATTGTTAAAGAAATTGATTATACGAGACTATTTCAATAACCTCTAACACGTCTTCAACGAGATCAATTGATCTATTTTTTAGTTGATATTTAAAATTTTTGGTTATGGTTCTTCATTGTGAGTTGTATCATTAAGAGCTATATCACTATCATATTTTCAAGTTAAGTTAAACAATATTTTTGTTTTAATCTATTGATATTAATTTAATTTTGAAATAATAAATCTTTTTCATAAATATAACATTCACTTTTATGCATTTGACATTTCGATATTTATATTGCTACATAAAATTAAACTTTTTTATGAGAATGCATTTAGGACTCGGAATTAGTTACCCTCTTACAAATGCATAACAACCATAACATCAATAGGAGATTTAATACAACTTCTCACCTAATAAAATGATCCTCGCTCAAAGCATTATATAAAACCCTAAATGAAGTAATAAATGCATTATAAACAACATAACAAGCAACATGGGCTAATGACAACAATTGAAACATTTCTTTTAGATATAAAATACTATTATACTTTAATAAACAAATTGTTACAAATCCACTAGATCTATGCCAACTTGAAATATACACCCTTATCTAGATAGTCACTCCTCTTAATGAAGGAGCTAAATAAGTTTTCTCAACATATCTTGTACCAAACATATGTATACATATATTGCATCTAATATAATCAAATCTTGGTCCAATATATACTGCAGAAAATGACATGTGATTCAAAAAAAAAAGTAAGAACTATAATGGTATATTAGATCATAATACACATAAAAATTGATGTGATACAATAAGGAAAAGTCAACAGACAAGGAAGAAAGAGAATCATGACTAACTCATGCTTTAATGTAAAAAATAAAATAATCAAGAAAAATCATAAGATATATCAAACCAATTTTTATATCTATGAACCAAAGCAGTAGTGCAAAGTACATGAGTTCAATTCCAATGAAACAACACAATTAAGAAAATTACCCACATCAAATGAAAAATAGTTGTGATTTGATGAATATCTGTGTTTATTTAAAAAAGCATAAATTGATACAAGCTCTATTTGACAAATTTGTTGTGTTCTAGATTCTAAAATACACACCTTGCGTTCAATGTTGACTTTTATGACCTTTCTCTATAGATTTGCATCTATCATTTGGGGTATGATAGAGTTCCTCTTTTTCTAAATACATTGTGATGTCCTTATAGGTGAGTATACATTTGTTCTTATAGACAAAATGTTATTTTTTGGACTCAATATTGTTATAAAAAATGGATGCATGTAGTATATCATTTATGTCTTCAATTTCATTAAATTTAACTTCAACTTTTGGCTTTACAATGTGAATTACAAAGTATTCAAAGTAGCTAAAAGATGAATGTGTTTATCTTTCAGATATACACACCTTTGATGTCAATCTTTTTTATTCGTTGTATTGAAGAATTTCATTTATTTGAAACTTGACTACTTAACTTTACCTTTTCATCTTTATGCCCAATTGCCAAGTGCATTTCACCCACTTATTTCACCTAATCTCAACTCTAAATGCATTATATTATTGGCAGGAACTTTGACGTTTTGCGTCTCTTATTTAATGATAACAACATTTTATACAATTTCACTTAAATATTATTTCTTGGCTTTGGAGTGGGGAACAAGAATAGATAAAAGAGCCCACATGTTCCCAAAGGAATAGACTAATAGAAACTAGCTATCACGACAGCTTCGTTGAATCAGGTACAAGTCATGATTAACCCAAATGTAAAGACAAAAACCGTATATTTGCACAAATATAAAGTTTATATCTTTCACATTATAATCAATCTTTTTAATTTTGAATACGGAGCGGGAAAACCGCGAGACCCAAAAAAAACGTGGACATTAGGAGTTTGACGGATTAGCAGGTGAAGAAAAATCAACGGTGAGTTTTGACCGATCAGCACGTGAAGATAATAGAGGTTTAAATCTTGCGAAAGAAATGGGCAGCTGATTTTGTTTATTTACATATTTATTTTAGTCATGCAAATATTGGACTAGGTTTTTTAATGAATTTTAAAGAGGTGGGAGAATGGAATATATTCTATAAAGTGTTCACATGTTTTATATATGAAGATATCTGTCGTCTTAATTTTAAGAGGAAAAGTCAAACAAGGATTACTCTCGTTTATGTGCTTTGGTTCTAAAGGATCCACAAAGAACCATATGGGAAATTGAGGACATTAGAATTTTTTTATTGAAAATGTGGAGATTAGATTGTTATATCTCATTTATCTCATGCTTTTTTTTAAGCAAAGGTGGGAGGAGCTACAATATAATTTTATTAAATAATTAATAAGCTAGTTTGAGAACTCCGTAGGGAAAGAACTAGCAAGAAAACCCTACTTCCTCATCCAGTTACATTCTATATATGAAAAGGAAGGAAAAAATAATAATAATCTCCCAATAAAAGCTTAGGAGATGCAAATCAAAAGCCCCCCCAAATAATAATTATATCAAACTATAGTCAAAAGGCAGCGTGAACCCCACCAAATGACCAAGGCCCTAAAGATTATGCAATATAACTGCTACATCATCTTCAAATGGAGTTCCCTCTGGAACAAGAAATTCAAGATGTTGGCCATCACAACCAAGATTTGCCAAATAGTCTGCGACTTTGTTACCTTGCTTGTATATGTGGGAAACTCGACAGTCTTGGAAGGAATCCATTAATTGCCAAATTTGATTTAAAATGTATGAAATTTTCTAATTGATGGAGGATCTTGAAATACATGCATTGATATTTATCATTAAATCACCTTCAATGTGCACCTTCACTAAGCCCATCTTCTTTGCCAAGATCAAACCAGCAAAAAGAGCATGAGCCTCAGCCATATTGTTCGTCCCCGGAGGTATAGGACTTGCTTTAACTGCCAACATTTTCCCTTGATGATCTCTAATGTAAGTTCCAATACCTGAAATTCCCAGATTACCCCGAGAAGAGCCATCAAAATTAATCTTGGCAAAACCTTTGGATGGAGGGATCCATTTGATCGTTGCCCTGTCCACAATCCCTTTGGTCTTCATACTAGGAGCAGATCCCATCGGAATATGGATGCCTTTCCATTCCCTGATAATACCACCATCCCAAGTTGAAAAATAATGATTAAACCTTACTGTAGACAATGTGGCATTCACTATTTCTGAGATAGACTTCTCAATTCGCTCTTGCACTTTATTCACTTGCAAGAACTCATAATGAAATATCTGTTTATTCATCTCCCACCAAAGAGCCCATACTACTGCTGAAGGAGCACATTTCCAAATGCAATGAAACAGTGAGTTAGAATAAAGAAGAGGCCATGACTGAAATAGGTCCCATATATTATTCACAAGTGGCATCATGAAATTTAATTTGTTAAGCACATGCAACCAACAATGTTGCGCAAAGGGGCATTGTAACAATAGATGATCAGCTATTTCAATTGAATCATCACACAAAACATAGTTAAAAGGTTGAACAATCCGAAGTCTGGTAAGTTTATCACTTGTCAAAATCCTCTTTTTAAGGCAAGCCATGCAAAACATCCTGCCTTGGGAAGAACTACATTATTCCAACAAAAAGTGAAGGCCCGAAGTGAAGGTCTCATCTCATCCATTTGTTGGAGATCCCTATAACCTTCTTTGACATAATACTTACCCTAGATTTTGAAGGGGCCCATCTTATACCATCCTCCTTGTGGGAAAAGAAAATGATTCTCTCCTCAAAAAATTTTGCCAAGAAAGATCTCTGATGAGTGTCAAGAGGCAAGCCCGCTGGATCCTTCCACAAAACTTTCCTCGAGAATAATTCAACAACATCAACAAAGTCTACTAGCTTGTTGCCCCAACACTATGAGGTGATTTGCATTATGTCAACAACAATAGGAGAGTTTGTTATGGGAGGCATACCCAACCAAGAATCCATCCAAAATGATACTCTCATCCCGTTATGAACTTCCCACGTGATGTAATTTGATACTACCTCATGAGACGCCACCATGAAGTTCCATATCGTTGAACCCTTAGGTGGGTCTAACATTGTAAAAATGTGTACAGGTTCATCATTATCCAAATATTTCTTTTGCATGATAGTGCACCATTTGCTGTTTGGTTTTTCATACATAAGCCAAGCTAGTTTTCCCCTGAAAGCTTTGTTTCTTTTGGAAAGCTCATGTAAGACTGCCCCTCCATTAACTTTTGAATGAGCTATCTCATTTAAGGAGATAAGGGAAATCTTTTTCTCCTCAAATAAATTACCTTTCCAAAGAAATTTCCTAATCAGTTTTTCAATCTGATTAATGACTGAAGCATGCACTCTAAGAACAACTAGGTAGTAGTTGGGTATTGTTGACAACACTGTTTTGATTAGTAAAATCTTGCTTGATAACGAAAGCCATCTTGCTTTCCATGCTACGATACAACTTTTAATTATGTCAATAATAGAAGTCCAGTATGAAGATTTATTAGCCTCCACAAAGAAGGGGATACCAAGTATGTAGATAGAATTTCATCCACAAAGAAGCCCAAAATGCTCACAATTCGATTGGCTAATAGAGGGTTTATATTGAAGAGATAAATCTTGGATTTTTGTTGATTGACCATCTGGCCAGAGGCTAATGAGTATAATTCAAGAGTCTTCTTTATCTGTCTATCTTCCTAAATTGATGCCAAATCAAAAAGTAATGTGTAATCTACAAACAATGAATGAGTAACCGACACGTTAGTGCCCACAATTGAAGCACCCTGCCATAAACCTTGTTCCTGTTGAGATTTTATGGTCCTACTAATAGCTTCGGCCTTTAGGATAAAAAGAATCGGAGACAAGGGATCTCCTTGTCTAACCCCTTTTGAAGATGAAAAGAAACTAGTTGAAACTCCATTAATTATGACTGAAAACCATGCCCCGGATATACATGCTTTAACCCACTTGCACCAACTAGCAGAAAATCCAAATTTAGCAAGCACTTTGAATAAAAATCCCAGCGTACTCTATCATATGTTTTCATCATGTCTAGCTTGATGACAAAGTTCGAGGATCGATGCATATTGATAGAATGTAGGACCTCATGCATAACCAAGGCACCCTCCATAGTCTCCCTACCAGGCACAAAGCCACCTTGCTCTTGTGAAATTATGTTAGGGATTACATTCTTCAATTTGAGATATATGGCCTTAGTATAAAATTTATAGATTGTGTTACACAACGAAATGGGACGAAAATCCGTAAATGTTTTAGGCTCTTTGATCTGAGGAATGAGAGCTATATTCGTAGCGTTAAAATTTCTCAACATTGACTTATTTTTCCTTGACTCTTCCAATGCGGCCAACAAATCCCAACACAAAACATCCCAACACTTTTGGTAAAAAAGAGTCATAAATCCATCTGAACTTGAGGCCTTATCAGGTGGAAAAGGAAAAATTGTCATATGTAGTTCAGTCATAGTGAAGGGAGCCATCAGCCTAAAGCTGTCTTGATCTGACACCAACCTTGGAATGTTATGTAGATGTTCATCTTCTTGCTAATGTGAAGGCAAATCTACTACAGGAGGATCCAACAAATTTAAAAGATTTGGCACCTCTGTCTGAATGTCATCCGCATTTAAAATTGTATTGCCTAATTCTGCATCCCTAATGGATAGGATAGCACTCGTAGCACGCTTCTGCTTTGCTGAAGGATGAAAGGATTTTTTATTCTTATCACCTTCTCTCAACCATAACTCTTGGGATTTCTGTCTCCAATACTCCTCCTCTCGCAAATAGAGCTCTTCCCATTTTTCTTGAAGCTTCTTTTGTTGCATATAGGACTCATTTTCCATACCATGATGTATAATATGATTATTTATCTCATACAATTTTTTCTTAACCATATCTTTTTGGTGGAAAATATTCTTGAAAACCTTTTCATTCCAAGTCTTAATCTGGCTTTTCACATATTTAAGTTTAAAACAAAACTGGAACATCTTAGTGCCATTACATGTTGGGGCACTCACCCACCATTGTCTTAATAGCGGGAGGAAATGAGGATGCCTAAACCACATCCGTTCAAACTTGAACGAGGGTCTATGTCTATGTGCTGCCAATGAAGAAGACATATTTATAGAAAGACCAATTGGAAAATGATCAGATCCCAAGAGTGAAAAAATATCAGATGTAATAACATAATTCTGAACTCTCCACACCTGCGAGATCAAGAATATGTCAAGTTTCTCCGCTATTTGAAGAAACCCCAACTGTTTATTGGTCCATGTAAAAACCCCTGACTCAGGCACAACATCTATAAGATCATTATCTAGTAAGAAAGACTTGACTCAGGCACAAATATGATCATTTATCTCATGTTTATTTTGAAAGATAATCTATTATGTTGCAAGGATGAAATTGTGATATTGGAGGAATTTATCACAATTATTTATTTATTAATTTAATATTAAATAGTTCTATAAAAGTACTCATTTGAATATTTGAGATTTTTATCTACTATTATGTTTTTTATATTAAAGTAGCAAAAACAAGGGTGTTGTTTCATTAATATCACAGTCTAGAGGGTGTTTAGTAAGGAGATGGATGGTAGCAACACATTAATAACACGTTAATCGCTAACTACTAACATAAAAAACATCAAAATATAACAATCAACCAAACCATCAAAAAGGAATAAAAGTCTCTGGAATTCCAATCCTATTTACCATCTAATCTTTTAAATATCTGATAATAGGGTCATCCCCATAAAACATAAAAAATATTTACTAACAATATCATGTTACAGAACTTATATTGGTTTGTAAAAAGGGAAAAACTAAGATATTCGAGGATTAATCTTTGGAGTTACAAGGAAATATACATTTAAAATCAAGCAAGAACACTAGTTAGTCAAATTTATGTTGACTATTGCCTCTTTTAAGAAAAAAAATTCAACTCTAGATCCTATATCTCATCTTTCAAGAAAAACTATTTAAACTCTCAATGTTAAACTTTCCAACTTCTCATAAAATGGATTGACTGTCTAAATTTTGAATCCCACCTTCTTAATTAAATTATTTAAAATATTATTTTGGGCACGAAGAATTTTTAAAAATCTAATATGTTTATATTTTTTGTCAAATAACAATGTGATAAAGATTGTTTATTGTAGCAATATTATATCACATCCTAGTTTGCATTTCAACTATTAATAGTTAAAAAACAAATTAGAGATGGCGATGACAATTATTACTTGTAGGCAACAAAGCATTTATTAATTTTATTTGGGATTCAAAATTATTTATGCTTCACTCGTACAAAATCTCAACCTTGTTGAGCACTAGCAAGCTCTAAAAGGCACACACAATAATGTTTTAAGAGCTCGACTAACTCATCTGCTTACTTATAATGTTGTATTTAATAATGTGTGTATCAACAAGTGATTCATTTTGTTTGTCTATGACCTGTCACAAATGGTGGAATATAAATGAGAATCACTAGAATTAAAAATTTAACACAATTCTTTAGGGTAGTCTAAAAAGTGGAGTTTTAAGATCTACCCAATGTACAATGTGAGCTCGATGATAACTTTGTAGTTCTTTGCATCATCAATTTTTTTTCTTATAATGTCTATGCAATTTTAATCTTTACTATTTTAATTTTATGATGTATAAGACTTGTTATTTAATTTAATATTGAGTGGAAGAAGTGTAATTTTCATAACATATTATTTCTAGCTAGTTTTAAGAAAATATTTAACTCTCTAGCTTTTGTTGTTTAACATGGGAATGATAGAAGGGCGTGTAAAATTATTTGCACCCTTTGATATCTTATTTGTTGTACAAGGTATTTGCCATTTTTTAGCTAGTTATAGTTTGGTTCATGGCTTCATGCATTTTCCTTTACTACCTAGAGAAAAGATACACACTCTTTATACTATTACTTTTATTAGATACAAATATTTGTGAGGATAGGTCTAATGCCTATTAATGAAGATAATTGTCACATGGGACTACCCTCCATCCCGATGCAACATTATCAATTATTACTAAGTCTCCTATCACGAACATAACTTTTCTCATATTCTAGGCTATGCTTCTCATTTGACTCATCTAGACGAACTAAGTATTCCCACTTTCTAGATCTACTAGCAACAAAATAAGTAATGGAATGCAACATAATAATGTAACATACACACTCACTATTTTAGAGGTAAGATAAAATTCAATAATTCACAAACCAATGGTCCACCAAACAACTCACCCAAATAGATTTCATCTTAAGTCTAATTCAATACTTTTTATTAAATGCTTGCTCTTTATAGAGTTTTAATGTATTAACACATGCAATTTTCTAAGAATTGACCTAGGTCAGTTTTATACTTACAAATTTAAACCTAGAAACTTTAAATTTGAGCACATTTCCTCTTCCTTAGCAGTCATCATGAGCCAATTAAGATGTACAAATTATTTAAATTACATGCTAGGCTCTAGTGTATTAGTGACTACATCTAATTCATTTGAATTATCTCAGAAATAACTAGGAATCTATTAAGCACATCTAGATAGTCAATCACAAAAGGATACAAAAGTGTTGACCCTTTTCTTATTAAGATTAAAGGTTCTCTATCCCATTCTTTTGCCAAAATGAATAGATTGGAAAATTTATGATGATGGGATTAATAGTGGAGAGGAAATGGAGTAACAATGGTGAGGAGATGGATAAATATGTTGAGGATAAGAAGGATGACATCAATGAGGGCTTGTCAGACACATATTTTGTTTAGATTGTATATTTTACAAACTAAGATCGGCATGCTATAAGATTTGAAGGAGAAAGTCATGGGCTATCAAAGTTGTAAGGATAATTGGACTAGTATGCATGTAACCATGAAATTGTATCAAAACACACTTGTAATAATAGAAAAGATTATGAGTTTGATCAAGTGATTTAAATCATAGATGGTATAATGGAAGGTTAGTTGTTGGGGCCATTATCTAGTTTAAGCTAAGCTCAACAAGCATACAAAACAAAAGGGCTAAGGATGATGAAGTGCATGTCTTTAAGAGAAAGACCAAGTAGGATGATCTATTACTAAATGGAGTGACTAAATGAGATGAAATGCTAAGAACCATGAACAAGGACTAGGATTCCTTAATCTAGCTCTCACGCGAGTCCTTTGTGCTTTAGTTTTTGGCTCTTGTATAATTGGTATCCTCTTTATGTGTTGTTATTGTCTAGTTTGGCCTAGCGGCTAACTAGTGGACTATGATTATGTTATTCTACCTTTATGTTCTTTTATTTTGAACTCTTCTTAATGTAAGGGAATGGGTCATTTTCCCCTATTTAATAAAAAATGGTGCAACAATATCCGGGGAGGATATTGTGCAATTGTGTATTATATTTGATCCTTTTTCATTTAAATAGATTAGCCTACATAAGGACTCACTTAACGGAAAATAAATCCTTGTTTACCGAGATTTCAAGAAGCTAGTTCCCCAATTATAAATTGTAAACGTAGAGATGAATAATTTGCATACATTAAAAAAATCAATTTTATGACCTTTCATTTATTTTCATGCATGGGTTCATTTACATACTCTTGCAAGAGAACCCTAAATGTTATACAATTATATTTGCATTTCTACAACCTTGACAGATCCTAATGCTTTGGTATGATGACAAATTGATTCCCAATCATTTTCATTTTCAAACCTAAAGATGAGTACCTTTTTTAATTTTATCCAATTCTAACATTAATTATAAAATTTATTTCATTATCTATTTATATCAAATGTGATTGATTTTTTTAATGCTTTACTCTTTTACATGTGTTTGTGACCTCATTAGGGTTAATCATAAAATATTCGATCAATATTGTAGGGCTATAAGGGGAGCTCACAAAAAGCTAAGTAAAGATAAGAGAATTATTTTTGAGAAGATAGCAAATGCATAAATAGGAGTTAGAGGACACAAGAAGAAAATAACTAATATATCTAGGCAATAATGATCCTAAATTCTTTTGGATCAAAATGCTACACATAAAAATCAAGTAGAGAACTACACCACAACTATCTAGTCATTTGAATATGTAAAGCAATCGTATGAAAATGAGTAAGAGGAAGACACCCATCCCATAGTTGACATAACAACAAAATCATTCACTCTATATGATGTTAAGGAATGTGTTAATAATAAGGGTAGAGGTAAGACTTGCAACATGAATGGGATATGTGCATAATGCTTAAATGGAAAATAAAAAACCTTGCTCCTCCCCTGGAGAAAATATTCAACATCATTAAACATGAATTTCTATTAAGATAATATATAACTAGTCTAACATTACCTTTCTTCAAAAGAGTGGATGCAAACACTCCTAACTATTGGATCCATACATCAAATTTTTCTATGCAAAGTTGTTTGTCCAATCATGGTTGAGCATAAAACCAATAAGTGGGTAGAAGAAAAAGATAATAGTTTAAAATGACAAGTAGGTTTAGACCAAAATACTCACCAAAAAGTCATGGGAATACTTTAAGGAATATTGTTGAAAAAGTATGAAATGAAGAAGAGGAGGCTTCTTGTTGTTTTGTGTACTTCAAGAAAGAATTTTGACATGGTTCATAAGAGTAAGTTGTAGAGCATACTGAAGGATGATCTTGATATTCCAAAGTATTATACAACAACAATCCACAAAATTTACGACAAGGTTTGAACAAAAATTAGATCTTAAGAAGAGCTCTTAAAAGAAATAGAAGTGCCATTGGAGTTAAGTAAGTATGCTCTCTGTTCCCCATCCTATTTGGCTTGTATATTGAAAAACTAAAAGAATGACTTAATCTATAAAGAGAGGATGTCATTCTTTTAGGAGAGCATGTTGTGGGACATTTGGTAGATTGATTACTCATTTTGATTCCAAGGTCCACTCAAGGATTGCAAGAGCACTTAATTACCTAGATCACTTATGTAAGGAGATGGGTATGTAAGTTAACACTAGCATGATCAATAACATAGTCTTCTTTAGTCAAAATAAAATATCACATTAACTTTTATTTTAAAGGGGGTATCTTGAAAGAAGTAATAATACAAATATCTTGTGGCATCATTTAATAACAATCTTAGTTGGAAAACTTGTATAAGTACACCTTTGGAAGGTTAGAGAGAATATTCTACATTACAAAATAGAAATAAAGGTTGAGTTATAGGATTGCAAAATTATTTAGATTCTATTTGGGTTATTAGTGATTTTAGTGGTGGTTCATGGGTTAAACTCTAGATTGGCAACACTTTTGAAATACAAATGGAGACAAATAGAGAGGATTTAAAAACATTCTATGCAAATTTAAAATAAAAAACTTGATCAACGGGCCCTTGGTTTCCTAGTGAAGTTGAATGGCTCAATATAAGCTCATCAAGGATCAAGTGTTGTTGAGTTCAAGACACCAACATCACAAGCATTGAGGTCATAATCATGCCCCATACAAACTTGGTGGAATGGATACCCCTCAGTCATTGGCTCTCAACCAAAAAGGCTTGAGCCTATTTGTGTTGATATAAAAGTGCTCCAACAAAATTTAAAAAATACGAAATAAAATAAAAACTTGGTTTCTTTATGACGTTCTTCTCGTAGAAACATATGCCTTCTTTATTGAGGTAATTGCAATTATTCAACTCTTACGATATATAAAAATAATAATTTCATGGATGCAAAAAGATGACCTAAAGTTGTCATCTAAGAACTCTTGAATGTGATATACATTTTTTGATGGAGAGTTTTATACAAACCCATAGATGTGTACCTACCTTATACGTGAACACAAGCCATAGGTTGAACCTTTTTGGCTAAGAGCGAAGGATTAAGGGGCATCCATTCCACCAAACTCATCAGGGGTAGAATCCTGACCTCATCCCTTATGATGCCAAAGCCTTGTACTTAGCAATACCTGATACTTCATGGGCTAATTAAAAAGCATTCAACTTCACCAACATACCAAGAACCCACTGACAATGAAGACATCTTTTGATGAAGCAAAATATCAAGTAGATGAACAAACAAAATACCATCTTGCATTCATGTCCAAATAATAATGAAGAAATACAAATATTTGTTATAAATAAATTCTAAAATTCTATGTGACAAAGAATTTATTTCATACACTATCATCACAAAAAGATTCACATAAAGACAAATATCACTTACAAAGCAAAGATACTCTACCCAAATAAAAATTAACTCACACCATCTTTGACATAAAATATATAGAGATGCCAAAATAAAAAAACGAACCCATAAAATAATTTTTTCATGAAATATATAGATAGGAGATGCCAAAACCAAAAAGAAGAACACAAAATGCATTTCCCACAACCAAAACATTTCTTAGAATGTTGTAAATGTAATATTCCTTTTCTTGACGGCCTTTTGACTACCATCTACTATTCTTTGCTTTGATCCATTTAAAAAAAATAATTTAAGATATCTATTATAAAGACATTTTATTATTTTAAAATACCAAACTTAAAATAACATTTATACACAAATACATTACAAAATCCAACTTCCTATTCAGTTTAAATAACCCAAAAATTCTATTTAAAGAAAATTTAACTCAACAAGAGTAGATGCGACTATAGAATGCCGTCACTGCTGCACGAATAAAACATGACCAGTTCAATAATTAATAAAATAAAATAAAAAATGTGGTCCCCAAACCGTCTCTTTTGACTGATGTTTACGGAAGCTTCTAAGAATATTCTCAGGATGCCAACAACGGGAAAAATTTAGTTGAAAGTATCCCACAAAATTAAATAATAATAAATATATATCCCTCGATTCCCCACTATCAAACCTTATGACAAAAGTCCAAACGAAAAGAACCCTTAAATAACAATTAAGGAAAAATAAGTAAAAAAATTAGGATTGAAATAGTCAAAGGTGCCTTTTGACGGCTGATAATAACAATAAAAACTAGCCAAAAATGCAAATGATCCTCCAAAGTCCAAGTCATGCATGCCATCACATTTGAAATCTAGAATCAAAATTGTCGCAGTTTCTAGAAGCTCTTGCGTACAAGCACGTGCGCAAGACAACACCACCAAGAATCCATTCATCTTGCGCTGTGTATCCATCATGCATATATACAATGAATATATCCCTCTTCTGCAGTTGTATCTGTAGGCTTACACACATTTCTGCCTTGCAGTGCATTGCGAACAGGGCCTTTCCTGCTCCTGATTGAATATATAGCCGTATACGCACTAAGTATATCTCAGGCCTGCATACCTTGAGTTCCTGCTGCACAAAGATAATACCTCCGTGGCGACCTTATATACACGAAATATTCACTCTTGTTGGTTGTGAAAGCGCTGAAGATTTCTCTCCATATTGGCTATTGTAAGTGGATATTATTCTACACTCCATTTGCACCTATACGTCTGATAGGGAAAATATATACATCTTCTTCGGCTCCATAAGCATTTCCTCTGGTTAAATACGCACCCGAATATCCATTTTCTTTCGCTGCAAGCACTCCTTTCCCTTGCCTTTGTTGGCATCGGGTGTTCAACAGAGTCTTAAATAAATACCTGTTGTATACACATTGAATATCTATCCTCTCTGGTTGTATACACGCAGAATATACGTCCAACGATGCCTCCATCAGTGTCTCAGTACCAGGGAAGCGTGACCCCGCTGCACGCCCCGCCGTCCTTCGCCCCGAAGGCCATTATTGCAATCAATGTTGGGGGAACAGTTTTCCAAACGTCCGCTGCCTCTTTATGCAACGCAGATAAGGGTTCGATCCTCGCCGGTCTCCTACAGAACCCTTCGATTCCTCTGAAATTTGAAAATCCTGCATTCTTTGACCGTGACCCGGAACTCTTCGCGGTTCTGCTTTCGATCCTCAGGACCTTCAAAAAACCTGCTTCTGTAGACGACCTTTTTTCTATCAGCGACCTAATTGCAGAGGCCGAGTATTATGGGGTTTCAGGCGCTTTGAAGTCAGCCATGGCGGCTCCGCCACTTGACGGACTAGACATGAAGGACAAATCGGTGCTTCTTTCCAGCGGGCGTGATTTCCCCTCTGCCCTGTCCGCTGACAGAGAGGACGGGTCTGTTATTGTCTCGCACGGCAGCAAAATTTCCGTCTACGACTGGGCGCTCAGGTGAATATATTTGAGTTTTGAACAATGTTAATTAGAGGAAAACAAATACATAGAAGAGATAGAGCTATTAGACTGGTACTTTTTTATTCAAGTATTTTGAATTGTGCAAAATAGCTCAATTTTGTTTCAATTTCATCAAATAGAAATTCCCAATTTTCCTTCTTTTTTGAACAATTCGTTGTGTTCCTGACATTTCTGTTCTTTCCCCAATTTTCCATATTTCGAAAAGATTCCTTGCATTGATTCCCAACATTCCTATGCTTGGAGAGATTCCTCTTCCTAATTTCATCTGTGTTTCATTTCTCAGTTTCCTTATCTTGGAGAGATTCATGTTGAATTTTCCAATTTTCTTTTCCTTTCCTCAAGGCAAAATCCCCAATTTTCCTGTATTCTAAGAGATTCCTTGTTAAATGCCCCAGGTTTCCTTTCTTCAATAGGTTGTGTCAAATTCTCCAGTTGTTCTTTTCTTCGAAAGTCTCCTTACATCAAATTTTTAAACTCAAGTACACTCGCACACAGGGCTCTAAACAGTCTGATATTTGAAATTGGGAATTTCGAACCTAGGTGTTACATAGGGATAGAATGTAGAAGTAAACCCACAATAAGGAGAAAGATATGATTGCATATAACATGCGATGGTATAGTATAGAACCTCTAGCTTATAACAAACATTCAGGCAAGGGGATTAACAAAGCATTTTAACTGTTAAGATTGTATTCCTGCTTTAGAGGAAAAGTTATTTTTCTTATTCTATTCGATAAGTTTCTCAGTAGACCAAAAGATCTTATTACTTTCAAAAGCTAGCTTCCTTTAATCTACCAAATAAAGTTTGTTTAGTTAAGCATTCCTCTTCTTGTTGACGATTAAAGTTATAAGTTATTTTGTGTGCATAAGCTAGGTTGAAATTTAATTATTTTCAAGCTAGCGTTTAAAGTACAGAGCTTCTAATGTGTATAGTGACGTTAAACTTTTTTTCTTCACAATTATTGCCTATGTGGAGTAAACTGACACATATGATGTTCCTTTTTTCAGGAAAAATGGAACTCTCTTAACCCAGTTTAACTGCATAGATACCCTATCCAAGATTTCTCCATCAATTGCTGTCGCAGGAGCTGTTGATTTCCCAGGCCTCCATGTCTACAACTTGGATAGGAAAATTCATTGTGAAACTGTACAGTGGGTGATCGAATCGCCAGAGGTTCGGCTCTATGAGCCAACCGTCCAAGCTGCAGAATTTTCTCCCTCAAATAATGTGATTTTTGGCAGTTTTGAATCCAGCAGGAAGAATGCTCACACGATTATGTTAATTGATGTTGAGTCCTTCCGCCCCATGGCAGAATTGGGACGTCAGATAGGATTTGGAGGCTCAGAATCATCACCTGCCACTAAGTTGCAGTGGATAGATTCACACAAGTTACTGATGTCAAGTAATGTTAGTAGTGGGCCATATGGTTACAGGTCAGATGTGAAGCTGTGGGATATCAGGTCACAGAAAATTGTCTGGGAGTGCCGGGAATCAAACCCGGGACCTGCTGTTCATCAGGCAAATTCTGACTCTCTTTCCGATTGTTTTGCTGATGTGACAGTTAGTGAGCGATTTGACAGCATATTTAAATTAGGTGTGAGGAATGGGGGCCTATTTATGGCGGATTTGAGGCAGCTTAACAACAGTAATCCATGGGTGGAACTGGGGGATACTAATCCAGCGCTTGGAGGGGCACAGAATAGGATTTTGGGGTATGGTAAACAGGTTTTTGTTAGCAGGGGAGGGGATATAGAGGCATGGTGTGAAGTGGGTCTGAGGGAGAAGTCAAAGATTCTAAGGAAAAATATCGTGGATAATAAGCAAGGCAGCGAGAGGATAACAAGAATGACGGCAGGAGGGAACAGACTTTTTGTTGCTAGGAAGGGTTTGCAGGGTGTTGAAGTGTGGGATAGTTTGAGAGCAAAGGCTGCAAGTAACAGTCTGGTTTGAGAAAATTCTTTAGTTTCAGTGTTGGATAAGGGAAAGTTATTCTGTATTGTATCATATAAAGATAGGTCACTGTGCTTCCACAAACGTGGCTTAGAATGTTTAGAGACTTGGTTGGAATCTGTTTCTCTAAACTAAATAGGGAGGAGGGCATTGCAGGTCAAGTCTCAAATTGAAGAATTCAATTTTATTCTTTAGTTTGTAATGTAATATATGTATTTCTTTTAATTTGTAAGCTATTTGTGGTATAATTTTTCAAGCCATTACAGTTTTAGTGTGCCCAAATGAATAAACTCCGTTCTCTAATTCTGTAATGTAATATACAGCTAGTTTTTGATTTGGTATATTACAGGCCAAGCGTGCCCAATTGACCAAATTCCATCAAATGTTTCTGTAATGTAAAGTATGCGTAGCTTTTAGTTTGGGATATTCTCAACCTATAATGCCAATTATCCAAAGTTTCATTCTTTAGTACCTATATTTCTTTTTGCATACAAGTATTGAATTTTTATTTCCTTTGTAGTTCACTGTATCTACTGAAAATGGTCCTGGAAGCATATCATAAGCTTCGAAAAAGAAGAGCATTGGGTTCTGTTCTATTATTTTGAGCAGGGCAAAAGGCATTACAGGAATGGTGCCCTATTTAATGTGTATTCAATAATTGGGTAATCTAAGTTTGTAGGAATTTGTTGTATATAATATAATTTTGTCTATTGTCCGAAAGTGTTGCTACAATAAAAACTTGGGGAGCAAGCCTTGCTATCTGCCCAGATCCTAGCGTGTAATTCTGTTCTAATTTGAAAAGGGAAAGGATCATTACGGGTGAAGTTGCCAATTGAACAAATTTCAACCATCTGTTCTTTAATTTAAAATACGTTTCTAACTTTTCACTTGGAAGCTTATTGTTTTTGCATGTGCACAGAAGTTTTACTGCTACATCTGTTACACATTGTGTCTGTTATCAGAAAGTGTTGCTGAAAACGTATTAAAATTTTGTAAGCTGGAGTCTAGTGTCAGAAAATGTTACCAAAAAATTGATCAAAATTCAATGGGAAAGCAATCTTCTTTGACTAGAAATTGGCCATTCTATTCAATTTTGAAGATGCGAATGGATATTGTAGATTTACTGCCCTTCTGAACCAATTCCTTTTTATTCGCCCGATGTAAAATACATTTACCTATGGGTCTCAAAGTGTTTTTCATGCAATAATTTTTTGCATCATATTCATCATGGCTACTGCCACAAAAGCCAATAAATTAAAATGTGGAACCAAACTATCAAACAAGAAGTAGTTCTGAAGCTGTTTGCTGAGATGATAATCACAAAAACTCCTCTATAATAAGCTGTAGTGGGGGAGAAAAGGCATATTATTTGCTCTAGCCGTTAATGTAGAAAAATCAAGAAAGTGAGATATATACTGTTAATGTAAATTGGAATTGTAGTTCTGTAGTTCTAGTATTCACTATTCATCCTTGAGTAGTTAATTGTTTTCAAGTGAAATTAAAGCAAGTCCTTTATTATTTACCACTTGATTGTTATATCAAGTATACTGTGCCCATTTCTTGGAAAAAGAATATTGCACTGAATGTCTTAGAATGTTCATGCCAGTGGTCATCCGAAATGTTGATGCTGTAAAGGTCACACACAGTTTAATCCAGAAACACTTAGATCCTTTGACTACTCATGTTAAGTTTCCTTGCCACCCACATCAATTCTCTCTCGCTGCAATATCCTTTGGCTCCTCATAGGAACAATTTCTTCTTCATCCTCTGAATCTCGTGGTTCAGCTTGAAGGAGCACCTATTTTGGATAAGCCTCATTACTACTTGTCCCCAGTAAATGACAACCCTTCTGTTAATAACTCATCCAGGTCTCATGATACACTTTCAAATGACACCACCCAACTAGTATGGAGTCTCAACCAGCTAAACCACAACTTAGGCAAACCATGACTCTTTCCTCCCTCTCATGGTGGAATGCTTAGTCAATTTTGTAACTCTATAGGATCAACATGCCAGATTACATATCTCCAATAGCCTAAGAATGTCGCTCTTCTGCCACGAAACCTTGAGCTTTGAAAATATATGGTTGCAGAGTCTGAAGAAAATCCTCTTGTACGGCCTTGCGAGACATCAATAGGTCAAGAAAATTATCTCTGAGACTACCATCCCTGCATCGGCAAATAAGAAACCGAACTCAAGCCTCCGACTATCTATTATCTAACGTTTCAGCCTGCACCAATCTCCTAGAGCAATCTGGCTCACCATAGTAAGGACAAAGCAAAATCTGAAGACATATTCAAGACCACCTTACAATGGGGCATTTATTTTTTGGCATCTATATAGATATATCATATGACTGTTCTTTCTTCTCTTATATTCTCTATATTACATGATCTGAATTTAAATACCTTATTTTATAGTCTTCTGTGACTCTCCTGAAGTGCGATCACTCTTGTTCAACCTGTGGCCATTGTCCATTTTACTGTCTTGGTTTGCTTTTTGTATTGGTCAATCTCTTGATGATCTTCAGGCTCTTCGAAGTCACTGGTTTCTACTTTCTTTGACGTGTCATCTTTGGACCTGTGGCCATTGCCCATTTAACTGTCTTGGTTTACTTTTTGTATTGGTCAATCTCTTGAGTATCTTCAGACTCTCTGAAGTCAATGGTTTCTACTTAATTTGACAAGTCATCTTTGGCATTGGTAATCTTATTGCTGGAATATTTTATAACGTTCTTTATTAGGAGATGGAATAGTACTGCTGCAATGTCCTGGTCAAAATACTTATGCAAATCTGATCCTTAAGCTCCTCTTAACATTTATTATTGGATGACAACAATATAAGATCCTTGTATTAAAATCATAATGTAGACAACTCAATTTATTTACTGTTAAACTTTATATAGCAGCAATACATCACATTTCCAAACAACAAATGGCATATGTAACTCCCAATCTTCTTTTTATAGTGAACAGCAAATAACAGATGCAATATCACGATCCCTTTCTTATTACAACAATGGCTGTATTACATTCAAATGATTCTGCAATATCAACAATTACAACAAAAATAATCTCTTATGTTCGTACCAACAGCAATAGCAGCGAATTGGGCTAATGTAGCACGGTGGGAATACATGTCCAATGAAGCTAAAAATTTAACTCTGAGTTTTCCCTTTAAAATCATTAAGGTTTTCATCTTATGATTTCCTCACTCAAATACAGACACTCAAAATGATTTACGTAAAAAGATTTGTGTATAGTGTAGACGCAGATGCCAGAAAGGATGCGTTCACTCTTTTGTATAAATTAAAACAATATTATTTCGGCCACAAATCAAGCCTCCAACTTGATTTTGATTAGAGATTTTGGCTGGGAAAGATTCTGCTTTTGAAAGTTATGGCGGCAAAAATAGATCATTGATGACATTATGACTTGCTGGGAAGAGGACAGATATAAAGGTGAGAATATTGGTGATCAAGGGTTGGATATATCACATTACTCATACTAAAGGTTGAGGCATTGGCAGTCGAACAATGGGCATGTCGGTAAAGACAGGTCTGAAAGTTTGAGGAATACATTGGCAGAGTTGGGGGAAGATGGAAGGCATCACAGGATGGAGAAGTCTGAAACTTCGACAGAAATACATTGGCAGAGTTGGGGGAGGATGGAAGGCATCACAGGATGGAGAAGTCTGAAACTTCGACAGAAAGAAGGGAAAAATGGAGTTGGAAGCAAAGTCATACTCAAAATGGGGAAACATGCAGTAAATGGGCCCACTGGAGACACACAAGAAGATACCTAATATGTATAGTGTTACAGGACTCGGCGAGTTCCGAGCTGAGCCAGGCTCGCCGAGGCAAATTGACCCGGCTCCAGGACTCGGCCGAGTCCTAGGCGAGTCTGCAGGACTCGCTGAGTCCTTGGACTCCGTGGACTCACCGAGTCCCGTGGCCTGGACTCGGTGCATTCAGCCACGTCCAAGAAGCAAAAAATAAATTTTTTTATTCAGGCGTTGTCATTTTTTCAGCTCCGGGGCATGAGGATTTATACAAATATAACATTTAAGTATTATTTCTTATACTTTAAGTTATATTTGTATAAATACATTCCAGGATGTTTGAGATAGGTTTCAACTTCATAGGAGTTAAAATGCAGATTCTAGATTTTGGGGGTTTTCAAAAAATTCCAGACTTAGCCAAATTTCAGGATTTAGGATGTTTGAGATAGGTTTCAACTTCATAGGAGTTAAAATGTAGATTCTAAATTTTGGGGGTTTTCAAAAAATTCCAGACTTAGCCAAATTTCAGGATTTAGCATGCCTTCAACAGTGTTATCTCCCACAACTTGTCCTAGATTTTTGAGGGCAAATTGAAGCTGGAACAAGGATTTTTCTAATGATTCTAAGACCTAAAAAGGTCATTCTATCATTTGCAAAGACTTAGAAGAGAGGAAAAAGGCTTGGGAGAAGAATATAGGGGTTTTAGAAAATAGATTAGCAAATGGATTGGCTAGAGTGTGAGGACACCTAGTGGAGGACCCTGAGGCTGAGAGTGAGGGGTCTGAGGATGATGATGATTATGAGGAGGATGAGGATGCCACTGAGGTTGAGCCTTAGACACAGGGACAGAAGATGGCTGCAAAATATTCCATGACCTATCATTAGGCGTACACGTAGGAAGACATAGGGCCTTAGTCTTCTAGGCTCTAGCTTTTATTTTGATATATGTTTTGAACTTTTCATTCCTTGGATTTTCATATTCCATGAATATTGTAGACTTTTGACAATGACACCATTTATATTTCAAATTTCTAATGTGTTATTTAGTAACTAGTTTAACAATTAACTTATTTTTTTCAGAAATTCGCATTTATACTTATGTGATCAATGTAAACTTGTTTATGTGTGCAAAGTAGCTTCTATTGATCTCAATTATTGTGTCTTTGATGTTAATTGACTAAATGATGCATGAAAAAAGTTTAAATCCTTAAACATCTTTGAATTTCTTGGGTTTTTCAATTTGCCGAGTCCTTACCAAGTCCGGGCACTGAGTCCGAGTCCGAGCTTGAATCCAGCTTGCCAAGTCCGAGGTGAGTCCGAGTCTTGTAACACTGGTCACTATAGACTTAGATCAACAGGAAATGGGGAATGACAACTGATATGGGAGATGGGCCCAGTTACAAGGATGCCACTTTTAAATAGAGATGGAGATGGAAAAATTATAAAAATATGTCTCAATATAATTTAAATTTTGAAAATAATATTTTTACAATAGATTCGCAACTTTAAAGAACACACAATACTAAAGTTCTTTGAAAAATATTGACATTATAAAGTATCAAGATATTTGAAAGTAGAGTTTAAATATAAAAATATTGATATTATAAAGTATCAAGATGTTTGAAAGTAGAGTTTAATTATATTGATATTTAGCAATAATCATTACGACATACAAAATTATTTTAAAATGTATAACCTACAGATGACAGACAGAGATTCGGAGGTGAAAGCTATTAAATAAAGAGCATGGTGTGAGGGTCCTCAAAGATGACTATATTTTCAATTTTAAATCAGCTGATCAAATTTCAATACATGTTAAAATTGTAAACTCTATTATTTTGTCTTGGAACATTATCTCTTTGGGTTTTGATAGGAAAAAGCTACAACTTTTTAATGAAATAAAAGTAAAATTACAAGTTTAATGGTGTATTTCTTTAATTCTTTTAGCTTTTTTCAGTCAGGCAAATTCAGCTTCATATGACACGTTTGAGAAGTTTTCCGAATTTCAAGCCCTTCTAGGAGACAGATGCAAAAGTACTTCGTCTGAAGTTCCTAAAGTGTGGAACTATACTCATATAAGCTTTGGAGATCGGAATGAGTATCAAGTTTCATGGTATGAGTCCCTTGGTAAACCATACACACATGGAGATGTCATTGTATGGATTTCTGAAATGGGGATGTATTTCCAGGAGAGGAGATGAGCGTCAAGGGTGAGGGTAGGAGTCTCTTCCATCAGCCTCAATACCTCCTCAATCTGGGTATTATCTGGGCCTAGCTGGTGGAACCACAAACAGGTGCCCCATCCTCTATAAATATGAAATCTAAGCCTGAAAGCATAACAGCTCGGCAAGGGCATGAAGCTTGAGAGTACACCAGCTTTGCAGAGGTTTGAATCGGGGAAGAAACCAATACAGTACTCTGCCTTAATCATCATATATGAATTTTGTTCATAACACTGAAAAATGAAATTATCTAGCTGTTCTACAACATTAGGATTAAACTTATTAGATTTTCACAGTCTATGAATGATAGCTTTAATTATTTCTAGATTCAACTATGTATATATTTTAGCATCATAAAACATTGATACAAAAATAATATGATTCGAAACATTAATACAAAAATATATACACAACTGAATCTAGAAACAATTCAAGCTAACATTAAGAATGCTATGACAAACCATAGATGGAGGTTGTCTGAAACACTTCAGCTATGTCAGGGAAGAAGGGAAAATAATAGAACAAAAGAAAAGGAAAATTATTCTGTAAAGAAACAGGGACATTGTGTAGAATGACATTCCTTTTGAGACACTGATTTGAATCTGAAAATTGCTAATATTCTTTGGTTACACTGGGAATAATGGTTTATACAGCTTAAGAAACTAATGAAATCAGTAAGTGGTGCTTTCTCTCCAGAGGACCCCTTTTTGCATGTTTGGAAGATCATTTTTTACCTATTTGTGTATAAAATCTTCAAAGATGTATACTAGTTTAAGGAGTTTAGTTTTGTTCAATGATTTTTTCAATAATACATTATTAAAAATGTTCATTACATTTTAATAATTGGTTTGATATAAAAGGTACTTTGGAATTCAGAGGGCAACAAATTGTAGTTAGAAACATAGTATCAATTGTAGTTAGGGGCCTGGTTTGATTGACAATAGCTTTCTGTTATGAAGTACGAGGTCACAAGGTCAAATTCTAGCATTGCTTTTCAAGTTAAAAGCTTTGTAACGTTTTCATGTTTGCTTAACAGCATGTTATTTTCCTGATCATACTCTACGAAAACAGAACTAGCTCAAAGCTTAAGTATTTATGTGCCAGAGATAGTCAAAACTGAATTAATTAGCAATTGGCTTCTTTAGTTCACATTCAAATCTCCTACAAGAATATATGCTAATCTAAACAGCCTCTAGTGTCCAAGTTTATCAGCTCAGTTATCTTAATTTATGAAAAAATGGACGTCTTTACACATGGCTCATCCGGAGCAACATCCCGTCTTTTGATTGTTCAATAAGTCATTGACTTGAATCGTCTGGCCTTTCTTGGGCATCGTCGTCATGTTGCCTTTGGGCTCCAAGACTTTCTTGCTGATTACTTTGTAAATATGGGTCAACACATGCTTGAAAGCATTTTCTACATTGTAAGAATTCAGAGCAGATGTTTCCATAAAATATAGACCTTCCCTCTCTGCAAAAGACTTAGCTTCTTCTGGACTCACTTGTCTTATATGATTTAAATCGCTCTTATTTCCAATTAGCATCAGCACAATGCCTGGATCAGACTGATCTCTCAACTGTTTTAGCCATTTTTCAACATTCAGAAATGATTCATGTCGACTGATATCGTAGACTAGCAATGCCCCCAGAGCTCCACGGTAGTATGCATTCGTTATAGCTCGATACCTGAAAACACAAAAGCCCAGCATAATGATTTTGTCTGATATGGTTCTAAATAGAAAAAAATCATACAAATGGCTCAGCTAAAGAAGTTGAATTGATCTTCGTAATAGATTTCATGGGGTAAGGTTTGAATGCAATGGAATTAGGAACGATGGGTTAAAGATTGTATTTATGATCAAAACTTACATCCAGACTAATCCATTGTCTACTTAGGCTACATGTGCTAGGACATAGTACTTGTTTTAAAATCTGCTTTTCAAGCATAATTTTGCGTTCAAGAATGATAATGCATGTAATGTCTATGTATTCTTTAATTTAAAATTCTTTTACCAAATCAGAGCTATGGATCATAATTTTAGTTATTTAGAGCCCTCAACTACTGGTAATTGAAATATGGAGCAAATGAAGTGGTGTTTAGAGGGGTTCTTTTTTGATGGCCTCTCTTTACTAATTAAATTAAATTTGAAAACCAGGAGCCAGGGTTGGTCCTTTTTGGTTGATAACAAACTATTTAAACACAGATTTTAATGGCACTATTGCTTAAACATTGCAAATACCATCCAAATGGACATATTTGTCTCTTTAGATTGGTAGAGCAAATACTGGATTTATAAATATATGGAAACATTTTTCAATAATCAATATTTGATTATTTTTTGATATTTCGAGTACTATCTTAAGAATAAAAATATTCGGCAAATGAAGTATAATTCCATACTGCAAATAATAGAAAGGGAAGAGTATTTGCTGTGTAACTGTCTCTGTTGTTACACATAATACAGTCCCGTTTCACAGTGAAGTTCAATCTTCTTGATTCAAAATTTAGGAAAGAACATAGACTAGTAGCTTTCTTATTAGTGCTTCAAGTGAAAACAGATATCAAACTCTCTGTTCCATTTATGCTGAATTATGTTTCTTGGATTTCATAGAATAGAGGCCTTCTTTTGGGTTGGAAGAGCCCACTTTTTTCATATACTGGAATGGGCAGCCCATGGAAACTATTTTTTCCTTTGGCTTAGTGCCATGGTTTGAGGGGTTTCTAATCCTCCAAACTTGCTTAAGGTTTTCCTCCTAACATCATCACTTATCTTGGTGCATCTGGGAGATCAAAGCTTGGTCTCCCTATGAGCCAGTCATTCGACTTTGTATAAGCTAGGTTCAGAGTTATTTCCCAGGTCATTCTGTTAAAAATTTGGACTGAACAACTGTTGTGACTCTCTTATAAACTACATCCAGATTTAGTGTAATATATTCTATGATCTATGCCGCAAAATCCTGTTCAGAGTTAGTTTCCATGTAATTAGTCTCTGAGAAACATCCTCTATACAAGAGAAAACAAGATAGAGCTACAAGATACAAAATTTTATTCCTTTTCTCTTTGAAACCAAATTCACCTAAAGAAATCTACAACAGACAATGTATGGAGATTCATAAACTATTCACATAGGATTCTGTAGTCTGTACAATTCATGTGAGGCATGCAAAACAAAAAGCTCAAAAAGTGCAGAGATGACTCTACCTCTCTTGACCAGCAGTATCCCATATTTGGCCTTTTATAACGATGTCATCAACCTTGATGCTGCGGGTTGCAAACTCAACGCCTATGGTTGACTTGGACTCCAAATTGAATTCATTCCTTGCAAACCTCATTAGCAGATTAGATTTCCCCACACCAGAGTCCCCAAGAAGCACAACCTTGAAGAGATAATCGAAAGTGTTATCTGACCTGTTATAATTCATTCTTACTCTTGGACAGTCTTAAAGTTGCAAGCAGTTGACCCCAACTAGATTTCTACAGGTTTCTGACAAAACCAATTGTATCCCTCACCCAGGTCATAAACTTATCAGCTTACAAAGCTTAAGAAAATCCAAAAATATTGGTTCTTGTCGATCACAGTACGCTCTACCACCAATGCCAGGCTTATCAAATAAAAATAAAAAGATAATTATTTTACTCAAATTTTTGGCATTTCAGAGACTCTTCTTCTGTTCTCTCCCCTTATTCCTAGAAGATTCTGAGAACACAAGAAGGCTTTTTGACATTAAATACAAAGGCAATTTCATTACTTCTAGTATTACTCAAAAGTCTGCAGGCCCGTTCAAGATATACATTGGATGAAATGTATGCTTACAAGTTCTTATGCATTTAAAAAATAACCATATTTTAATTAGACAGGTCATAGGTTTAGTATGTCTTTCTCTCCTGTCTCATCTCTATGAAGTCTACTTGGAAGCATATGCCAACATACACTACCGGTATCTTGTTGAAATGAGTCCAAATACGATTGCTTCTATAAATGTATTATTTAAATTTAACAAATAGAAATTAAAATATATTAATAAATGTTTGTTTATATTATGTTATTTATGGGATAGTGTGGTGGTTAAATTGTGACATTGTTGATATAAAGTTTAAATTCTTGTTAGATCATGATGTTCATGGACTTTGAATACCGGCAGGACCAATCTACTCATGGGCCTTGAATTTCCGCAAAACTCTTGCTGGATCAATGTACTTGAGACTTGAACCACCAATGTTAGTGCAGAGGAGTATTCATACATTTGCTGTGTAATTGTCTCACTGTTGTTATGCATAACAGTCTTGTTTCACAGTGAAGTTCAATATTCCTGATTCAAAATTTAGGAAAGAAAATAGACTGGCAACTTTATATCAAACTCTCTATTCCATTTCTGCTGAATTGTTTTTCTTGGATTTCAGAGTAGAGGCCTTCTTATGGGTTGGAAGAGCCCATTTATGGGCTGGTATAGGCAGCCCATGGAAACTGTTTTTCCCTTCTTTGGCTTAGTGCCATGGTTTGAGGGATTTCTAATTTTCTGCACTTGCTTAAGGGTTTTCTCCCAACATCATTACTCATCTTGGTGCCTCTGGGAGATCAAACCTTGGTCTCTCTATGAGCCAGTCATTTGACTTGGTAAAATCTCGGTTCTGAGTTATTCCCCAGGTCATTCTGTTAATAATCGTTAAGCTAGAAACCATATAATTTGGACTTAACAACTGTTGTGACTCTCTTATAAACTACATTTAGACTTAGTGTAATATATTCTATGATCTATGCAGCAAAATCCTCTACAGAGTTAGTTTCCTTGTGATCAGCCTTTGAGAAACATCAGCTATACAGGAGTAAACAAGATATAGCTACAAGATAAAATATCTCAGATCTTTTCTCTTCAAAACAAAATCACCTAAAGAAATCTAACACAGACAATGTATGGAAATTCATAAACTATTAACATAAGATACTGTACTTTTCACGTGAGGCATGGCAAAACAAAAAGCTTAAAAAGTGCAAAGATGACTGTACCTCTCTTGACCAGCAGTATCCCATATTTGGCCTTTGATCACGGTGTCATCAAGCCTGATGCTGCGAGTTGCAAACTCAACACCTATGGTTGACTTGGACTCCAAATTGAATTCATTCCTTGCAAACCTCATGAGCAGATTAGATTTCCCCACCCCGGAGTCCCCAAGAAGCACAACCTTGAAGAGATAATCAAAAGTGTTATCTGACCTGTTATAATTCAATCTTATTCTTGGACAGTCTTAAAGTTGCAACCAGTTGACCCCAACTAGATTTCTACAGGTTTGTGACAAAACCAATTGTATTCCTCACCCAGGTCATAAACTTATTAGCTCAGAAAGCTTTAAGAAAACTCAAAAATGTTGGTTGTTGTCAATTACACTAGGCTCTACCATCAACTCCAAACTTACCAAATTATAAGGAAAAAGAATTATTTTAGTCAATTTATTGACATTTTAGAGGCCCTTCTTCTCTCCAGTTAATATGAGGTTGATTTCTCTGTTGAAGCATAATGAATTGATGAACATCTTTTCTTATTTACTGAAGATCAAGAAGGGGTACCACCCCTAATTTACTTCTGAGATACTCAAATGTACTTTTCGGTAATAGCTTTGTGAATATGTCGACACCCTGTTCTTTTGTGGGAACATATTCCAATCTTACTTTATTTTGCACCTGCTCTCTCAAATAGTGATACTTTATAGCCATATGCTTTGTTTTAAAGTGCATGACATGATTTTTTTTTCCTACAAGATTCTGAGAGCCCAAGAAGGCTTTTGACATTTAATACAAAGACAATTTCATAACTTCTACTATTACTCAAAAGTCTGCAAGCCCTCTCAAGATATATATTGGATGAAATGTATGTTTGCAAGTTCTTATGGATTTAAAAAAATAGCATATTTTAATTAGACAGGTCATAGTTTTAGTATGTCTTTCTCTCCCGTCTCATCTCTATGAAGTCTACTGCTGATTAGAAATGATTCGACATCTTATTAAATGAGATTTTTATCAATATTTAATTATAATGAACTTTCAAGTTTAGGTTGTCCGTTCAACTTCTAATGGGAATGCAAATGTAATGACCTTTCAACTTCAAGTGAAGATTTATAAAGAGGCTGAAGCCAAATTCAAGGGCAAAAAGAAATGGAGACACATCTTGTTTGCTGAAATTGCTATCAGATCTTATGGAGTTCATGGGCATACATCTCATCCACGGGATTGCCCAACGAGTTTATGGGCACACATCTCATTCACGGGATAGCCCAACTTCTATGAACTTGACAAACAACTCATCTACGAGTTTGTCCAAGCAGATCAATTAATGAGCATCCATCTCACTTACGAGATTGTCCAAAAATTGTACCAGATTCTTAGAATTATGAATGAAGAAAAATTTTAAAATTGTTTATTGTGTATTTACAATACCAATGTTTCTTCTTTCGGTATTGTCCTCTGAATTGACAAAATAATTCAGATAAGAGGTATCAGAGCGGGAACACTCCTTTCGGTATTGTCCAAAATAATACATTGTTATGGTTTTGAATTCATTTTGTGAATGAACGGTTTCATTTGAGAAGGAAATGATTTAAATATTTTAATGTTCATTTTCAAATGTGTTGGAGACGGTTTCAAAGAACAAGAAGACAAGCATTAGTCTTGAGATATAAGGAAACGGTTTCCCAAGAAACCGTTACACGAGTTATTGCTGGTTACGATTTATGATATCGGCTAGATCGGTGGGTTGATTCATGCCACGAAATATCAGAAGGAAGATGCATCGACAGTCTGTTAAAAGAAACTGAGAAAAGCCTATACACAGTGAGAGTTAAATTCAGTCGGCCAATTGTACATAAGGACATAGATGAAGGTTATTATATGTCAAGTTGTTCGTGACAGTCAAACAGACCCTTGAGCACTGCGGTTATTGTGAGGAAAAGATTTTCAATGTTATCAGCAATCCTTATGTTAGTATTCAGCCTTGAGAAGAAAAAAAAAGAAGTTGGTGAACTTAGATCCACAGGTGCATGTTCGTGGCAGATTCAACTCCAATCCATGGTGAAGGTGAAACGTCGCTTGTTAAAAGAAGTATATGCAGTATATAGAATGGTGGTAGTGGAAATGGCGCTCCACCTTCAGGTGGAGGTTTTGGAAATATCCGTATTCACATACTGCAGCAGAATTATGCTCCAAAAGAAGCATTGAAAACTTTTCTGGTATCCATGGGAACTGATATGAAAGAGTTTTGTTTTGTTTTGAGTCGGGTTCTTAAGTTTAACAGAGAATATATATTATTGATGTGTTCGATTTGATAGTGCTCGGTTTCAAAACAGTTTCAAGAAACCGTTACCATTGATAATGAACAGTGTGGCCCGAAAGGTGGCGAAGTATGCATTCGGTTACTAAGAAGGAAAGATGGAAGCCGTTATTACCTACAGTGAATGTATTGTTTATTCATGTTGATATTACTAATTTAATGGTTTCAATTCGTGAAATAGTTATTGAAAGTTATTGAAATTGGTTATAACGCATAGAAGCCGTGCATCGACATTTACTATGGAGAAGAGAACCTGAGAGTGATGTATTGACAGCCGCTTTGGAGGGTGAAGGATCTAATTGGCAGAGTTGTTTTCTTTTGAACAATAAATACAGATATCGAGTATCATCCTTAAAATGACAGCGAAGGTCATTATATTTTGTACTCGGCCTTGGGAAACAAAGAAGGTGGCGAGCATACATATGCACATGCTCGTGTTCAAACTAGCCTGCACCGTGATGAAAGATAATCTCCACTCGACATGAAATAAAAATCGTTGCTTCATTTGGAAGATGGTAGGGCAATGGGGCCCATTTCCTTCTAAGGAAGGAGGAATGATCAGAAATGATTCAACATCTTATTAAATGAGATTTTTATCAATATTTAATTATAATGAACTTTCAAGTTTAGGTTGTCCGTTCAATTTCTAATGGGAATGCAAATGTAATGACCTTTCAACTTCAAGTGAAGATTTATAAAGAGGCTGAAGCCAAATTCAAAGGCGAAAAGAAATGGAGACACATCTTGTTTGCTGAGATTGCTATCAGATCTTATGGAGTTCATGGGCATACATCTCATCCTCGGGATTGCCCAACGAGTTTATGGGCACACATCTCATTCACGGGATAGCCCAACTTCTATGAACTTGACAAACAACTCATCTACGAGTTTGTCCAAGCAGATCGATTAACGAGCATCCATCTCACTTACGAGATTGTCCAAAAATTGTACCAGATTCTTAGAATTATGAATGAAGAAAAATTTTAAAATTGTTTATTGTGTATTTACAATGCCAATGTTTCTTCTTTCGGTATTGTCCTCTGAATTGACAAAATAATTCAGATCAACTGCATAGGCTCTATGAAGTCTACTGCATAGGTTGAACATGGAAAGCATTGATCTTGGAAGCATATGCCAACATAAATTAACGGTATCAAACAATCTTATTATTCAAATTTAATATTTAGAAATTAAAATGTAGTAAGAAATATTTTATTTATGGTGATATTAGTAAGTTATTTAAATATATTGTAAATTTATTTGTTTATATTATGTCATTTATGAGATATTATGATGGTTAAATTGTAACATTGTTGATATTGTCATCAAAATTCATGTTAAAATTTTGAGCACCTGCTGGACCAATGCACTCATATGCCTTGAATTTCCTAAAGCTCCTGCTGCATCAATATGTTTGCAGGAACATTCATACCAAGAAATGAAGTCTCCATATTCTGAATTTGAATCATGTATTTATACTAATATAAGATTTCCATACCAATTCATACATATGATAAAATATTATAATAAATCTAAATATTAAAAGAAACTGATGAAAAATTACACCGTTGTAAACTCCTAAGATAAAATCCAACTATACAACAAATACCCGTTTGGAAATTAAATCCCTGGTATTCATCGTCTCTTGGAGCTTACAATGATTTTGACATACTCGAGGTGTTGTTGCCTTGCTATTACTTAATTTTACATTCATCAAATTTAGAAGAAATGAAAACAATAAGTTCAATCGGATAAAGGATACTGAAATAACATATTACAGTGGTCCCAAGCGTAGCCTGCATCCTTGTAAGCTCCGATATTGTAGCCCCATCAAAAGAACCCAAACAAAAGATAACTAGACAAAAGACAAGTTCAAAACTATTGTTAATTAAATAACTTTGAACATGGTTTATACCGAGAGCATATGGATACATGCTGTAAATTTATCTAAAAAAAATAAATCTAATCTCAACTTTGGGTATACAAGTCTGTTTGTTTGCTGGAATTAGATTGGAATTGGGATTGTCAAATTTCGGAATTGACATTTTTGATGTTTGTGTTCAAAACATGAAAATGGAATAGGGATTTGTTAATTCCCATTTACCCCAAAACCAAGATTTGAATCTTTCTAAGTGGAATTAGAAAATCAATTCCAATTCCACTTAAATGAGAATGAGGGTAAGCAAAATTTATAATATTTTGAAATCCATATGCAAAAAACATTTTCCATCTTTTCATTATGAATTCTAGGTGTGGTTCCAGTCATATTCCAAAAACTATTTTCTAGATTTAAAACTTCCAGAATTGTCAAATACTGGAATTTGACAATTCCAACATTATTTAATTCCAGCAACCAAACAAAAAGAAATTTCAATTTTGAAAAATTGAGAAATAATTGATTGCTAACTGATTCAAACTGCTGATAAAATAAGTATTTCTAAGACTCCACCATAGACTCTGATAAACTCATCTGTACAAATGTTCACATGAAGGTAAAAGTGCTTGCATCCATCAATTGAGTACCGGTGATAGAATGAGCCTATGATTTGACTAGAGTTTGAAATATGTTTATTTGCTATTTATTCAATTTAAGGAACTTTAACAAAATTTTCATGAAATGCAATTCATAATTTCTTTTGATTCTATTAAACTACTCTTGAACTTGTTTATTATTTTGGTTCCTACATATTGGAATACAATTGGAATAATATCATAAAGATATGTTTGGTGTTACGTTATTGGTATATTGTAGACAATCAAAACTTTTGTTAAGATAAATAAATAAGGAAAAAAATAAATCTGTGAATGCATTGATATGCAATTAAACTCAAGAAAGTGAGAATGAAAATAATATATTGAAAGATTTGTTAAAAATGGAAACTCTATTTTATCAAGACACATCTCTCCATAAATAAACTTATTTAAGGATCTATGGATCCATTATTTGAAGAACAAAATAAAATATCAATTAATGTTCTTCAATATTTTACGTGGTATCTGAATGATTAACTATTTTTGTGCCCATGCTAGTAATCTGTAAGTAATGGGAGACTACCATATCTATTAACTGATGACAAGAATTTTTGCCCCAATACCATCTTAATAGCCCATGCTTTTTAAAAACTAACTATGAATGCTCATTCTGACTGTCCGTGAAGAACAAGAAACATCACATTGACAATGATTTCCTCATATGAAGAGACCAATATATTAAATTCTCTCCCTATTTGAGTTGACATCCTACTGGACTTTATCTATGTCATCAGCACTCTTATTTGCCAACAGATCAACTTCTTTATTCCCCTCTTTAAAAATATAATTAACGGTGTAGGACTCAAGGGACCTTGGCAATTCCTTGGCCTGGTCCAGGAGAGCCTGAAGCCTCAACCCCAATGCGTTAACTACAATGTTGAATTCCTTTCGATTTCTAGTTTACAGACCCCACATCCTTGCTCAAGAGCATGCCACGTATCACGAAAAAAACTCTACTTTATTGTTAGTCCTATTTGGATGTCTTTTGGAGGACCATATGACTACTTTTCCTTCCCTCTTTCTTAAAATGTAACTGATCCCAGACTGACTCGACTTACCTCTCAAGGAGCCATCAAATTTTAATTTAAACCATCCAAATTATGGATGCTTCTAGTTCACTTCCTAGCCGAAGGAGATGCCAACCTGTAAAATCTGCAACATCTTCTATTTGATTCAAAAGTGATTTTAAAACTTCTTCATTCGCTACAATGACAATAACTCAATATCGCAATGTATATTTACACTTGATTGTGTTAAGATTTCATAATTAGGATCATATCTAGACCTAGATCTAAGCTTCAAGGGTTCACTCATGATGTTCTTGCCTATGTATCCTTTCGTGGGAAGTCAAAGGCTTCATAGCTTGTACTAAGAGGGAGTTTATTCTCTCATCTTGATGAGATCTCTGTTCTCTCTTTAATCATGACTAATAATTAAGTGTAATCTATTAACTTAGTCCCATTACAATAAAAGATACTTATTGCCATCAAGTTTCAATTCCGTACCCATCATTACTAATCATTAGTTATACCAACTTACACATACAATTTGTTTATTAAAATTATTAAAGATATAAAATTGAGTGTATAGGCTCTTATTGTTGATAAAATAAAACAGAGACTTAACTAATAAGTTACATAAGCTAAACTCCACCCTTTCATTTTCCTTTATATCTTAGATTAACCATTTGATGATGATAATTTACTCTAAGGTTCATCAACTTATATAGACAAAGTTAGAATGCAAGGTTTGAATGCTAAATACACTTACAAAAAAAAGGATTCTCGGGTTTTCTTTTCAATTTTTTTTCTAATGATCCAGTTTCCTTTGTGGAGTAGCATTCGTTTATTATGTGATCTTTTCTTATACAAAATTGATTTTCATGATTGGTTTGATTCTCTCTTATACAAGAGGTTTGTATCCTTGATCACAAACTCTTCCTTATTTGCAAAAAGCATGTCCATTATAAACAAATTCCCTTACTTGCGGGCTTAAAGTGTTTCACCCTTTATCAATAATCTATTTTTCCTACCTAACAATAGGGGGGTTAAAATATGTATTCTTGTTCTCCTTCCCTCTTGGTATCAAAGTCACGATTTTTTTTTAAGAATGCCTTTTGAGGTAGATGTCTTGGAACAAATATCTCTTCCTCCTAAGGATCCATTTACACATGTTGCAAGATTTCTTTTTACACAATTATATTTCCTTGGCTATAGAAAGAGTTAGGCCTCTTTTTCTTTGGTTACACATACATTGTTTCTTAAAGGATATCTCCTTGGTGTTGAAGGTGGTTATCCTTGTTATAATTTTCCTTAAGATGCCATCATAACTTTATGTTTCCATCTTATGGAGGAGGCATATATTTGGTCTCATTGTGTCTTATATGTCAGATTCCTAAATCCTTTTGCATTCTTGTGTGTTATTTAGCAAATTTCTGAAGGAGACAATGCTTTCCTTGAATAATCCTTTTATGCCCTTGTACATCCTTTTATGCCTTGTTGTATTATTATGGTGAATTTCCTTGTATACAATGCTTTGCTTGGTTAATCCTTGAGATGCGTTGGCTAGCATAACACAATTTTTTAGAGTATTAACTCCATCTTTGCACCAAATGCTCTTATGGGATGAATGGAACTAGCATAACAAAATTTGCTAGACCATTTTCTACTCTTCCTCCTCTTTCTCTCATGAATCACCTAGCATAACACTATTTGCTAGCACGTGGAATCTATGGTTTCTCTCTTCTCTATTTCATGATCTCATGACTTTGCTAGTTGGTTGGATCATAAAATCTTGCTTTATCCTAGGCATGTGCTCTTGCCCTTCCTATAGGATCACTTGTGCTCTTGAAATAACATTTCGAGCATGATACTAGCGGTTGAAACATTTGGTTTATTGAGGTCTCTTCAACTAGTTGATTTGGATCCTTTGTTTTTAGTACCAACCCCTTTGTGTTGAGTCTTTTGTGTCATTGCACATGAATATTGTGTGAGTTAAGATCCTAGGTTTGAGGGCTTCCCTTAGACTTAGTGATATCTTATCTCTTTAAGTCTCTCCCACGATCTTATCTCTTCTCTATCATATCTCTTTCTTTTACTTTACCATGAGTACGCTTGTAGACTCATATTCCCACTAAAGTGGGGGCTAAATGTAGTGCCCTAAATTGTAAGCACCTTGCTAAGGTGTACAATTTATGTTTAATTGGGACCCAATCTAGTGTGTTTTTATTCTTCTATGCATTTGAGTCCTTTATTTAATGAGAGACTTTAATTATAGGTGTGCCCCCTTTAATTATTTTATTCAAATATAATATTTTGTGTACATAGACCCTTTTACAATGTATTGCCTATTTCACACATTTCCCCTTTTCACACCTAAATTTGGTGTACATTTTCAAAAAAATTATGATCACACTGCCCCTGATTAAAATTTGAGTCATTTTTTCCTCGACAAGGGCGACTTGGGTAGAGCATGTCATAAAATTTTATGACCTTGTCATCAGAACTCATCCTTGTCATGCTAACTTAGGTCCAAATTTGAATCAGAGTTTGGTATTTTGATTTTAGGTGGGATTCTAAATTCAAAGTTGGTCTACTTCAACTCTTGAGATATGAAATGGCCTAGAGAGGTATAAAATATATGCTACCTTTCCCATTTTGGCAAAGGGGACAAAACAACAAAGCAATCAAGTCCATACTAAGCGATCAAGCATTCAAGCATCTTCAAGCAAATTCAACCATTCATCTCTGTTGATGTTTGTAGCTTCAATCAGATAAAATGTACATCATAAAATTATATTAATATTATGAGAAAAGATCAAATTATACATATCAACATATATATAATAATAATATAATAATAATATTATATATATATATATATATATATATATATATTGATACATATACATATATTATTATTTGAATAAGAATTGATCTCTTCTCATAATAGTAATATTTATGAGTGATTGATAAACATCAATATATATAAAACTGATGATCAAATGCTTAAAGATCAAATTACAAACTGAACTGCATGATAGCATTGGTCGAATACATGATATGTGCTACACACATAATAAAATTATGTGCTATGCACATAATAAAATTATGTGTTGTGCACACAATACTATTATGTGTGTAGCACGTAATAGATTATGTGTGATGTTTAATAGTAATTGACACTTCATATATTGTATGAGCCCGTAACGGAAATTAAGTGTTGTGTAATATAAATTACTCACTGATAGTTATAAATTAGTACTATGCATTGTTTAAAATATTAAAAGAGCATGTCTCATTTAGAGACATGTCTCTACATAAGACATGTCTCATTGTTTATATTTATATTCAGTATTGGGCTGCATTTGAAATACAATGAAATCGATAAGTGCAAGTAAAGTGCAGTGCCTCTATTGGAATAAATATATATTATAAAAAGAAAATAAAATTCTGATATACGATCTTTAACATGGTATCAGAGCCAAATTCCTTCTATAAAGCCTAACCGCTTGAAGGAAGATCCGATCATCAAGATCAGATTTTTTAAATTTATATATTCCTTTCGAAAATCTTGTACCTACATAATGGTGAATGGAATTAGACTTGAAGACAAACTTGAAGGTGCTTCAAATTTTGAATCTTGAAAACTATGAATGATGCTAATACTAAGAAAGAACGAGTTTAAAAAAATCATAGAAAATCCTCCTAAATCTAATGAGAATGACGAGAAGAGCCAATGGGAAAAGGACAATATCAAGGCAATGGAACTATTAGTAGATGGAATAAAAGATCATCTACTACCTATTATCACAAAGTTAGACCTTGCATATGAAATGATCAAAGCCCTAGAAAACATGTATGAGATCAACAACACTAGCAGGATTTTTACTCTTAAAAATCAACTCTCTAATATTAAAATAAATAAAGGAGAGACCATCACCTCATATATGAGGATAACAGAATTAAGAAACCAACTCCCAACAATTGATCACATCTATGATAATAAAGAGTTAACTGTGGTAACTTTAAATGGACTCCCTATCTCATGGGAAAAATTTAAACAAGGAATAATTGCTCGCTCCAATCTCCCCAAATTTGGTCCACTAAAAGCTGACTGCATTCAAGAAGAGTCTAATCTAATATCTAGAGGAATTAGTGTGGAATCCATAAATGAAGATATTCAGATTCTCACTACTAATTTGAAAAGGAAAAAGGACAAGAACTCAAATGGTAAACAACCGTTCAAGAAACAAAGAGACTACTCTACAATACAATATTATAGATTCGATAAATATGGTCATACTGCAGTAAAATGTCCCAAGAGACTCAAACTTCAAGCTTCCTTTGTTGAAGTCAGTAATTCAAACTTGTATTCAATGAAATTTGTATTCTAAAGAACTTCAAGATATCTTGTGATTGAGAGGGAGTTCACTGATAAAGATGGAACACTTCTGAGGTAAATTTGATATGATTCTAAAATTGGTTATTGTACTAATGTTATTTCATAACTATATGGGCCCTATGTAAATCACGAGGAAGTGACGATCTCCAAATGATTATCACTTGTATTTGTAAAAGTTATTGGAATGTGACGATCTTACAATAACTTGACCTTTTATTGTGATAGACATCTTATGATGTCTGAAACAAATCATGATAGATGATATCTTGCATGGCGGATTATGTTCCTTAAATAGACCATGACTTTCTATTGTGATGGACATCTTATTATGTCTGAGACAGATCATGATAGATTATATCTTGCATGGTGGATTAAGTTTCTTAAATAGACCCTGGCTTTCTATTGTGATGGACATCTTATGATGTCTGAGATAGATCATGATAGATTATATCTTGCATGGTGGATTAAGTTCCTCAAACAAACCATGAAAGTTCCTGTGGTAAGTATCATTGAGGATACATGTGCACATTACCTATGGACATTTTTGAGTACTAGGTGCATATCATGTGACTTGATATTCTATGGCCATTACTCCTGATATCATAGGATGCTATCTCTATAAACTCTGATATTACATTGAGGTAATATCTCTTTTACATTATTTGAGACCTTGATGAATATCACGTGACTCGATATTCTAGTTTAGACCATAACTCCTGATATTATTAGTGAGATGATATTTTTAAAAATTAGTGGCTTTATTGTGATTAGCATTTTGATGGATTTTATCTTTCCTAGCTAAGAGGGAGTGTTGATATTTGTAGCTTGGATCAGATAAAATGTACGTCATAAAACTATATCAATATTATGAGAAAAGATCAAATCGTACATACAGATATACATATCAATATATATAATAATGTTTATTATTATTATATATATATTGATGCATATACATATATTATTATTTGAATAAGAATTGAGCTCTTCTCATAATACTAATATTTATGAGTGATTGATAAACATCAATATATATATATATATATATATATATATATATATATATATATATATATATATATATATATATATATATATATATATATATATATATATATATATATATATATATAACCGATGATCAAATGCTTAAAGATTGAATTACAAACTGAACTACACGATAGCATTGATTGAATACATGATATGTGTTGCACACATAATACTATTATGTGTGTAGCATGTAATAGATTATGTGCGATGTTTAATAGTAATCGACACTTCACATATCGTATGATCTCGTAATAGAAACTAAGTGTTGTGTAATATAAATTACTCACCAATAGTTATGAATCGGTAATGTGCATTGTTTAGAATATTAAAAGAGCATGTCTCATTTAGAGACATGTCTCCACGTACATAGAGGCATGCCTTTGCATACATAGAGATATGTCTCATTGTTGATATTATATTCAGTATTGGGCTACATTTGAAATACAATGAAATCGATAAGTGCAAGTAAAGTGTAGTGCCTCTATTGGAATAAATATATATTATAAAAAGAAAATAAAATTATGATATACAATCTTTAACAATCTCTTGATGGAAAGTCTAGCGATCATTATGCAAGCATGTCTTTTGTGAGTTCCTTTTAGGTCTCTGTGGAGTCATGCTACTGCACCAACACTTGTGATCTCATTTCGAGAAGCACTTGCATCCTCAAGGTATAAGATTCTTATCAAGTCTATGCTACTAAGAACATGCATCCTTTCCTTTAATGCAATTCCATTTCAATTTCAAGGTTAATTTTTAAACAATGGTTTGACTAAGGTAAACCCCTTTATGCTAAAAATTTTCTTATTTTTTGTGTGCAGGTGACAAGTGTCAAAGCTTCAAATTCAGATTTAGAAAGACCTAGTTGTCTGCTTTAGATCCTAGCTGGGTCCAACATCATATTTTGGCAACAAAGGGAAAGTTTCACCTACAAGGGCAACTTTAGTCACCCTTGTTTTCCTAGGTCATCCTTGATAGGTAGAATTTGCTAAGATATCATGTGTGTTTGCTTCTTAGATGCAGTCTTAGAATTTGATATTAATCTGATAATTGTCTTTGTTGTACAAAATGCTCAGATTCTCTCCCCCTCTCCTTAATCATAGATCTTGCATTTCTTCATTTCATTTATACATCCTACAATCCACATAGCGAAGGAGGACCCTTGTACCTTTTAAGAGATTGAGTCATCTTGAGCCTAGTGGGTTGTTCTGTTTCCTAATATATTGATTGGAATATAGGCCCATTGTTCCTAGTTTGCCCATAGAAGCTAGTGAACATGTAATTTCTGTTGAATCTTTGGTAATTTTCTCATTGATGTCAATAAGATATGATATTTAGGTATCTCAGATAATCAGTCATGATAATGGTACATAATATTCAAATTGATATGAGACTAAGTTGGTATGGTTCAAATGAGGTTGAAGTAATTTTTAATATTCTCTCACATTGATATAATCATTATTAATTCATGAGATAAAGTGTTAAGTATATAATACTTAATATTGTTAATATTGATTATGAAGCCTATAATTCCATAACTACCTCTTTTTGGTCTAAATGATTTTGATCCTATCATTTGTTAAGAAAGACCCAAACTATAATACCTTTTTGGAAAGGTAACTCTGAGATATAAAATGGGTATTCATCAGTTTCTACAAAGCATGTGTATGGACGATCAAATATGCTATTGACCAGAACTATTTTAGATAGTTTTATAACCATTTTTGGTAGTTTTCAGTCGAATAGGTTTTTGAAAAGGTTTTTGATCAGTTCTTGATGAAGGGTGCTCCCCTTAATACCACAAACACATAACAAAAATAGAGAATAACAACAATTTGCAATAACAAAAAATGGGTTTCTTATTATCTCCACAAGTGTGGAATTAAAAATTTTAGAATTACAATCTGAAAAGCTACATGGACACTTCTCTTAAAATATTTTGTAGGACAAAGCCTCGAATTATTACCCATAACTATCCAGAACTACTCCGAACTGCCCTAGACAACACTATAGGCCTTCCTTCTATAGACAATTTTCCACTACCCGATAAGATTCTAGAAATTTAGCCATTAAGACTGACTACCCATAGAATTATTTTATATTTTATAATTATTACATTAGGGCTGACTCAAAATAATTACAAATTATGTTTTTTGGTAGCCCAACTTCCAGAGGACATAACTTTTTAACCATAGCTCTATTTTTCTATTATAACCACATTTCAGAAATGGCAGGACCTAATCTGCAGTACTTGACTCACGTAAGCTCTAGTCAATCGGGGGCCAATTGCGATCTGGAGCCTCTAAGGCCTTCAAAATTGAGCTCAAATATTTCATATCCAAAAACCTCAATAACTTCACCGATACAGATGATATGGCAATGAAACTCAACTGGTAGGCTGATATGACTAAGATGAACCTCCACCTGTGAAACTAGAACATTCCGAGCTCGTATGAACAACTTACTAAAAATAGTAAGTTTCCATAAATAGCAGCTCTACACAAGATAACCTTTATTGAAAAGAAACCAAAAATATTTTTGGGTGATGCAAGATTTCCCTTACACGCAGGATGCTCCTGCATCAGACACCCGAGATAATTTGAGAAGTGACCCTGTCATGTCTCAGGTGTGAAGAGGAAAACCAAGATGGTTAACCTCCTCTCTTGTTAGCCATAATGAATATTCAACATGTCATCCTTTCCATTTGACCAAATATTCTTCATATGTCATGTTCCTTGTGCTTCTGCCAACACGACTATCCAGTATATCCTCAATCTCCTTGATAGCTGAAGTAGTTGCTAAAATACTCCATTGTGCTTCTATGATCTCATCTTCAACACCCCCTTCATGATACTCTGTCAGATTTGAAATGTTAAATATTGGTGAAATATTTAGCTCAGTAGGCAACTCTACTTCATAGGCTTTTCCCGAATCATGCTTCTTCAGTATCTTACATGGCCCAAACTTCTTCATTTTCAGCTTGTTATATGTACGAACTAGAAATCGCTCCTTCCGCAAATGAACCATGACTTCATCCCCAATCTAAAATTCCTTATGCCTCCTTTTCTCATCTACCTTAGCCTTATATAGTGTATTCATCTTGGTAATGTGCTTTCTCACCTCCTCATGGATGTTCTTCAAATGTTCTGCAAAATTCTCAGCTTCAGCACTACTTATTTCTCCTTTGTCTATCTTTTGCAACTAAGATGCATTTCTGTGACTACTTCCATATACAATCTGGAATGGCGATTTACCAGTGCTCTTATTGACAGAATTATTGTATGCAAATTCTGCCTGTGGTAAAATCAAATCCCATCTTGTTGGCTTATCTCCAGACAAACATCTCAGCAAATTCTCCAAACTCCTATTCACTACCTCTGTTTGTCCATCAGTCTGTGGATGATGTGATAAACTGAACTTCAAATTTGTTTTTAAATTCTTCCACAATGTGTGCAATAAATATCCACCAAACTTGGTGTCTCGATCTGAAACTATGCTCTTTGGAAAACCATGTAGTCTCACCACTTCTTTGAAAAACATTTTTGCTACATGAACACCATCATTAGTCTTTTTGCAAGGAATAAAATGTGTCATCTTTGAAAATCTGTCAACTATCACAAAAATTGAATCATGTCCCCGTTGAGTCCTTGGTAAACCAAGAACAAAGTCCATACTGATATCCTCCCATGGCTTCTCTGGTACGGGTAATGGTTGATACAACCTTGTATTCTACTTTGCTCCTTTTGTCATTTGACATTCTCTGCAACTCTGTACAAACTTTTTGACATGTTGCTACAAATGTGGCTAGTAATAATTTTTACTAACCAAAGAAAGGGTTTTATCTTGACCAAAATGTCCAGCCAATCCTCTGTTATGCTTTTTGTTGATGAGATTCTCCAAAATAGAACTTCGTGGAATGCACAACTGACTCCCTCTGAATAGCATACCATCCTGGATGATGAAATCCAACCACTTCATTCTGTCTAGAGTAACAGGCTATGTACAAGCTTTCCAAGCTTCACCAAAATTAGGATCCTCTAGATACAAACTCTTGAGTTCCTTGAACCCAACCACCTCAATCTGTATATTTTTCAGAGAAAGTTGCCTTCTATTAAGTGCATCATTAACCCTGTTAAAGTTTCCACTCCTGTGTGATGCAGAGGGATTGGTTCCTAGTCTTCTCTCCAAGGTTCCCAACCTTTTCTAATCATCCAATGATTAGCTTAGAGTGTATTCTTCACTAATTTTGATCTCCTAGATCCTCCTCCAACTTCTCCTCCAAGGTATAGTTGGTTTTTAGAAGTTACACTTCTTCTAACACCTGTTTAGGTCTTCAATCCACTAGGTTCCTTTACTAGAACTACCCCTTTAGAACCACAAACCTCTACCTAGGATCTCTCCCACACGTCAAACTAACTTCCAATTAGTTTCATAACCTTTTCATTACATTTATAACCCACCCATACACTTCTGGATTCATTACCAAGTCATTAGACGTCAATTTCACTAGGAGGCCTAATTGGCTCTAATCCTATTAGGCCTATTTTCCCTATTTTTGGTCTCTAGCTTCTAAAAACCCCAAAAAACCTCATAGAAGACTTTGAAAATCCTCAAGGTATCTATCATCCCCTTCCAAATCCTAAGTTTAGGATTCTTGATGCACCCACAACCTTATGAACTAGTAGGCCCTAGATTTTAGCCTATTAATTAGGCCTCTGGACCAGTCTGCACAAAAGTCTTTCAAATTGATCACCAAACTTCCAAAGTCACTTCCAAACCTCTTTAACCCTTAAGGGGACTCTTAAAACTTTCCAACAATGTAACTAAGATCCCTTCTCAAAGTCATGGGTGCATGTACAATTAACTTCTATTCCCTATCCTAGCTCACTTGTCTTCAACAGTCAGCCATAGGGTTTCCAATTAGGACTTGAAGCCTTGTTGCCACAGCATAAATGAAACCAAAATATACAAGTACAAAATCTAACCTAACATCCCCCACGGTTTAAGACATTTCCACTGGTGGATGTTTAGGTTAGAGCTCTTCCAAGCATGGTGGCTCTGTAAATGAGTTTCACAGACCAGTGGCTTGGAAAGCTTGCCAAATCACCACTAACTAATCTAAACTCAAATGAATCAATGCAAAAATAAGTCTAAACACTAGGCTAAGCCTCCATGGATTTGGATCTCTCCAACCAATCCGTACAGGTCGTACAACCCACAAAGAAACCTTGCAAACAAGACATAGTCAATACATGGCATCCGTACAAAAGATCTAAATTATGTAATTCAACTCAAAGCTTCATTAACCTTCAAAATATTCCATCCTCATGCTCATATACTGAGCATGAGTTGTTATAACCAACATAACCACCATTTGAGCAACTTTTCAAAAAGTTGCAAAAGTTGCTCGAGCAACTTTTTGCCCAAGGTCTCATTTGACCTATTAGACCTTTTCAAAACTTAGGAATGAATCCTAAATCCTAAATCAACTCACTCAAGGACCTAAGACCTTATTTAGGCCATTTCCATCTAAATCTAACACCTATAGACTTCTTAGGTCATTTAGACCACTAGTCTACCATGACCTCATTTGGCTCTTACATCAAAAAGAAAGGATCCAACCTATGGATCTTTATTGGATATTTATTCCAAACTCCTAATCAAACCCCCACAAACCCCTAAGACCTTTAAACATTCAAAACTCAAACATGGTGGGAGGTGCCTTGCACCATACTCCCTTGGGACAAAGAACTCAAGTCCCTTGAGTGAGGAGGTCTTTAATAGTGACTCCATGCTGCTTGATATCTAGCTCTGTCATCCAAATAGCTTTAGCATTTGGTAACCCCTTCCATTTAACAAGGCACTCCTTATATGTTCCTTTCCTTGTCTTCTTGATGACTTTATTATCCAAGATACTCTCCAATTTCAAAGGGAGTGGGGTTGGCAAATCCTTAATCCAATCAACATCTTCCCAATCTGGAAGTACAGATGGACCTGTATCTACAACTGATCCTTTGTAAGGATAGAGATCACACACATTGAAGATGGGTGAGATGCCCAAATTAGGTGGAAACTCCACTTCATAGGCATTACTACCATACTTGTGCAAGATCTTTAGAGGTACTATCTTCTTCATCAGCAGCTTGGTAGAGTGTCCTTTAGGTAATATCTCCTTCCTAAGATAGGCAAGGACTAGATCCCCAACCTTGAATTGCAAATCTCTCCTAGTTTGATCTACCTTGGACTTGTACTTCTCCCCCTGCTTTTGTAAAGTCTTCTTGACCTGCTCATGCAACTCCTTCATTTTCTCTGCAAATGTCTCTCCTTGAGCACTTGTTCTATCCTGCAAATGTAGATCCCTTAACTCCAAGATTCCCCTAGGATGAGTCCCATAAACTATCTCAAAGGGGATCATACCTGTATTCCTATTGATGGAGTCATTATAGGCAAATTCTGCTTGCCCAATAATGTGATCCCATAACTGTCCATGCTGCTTTGTCAAACACCTCAACAAATTACCTAGTGACCTGTTCACTACCTCTGTTTGACCATCAGATTATGGATGGTAGGCCAAGGAGAATGAAAAATTGGTACCCAACATCTTCCATAGGGTCCTCCAAAAGTGACCCACAAACTTTGTATTCCTGTCACTAACAATATTCAAAGGCAAACCATGGATTTTGACAATGTCCCTAAAGAATAGTCCTGCAATTTGTGATGCATCATTGGTTTTCTTGCATGGTATGAAGTGTGTCATCTTGCTAAAGTGGTCAACTACCACAAATACACTATCATGACCTCTAGATGTCTTTGGCAACCCCAAGACAAAGTCCATACTCAAACACTCCCAAGGCCTTTGAGGTATGGATAAAGGTTGATATAATCCACTATTGCTGCTCTGTCCTTTAGCCCTCTAACAGACCTAACATTTCTCCACAAATCTTTTGATATTTGATTGCATCTTATGCCAATAATAGTGTCTATTAACCCGCTCCAAGGTTTTGTCCACTCCAAAGTGTCCTCCCAAACTTCCTTGATGCTTCTCCTTCACAATGTTCTCCCTCATTGAGCATTGAGGAATACATAACAAATGAACTTTGAACAATAGGCCTTCCTGCAGCACAAAATCACTAAAATCCACTTTGAATCCTTGCATAAACTTGACACATGCTTCATAAGCATCCTTGAAGTCTTTATCCTCCTTATAGAGACCCTGCAAATCTGCCATGCTTACACTTTGTAACTAAATTTCTTGAATAGTCAACACTCTTCTACTAAGAGCATCAGCAACCTTATTACTCACCCCTTTCTTATGCTTGATCACAAAGGTGAAAGCTTGCAAAGACTCAACGCATTTAAGGTGTCTTTGATTCAACTTGTCTTGCCCATTCAGGAAGCTAAGGGCATGATTGTCTGTATAGACCACAAACTCTTTTGGTAGGAGATTGTGTGTGTATGCTTAACACCTTCATGAAATTAGGATTATTAACTAACAATTCAAAGAAAATACAATAAAAATTTAACTAAGAATTGAAACAAAAATCTATGACATCTCATGGTTCTCTAATTAGATGTGGTAAGTAGAGCTCTTGGCTTAATCTCCTCTAGTGACACTTCTAAAATGAGAAAGTATGATACTACAATGCTTAATCTAGCTCACAAACTCTCAAATGTGATACAAAGATAATTCAAATGCTCTCAATTGCTATGAAATTGCCTATAATGGTGATGCTTTGCAAATTAATTTCTAAGATGATTATTGCTCTCAAAATTCCTCTTATTTATAGTAAATTCCCAAGGGTAGGGGGTAGAGTGAATTAATCATGATTTAGCCTTGGTTGAGTCAAAAACTTTGCAATGTTTTTAAATGGGGGGACAATTTAAATGTTTGTCTCAAAGCTTTGGACAAAAGGACAAAATTGAGTGGTTGAGATTCAAAGCTTGGAATGTGTGATTGAGATTCAATTGTTTTTTGAGTGATTTGTGTCTCTTTGTCCTCAATTCTCATTGGTTGCTCAATTTTTGGTTGAAAGATATTAGGATTAATTAAATTTCATCAATTAATTAAATTAGCCATGTAAGGGAATAGGTTCAATTTGATTTTTGATTTAACAACTATCAACTAATTGATTAAAATCAATTATGTAGTGTTTTTCACCCCTTTAAGCTTTGATTTAATTCTTTAATGTCATCATTTGATTTTTCCTTTGATTTTAATGATTTTGTCCAATTTGATTTAATAAATATCCATTTTAAATTTGATTTGATCCTCTTGATGAGAATTAGTGCATTTTGATTAAGATTTTGCAATTTTGTGATTTTAAAGCACTTGTCCATTTTTGAGTGTCTACAGAGATAATGTCTCCACTTTTTGAGTGCTTGCACCATAGCATACAACTCCAAATCATAGGTGGGGTACTTTTTCTTGGCTTCATTCAACTTCTCAGAGAAGAATGCCACATGGTGTCCTTCTTGACTTAGCACTGCTCCAATAGCTAGCTTGCTAGCATCACACTCAACTACAAACAATTGATTGAAATCATGAAACCTCAAGGTAGGTAACTCTAAAATCCTTTTCTTCAACATTTAAAACCCTTTGTTAGCTTCCACAGTCCATTTGAATTAGCATTTTATTCCACCTTTAATGGTGTTGAGGATAGGTGCACACACATGACTGAAATTGCTCACAAACTTCCTATAATATGATGCCAAACCATGAAAACTTCTAACATCACCTATGGACTTAGGTGTAGGCCAATCCAAGATTGCCTTGAATTTATCAGGATCCATCTTCATGCAGCCATTAGAAACCACAAAACCAAGGTAAACTAATCCAGTTTTCAAGAACTCACACTTGTCTTGATTGATCATGAACTTCTCCTTATGTAGCCTCTTTAAGACCTGCTCCAAATTCTCCATGTGTTTCTCCTTAGACCCGCTAAAAATCAATATATCATCAAGATAAACTATAACAAATTTACCTATGAAATCTGCCAACACTTCATTCATGAGTCTCATGAATGTACAAGGAGCATTGGTGAAACCAAATGGCATCACAAGACATTCATACAACCCTTCATTTATCTTGAAGGATATCTTCCATTCATCACCAGGCCTCACTCTAATTTGATGCTAGCCTGACTTCAAATCCACCTTAGAAAAGTAGCATGAACCTCCCAAATTGTCTAGCAAGTCCTCAATCCTTGGCATTGGAAATCTATACCTTATGGTGATCTTGTTGATGGCCCTTGAATTAGTGCACATCCTCTATGTACCCCCTTTCTTAGGTGCTAGAATGGTAGGTACATCACAAGGGCTTAAACACTTCCTTATCAGCCCCTTGTCCAACAAATCTTGAATTTGCTTGGCTATCTCTGCATTTTGGATAGGTGTCATCTTCTATGCTACTTTTTTGGTAAGTTTTCTCCAAGAATAAGGTCTACTTGATGACTTATCTCTCTCATGGGTGGCAATGCACTTGGCAACCCATTATCCACTATATCATGGTACTTATCCAACAATACTTGCACCTCCAAAGGTATGTGCTCTTTCACTTTAGCCTCCTCTTTTGGCTTTACTACCACTGCACAAAAGATCTCTTTCTCCACCCTCATTACCTTTAGGAACTCCTTTCCACTTAATAGCATAGCACTAGCTCCCACTTGCTTCTCATCACTAACTTCTTGCAATGGATCCATTTGGAATTTCTTCCCTAACTTGGTGATTAGATAACTATTCTTCTCTCCATCATGTATGGCCTTCACATTAAATTTCCATGGACGTCCTAGTAGTAGGTGACATGCATCCATAGGCAAAATGTCACATAGGACCTTGTCCTTATACTCACCAATCTCAAACTCCACCAAGGTTTGTTCATCAACCACTATCTGCTATCCCTTGTTCAACCATGAGACTTTATAAGGTGTGGTATGAGGGATTCTCCTTAACTTCAGTTTGTCAACCATCTCTATAGACACAATGTTCTTAGTGGAATCGGAGTCCACTATCACCTTGCATATCTTTCCATGTGATTTACAAGTTGTCTTGAACAAGCTTTTCCTTTGTGGTGGATCTATGGAACTAGATACTTTCAAAAAAGTCCTCCTCAACATCAAATTCTCTCCATCCACTACTGGCCCTACCTTGGAGATAGGAGAAGTGAAACTTTGTGTGTCATCCTCATGCACCAACTGATTTCTTCTTTCCCCTATTGAAGAAGAGGAACTTTTGGCAGGACACCTACCCATGGTGTGTCCCACTTGCTTACAATTATAACACCTATCGGTGAAGACTGAATTTGCCCTATCTTGTGACTGAAATCTTCCTATAGGAGGCCCTCTTCCTCTGTATCCTCCTCTTTGAAAAGACCCTCTAAACTGACTTCCACCACTATTATCATTGAACTGATTGTCTTCTTGTCATTAGGACTCTGTCCCCTTCTATAGTTGTTCCTACCTTTGAAACCCCTATTATTATTTCCACCTCTTCCTCTTTGTTGGAAGTCATTCCTTCTTCTATCCTTATCCTCTACCCTCAAAGCTAATTGAAAACACTTATGCATACTTTCAGGTGCCAACATACTAATCTCATCTTGTATTCCTTGCCTTAATCCATTAAGGTACCTTGCCACTTTCTCCATTTCATCTTCTTGTCTCCTAGCCCTTAGGCTTAGCTTTTGGAACTCTTTAGTATAGGCACTCACTGTCATCTCCTTTTGTCTTAGGTTCTGCAACCTTTGACACATCTAAATTTCATAATCAGTAGGCAAGAATTGAGTCGTCAACCTAATTTTCATTCTCTCCCATGATACTATCTTCTTCTTCCCATTGGCTATTATATCATCATCATATTCCACCACACCAATGCAGATCCTTTAAGTCTTTCTTTGGCACAACTAACCTTCTTTTCCTCTACCACTTCCTTGTAATCAAATTGGTTATCAATGACTTCTAACCAATCCAACAATTCCTCACCATTCAAACTGCCATTGTAATAGGGTATGTGTTCCATGATATCTTTGTTCATGGACTTGAATGCATCCAAGAACACCCTATCCTTGTCATCTATTGTCTCTTTTACCTTACTAGATGTCTCCCCTGTTTAACTTTCATTCTCATCTTCACTCTCATCACCCCATTTAGTGACTCTCTTTCCCTTTATCTCTATCAAATTGGCTTTTGCCAATAGCTCTTGGACCAAGTCCACTATGGCCCCCCTACTCATTATTTTAGGAGGCATGATGTCAACCTCTTGAATTTTCTCTTCGTCAGACATACACAAGCTTCAAGAATATCCTGCTCTGATACCACTCTAATGCAAAGGGATTGGTTCCTAGTCTTCTCTCCAAGGTTCCCAGCCTTTTCTAATCATCCAATGATTAGCTTAGAGTGTATTCTTCACTAATTTGGATCTCCTAGATCCTCCTCCAACTTCTCCTCTAAGGTATAGTTGGTTTTTAGAAGTTACACTTCTTCCAAGACCTATTTAGGCCTTCAATCCACTAGGTTCCTTCACTAGAACTACCCCTTTAGAACCACAAACCTTTGCCTAGGATCTTTCCCATAATTCAAACTAAATTCCAATTAGTTTCATAATCTTTTCATTACATTTATAACCCACCCATACACTTCTGGATTCATTACCAAGTCATTAGACCTCAATTTCACTAGGAGGCCTAATTGGCTCTAATCCTATTAGGCCTATTTTCACTGTTTTTGGTCTCTAGCTTCTAAAAACCCCCAAAAACCTCACAAAATACTTTGAAAATCCTCAAGGTATCTATCATCCCCTTCCAAATCCTAAGTTTAGGATTCTTGACGCACCCACAACCCTATGAACTAGCAGGCCCTAGAGTTTAGCCTATTAATTAGGCCTCTAGATCAGTTTGCACAAAAGTCCTTCAAATTGATCACCAAACTTCCAAAATCACTTCCAAACCTCTTGAACCCTTTAGGGGACTCTTATAAATTTCCAAAAATGTAACTAAGATCCCTTCTCAAAGTCATGGGCGCACGTACAATTAACTTCTATTCCCTATCCTAGCTCACCTATCTTCAGCAGTTAGCCATAGGGTTTCCCATTAGGACTTGAAGCCTTGTTGCCACAACATAAATGAAACCAAAATATACAAGTACAAACTCTAACCTAACATCCCCCACAGTTTTAGACATTTCCACCTGTGGATATTCAGGTTAGAGCTCTTCTAAGCATGGTGGCTCTATAAATGAGTTTCACAGACCAGTGGCTTGGAAAGCTTGCCAAATCATCACTAACTAATATAAACTCAAATGAATCAATGTAGAAAGAAGTCTAAACACTAGGATAAGCCTCCTTGGATTTGGATCTCTCCAACCAATCTGTACAGGCCATACAACCCACAAAGAAACCCTGCAAACAAGACATAGTCAATACATGGCATCCGTACAGAAGATCTAATTTATGTAATTCAACTCAAAGCTTCATTAACCTTCAAAATATTCCATCCACATGCTTATATATCGAGCATGAGTGATTATAACCAACATAACCACCATTTGAGCAACTTTTCAAAAAGTTGCAAAAGTTGCTCGAGCAACTTTGCAAAGTTGCTTAACAACTTTTTGCCCAAGGTCTCATTTGACCTATTAGACCTTTTCAAAGCTTAGGAATGACTCCTAAATCCTAAATCAACTCACTCAAGGACCTAAGACCTTATTTAGGCCATTTCCATCTAAATCTAACACCTAGAGACTTCTTAGGTCATTTAGACTAGTAGTCTACCATGAGATCATTTGGCTCTTACATAAAAAAGAAAGGATCCAACCTATGGATCTTTATCAAGGATCTTTATTCCACTAATAAAACCCTCACAAACCCCTAAGAACTTTAAACATTCAAAAATCAAACATGGTGGGAGGTTCCCTACACCACTTTGTTTCAAAACAAATGTGTAACTTTGCAAAAGCTCAACCTATTTCAAATGCCTTTGATTCAACTTTCCTTGACTATTCAGCTATTGCAAAGCTTGATGATTAGTTTACAATATAAAATCCTTGGGAAGTAGATAGTGTCTCCACTTCTTCAATGCCTAAACTATAGCATAAAATTTTTAATCATAAACAAAATATTTCCTCGTGGCATCATTTAACTTCTCACTGAAATAAGCAACAGGTTTACCTGCTTGGCTCAAGATAGCTCCTATTGTAGTACCACTAGCATCACAGTCTACTTGAAACACCTTATTAAATTTTGGAAGTGCTAAAATAGGTTGTTCTGTAAATTTTTGTTTCAACAGATTAAAACTCTTATCTGCCCTTGTAGTCCACTTAAATTCTTTCCTATCCCTTCTCATTGTTTCAGTCAAGGGTCCACAAATACTGCTAAAACTCCTGATAAACTTTCTGTAAAATCTAGCGAAACCATGAAAAGATCTTACTTCAGTAGCACTCCTTGGAGTAGGCCATTCAAGGATAGCCTTCACTTTCTCTGGGTCCATTTTTAGACCTTCTACTGAAACTAAAAATCCTAGATACACTAACTCCTTCACAAAACTGCACTTCTTCAAATTAATCAACAATTTCTCTTCTCTCATCTTCTCAAACACCCTACAAATATGCATTATATGATCCTCCAATGTCTTACTGAAGATCAAAATATCATCTAGGTAAACAATGACAAACTTACCCATAAATTCTTTTAGAACCTCATTCATGAGCAGAATGAAAGTGCTTAGAGCATTGGTTAGCCCAAAAGGCATGACTAACCACTCATACAATCCCTCCTTTTTCTTGAAAGAAGTCTTTCATTCATCTCCTTCTCTAATTTGAATATGATGATTTTCACTCTTTAGATCTATTTTTGAGAAATACATAGCTCCACTCAAACAATCCATAATATCATCCATCCATGGTAATGGAAACTGGTACTTGATTGTGATCTTGTTGATAGCCCTAGAATCTGTACACTTCCTCCATTCTCCATTATTATTTGGTTCTAATACTACTGGTACATCACATGGACTTAGGCTCTCACGAATCAACCCCTTCTACAACAACTCTTATACTTGCCTGTTCAACTCTTCACTTTTTGTTGGTGTCATTCTATGTGCTGCCTTATTTGGAAAATTGGCTCCTAGAATCAAATCCATCTGATGACTGATCTTTCTTACTGGTGGTAATCCATTAGGGACATTATCAGATACAATATCTTGAAACTCATTCAACAAATCTACAACTTCTATAGGTATATCTTCTACTTCCTCTTTACCATCTTTTGGAATTAAAGCAAAACACATATGCTCATGCCTCATACCCTCTAGGTATTTTCTTCCATCAACAAAACTTATTCTTGAATTACCACATACCTTTTCTTCTATGTCCTTCAATGGATTTAAGTTATGTCAAACTTCATTCTTTGTCAGGGAATAAGTATTTGCACGACCATCATGTACAACACGCTTATCAAACTACCACGGTCTACCCAATAATGATGTAGCCCAAACCCTTCAAACAGTAACTTAGAAAAAACACAGAATACCAAAGTTTCAAAATACCATATTCTTCATTCAATTACTCCAACTCTACTCTGCCTCTATAATGAAAGAAAATGACTGCTTATTACAATTCCAGAAAATTACCATATTTGGCAGATTTTTAAAAAAATCAAATTTTTCCATTTTTGGTAATTTTCAAAACCCATCCTATGAATCCTGATTTTTCCCAAAAGATGCTCCCAAATAAGGCAAGATGAATTGCCAACTAATCTACGAAATCAAGAATATGATTTCAGATTTATTACAAAAACAACTTTCTAAAAAACTGAAAAAAAACACTAAAACTCAAATTCGGAGGCCAAGATGATATTTCAGGATCTCGAAAAAATGTCAAAATGGCCACCAATCGAGCTGAACTCATTGACAATTCAAATAACTCCACCTCACGCAATTGCCTGTAAAATTTGAGCCAAAACCCACATCCGAGTCAAAAGTTATGACCCTCTGAAGTAAATCTCCACCAGAACGCACATCTAAGTCAATAGCTTTGATCCTGGAATGCTCCTGCATCATAATATATGACATACATCCATGGATATGATATCACATAGTACCTCATCATGGTATCCTGCAATCTTGAAATTTACTAGACACTGTTCATTGACCATGACCTCGTGGTTATCCTGCACCTAGGCGATCTGGTATGGATGTGGTAATTTTTGCCTCTTGAGCTTTAACTTTGTGACCATCTCTTCTGATACCAAATTGTCAGTGCTTCTACTATCAATAATCACATCACAACACTTAGCTTCACACTTGCACCTAGTGCAAAACAAACTCCTCCTTTGCTCAGGTTCATTCTCACCAGTCAAGAAGACTCTTCTATTAATTAGCGTTTCTCCTCTTTCAACATCTTCAGAATGTGATGATTTGACATCTCATCCACATGTGCAACTCTATCTTGGCCTTCAGTTCTCTTATCTATCCTTCCTTGGCATTGAGGACATTCAAATTACCTATGACCTTCTTCTCCACAGTGAAAACATGTTCCATGAAAGCCTCCTCTTCCTAATCCTTGTCCTCATCCCCTTCCTCTCTGATCTCTATTATTCTAATCATGGAAAGGATTGAAATTTTTTCCTCTCCAATTATGACTACTACTAGCCTCATCCTTCTTTTTTTGATCTTCATTTTGGCCTCCATAAGACCATCCACTAGATTTTCTGCCACGACCTCTTCTGTTTTGTCTTCTTTCAAACTTCTTGTTCAACTTTTCCTCTACTTTTAGGGAAAACTAGTATGCCTCTTCAATACTGTTCATTCAGACCAAATTCAACTCCTCCTGAATGCTTGTTGACTTTAACCCATTAAGGTAATGGACATCTTTCTCCTTATCAACTTCTACATGGCCTGTTCTGATGAAGATTCGATAGAATTCCTCTGTATACTCCTGAACAGATCTTGCTTGTTTCAAACCTTTCATTTTCTTCAATAAATCAAGCTCATAATCAACATGAATGAACTATCACTTCAATTTATCCACCATCTGATCCAATCTTGTGATTTTATCTTTTCCTCTTCTATTTCGCTCTGATTGAGTCTCTTGCCACCAGATCTTCACATGACCCTTCAGTTTGGCCTTCACAAACTTGACCTGATCAGGATCATCGATATCTTCATACCCAAAATATTATTTTAATTAATTGATCTTGTCAATCAATTCCTCTGGATTAAGATTTCCTAAAAATGTAGGAACCTCAATCTTAGGTCTTTTTTCAATCTTGGAAATGGCCTAGAAAAGCCATTCTTCCTCTTGGTTCAAAATTTTGCCTTTTCCTTCTTGATCAAAATTTCCTTCTTCTTCGGCTTCATTCTCGCTTTCATCTTTTACTTAAGATTCATTCCTTTATGAATCTCTTCTTGCAATGCTCACGCTTATCCAATGCTCACGCTTATCTCTGTAGGGCTCTAACCTCAGGTGGCACAACACCAACTCTTCCACCATGTTCCCTTCATGGAGGCATTTTCATGCTTATTGTTGAAACCCTAAACCACGGTCCTAGTACAAATTGCCTCATAGTCGACGATCTATCTACACACTCAAGAACTCCCGCTCCGATACCACTTGATGAAGGGTGCTCCCCTTAATACCACAAACACATAACAAAAATAGAGAAACAATAACGATTTTCAAGAACATAAAATGGGCTTCTTATTATCTTCACAAGTGTGGAATTACATATTTTAAAATTATAATATGCAAAGCCACATGGGCAGTTCCCTTACAATATTCTGTAGGACAAAGCCTCAAATTATTACCCAAAACTACCTAGAACTACTCCATACTTCCCCGGACAACACTACATGCCTTCCTTATATAGGCAATTTTCCATTGCCCGAGAAGGTTCCAAAAATTTATCCATTAAGACTGACTACCCATAGAATTATATTATTTTTTATAATTATTACATTAGGGTTGGCTCAAAATAATTACAAATTATGTTTTTAGGTAGCCCAACTTCCGGAGGCCATAAATTTTTAACCGTAGCTCAAATTTTCTATTATAACCACTTTTCAAAAATGGCAGGACTTGATCTACAGTGCTTGACTCATGCAAGCTCTAGTCAGCCAGGGGTTGATCATAATCTGGAGCCTCTAAGGCCTTCAAAATTGAGGTCAAAGATTTCATACCCAAAAACTTCAATAACGTCACCGATATAGATGATATGGCAATGAAACTCAACTAGTAGGGTGATATGACTAAGATGAACCTCCACTTGTGAAATAAGAACATTCCAAGCTTGTATGACTAACTTACTAAAAATAATAAGTTTCCATAAATAGCAACTCTACACAAGATAGCCTTTATTAAAAAGAAACCAAAAATAGTTTTGAATGATGCAAGATTGCCCTTACACCCAGGATGCTTCTGCATTAGTTCCAAAACTAAAAATCACTTTTATAAAGAGGGGACTCACAATGCCAAATGAAGGAACAAGTGATTAAAAAAGTTTTGCAGGATTTTAGGTGTAATAACAATCAACTTCAAGAGGAATATGTAGGTCTACATGGCAGCTTAAAGAAGGGTAATAGTTTTTGATTCAAAAGTGCATTATATGACAATTTTTATTTCAGATGTTTATCAGAGGATAAGGAGGGTTTATTTACTGTTTCATAAGATATTTATATCAATTTTTTTTATCAAATTAATCAATGGCATATGAAATCATATTTGAATCTTTAATGTATTAAAAGAAAACTAGAGTTTTATCTTTCAAGGATATCAAGAATTTGGAGACTATTGAAATAACTCATCTTCTTGCATTCAAATATTTCGATTTTAATTTGACTATACATTTTATAATTTGAAAAGTGCATTTGAAGAAGAGTTCTATACTTTTGATCTTGATGTAAAAGAGAACAAAGTTTTAAACAAAAAAAAAAAAAGAAGTATATCCTGCTTGGTGTTTTCAACCTAGAGTTGAATTATTATTTCATGATTTATATTGTAATAGATTTGATCCTATGATTTTGTATCTCATTTATTCATTTTGGAAGTTGGTGCTTCCCAAAGTTGTAGCTCTAAAAGTTTTGCCCAAAAGGATAATAAAGGTTCAGATTCAAAGTGGTTTTTTAACTGTAAGGGGTTTTCCAATATAAATATTGTAAGGAAACTCAGGTGCGGAAACAACTTCCTACGCTAATCTCTAAAGGAGAGTATTGTGCAAATTCTTTTAAATCCTTACAATTTCAGATTTGTTAACTACTTTAACAAAGATATTGCAACCACATACCATACATACAGAAAAATAGAGAATGACACAATGATATACCCTGGGGAAACCTTTCGGTAAAAACCCCAGCACTCCAAAACCTGCACAATGTATTGATCAAAACTATTACAACTTACAATACACTTGCAATGCAAGTTCTTTCAGAAGATTTCAAAACCCTTGAAGACAAAACACGGCAGCATAAAAATGTTCCAACAATACACTCGCATCACATCTCTTCGCAACCCTAAAAAAGCTTATATCATGCGCTTCACTTTTTAGGGCTACTCCCAAAGATAACCGTATTAGGGTTTTACCATTCTCTAAGAAAATAGGAACCCCATGATTGGGAAAGAGTGTACAGTACTCAAATTTATCAGTTACCACATGTCTTCACCTGTCATTGAATCTTCCTGACATAGCTCTTACGTGTCATAGGAATCCGTCATAATCATTTTAGCCATGATCTCCTTACACACAATTCAAGATGCTGACACATCAACATTATTTGCAAGAAATACATTTTACAAAACAAATAATAAGAATAGGAATTATCCAAGGTTGAGAAACCTTATTCCTAACATTCTCCCACTTGTCTAACACCTTGTAAGAGCAACAGGAACATAACAAGAACTAACTGCTATAGGCCAAAAGGCCCATAGACTCCGAACACCATCTGAAATTCTCAGTGCCCACTGGTTTCGTTAATGCATTTGCAACATTCTTCACAATATCTACCTTCTCCAAATTTACCTTTCCATCTTCCACCATATCTCTCACAAAGTGAAACTGCACATCAATGTGCTTCGTTCTGGCATGGAAAGTTGGATTCTTTGCAAGGAAAATAGTGCTCTGACTGTCACACCAAATAGTAATCTGTTCTGCATCAACACCAACATCAGAACACAATCTTCTAAGCCAAATGGCTTCTTTACAAGCATGAGTAGCAGCCATGTACTCAGCTTTTGTAGTGGACAAAGCAACTACATGTTGTCACTTACTCATCCAACTAATGGCACCACCAAACATAGTGAACACATAAGCACTGGTGGATCTCCTGCTGTCAATATCACCTGCCCAATCTGAATCCACAAACCCATGAATACAAACTGAATGCGGAGATCTAGAAGAGTTACTGTGATAACATATGGAGTAATCTGATGTACCCCTCAAATATCTAAATACTTGCTTAACTGCATCCCAATGTACCCGTCCAGGGTTAGCCATCAACCGACTCAGGACTCCCACTGCTTGGGCAATGTCTGGTCTAGTAGAGACCATAGCATACATAAGACTACCAACTGCACTAGCATAAGGTAGTCTACTCATGTCCTCCACCTCACTACGAGATTTTGGACAATCATCTACAGATAACTTTGTTCCCACAGAAAAAAGAACACATAGTGGTCTACAATCTGCCATGCTGAACCTATCCAACACAGACTTCACATACTTACTCTGACTCAACCAAAGTTTTCTGTTAGACCTGTCTCTACTGATTTCCATACCCAAGATGTACCTAGCTGCCCCAAGATCTTTCATCTCAAACTGTGCTGACAACTAAGATTTAAAATCAGAAATCATACCCTTACCCTTCCCAAACAGCAACATATCATCAACATATAATGCAACAATAAGAAGGCAATCATTTTCAACTTTGAAATAAACACAATGATCTGATTTTGATCTTACAAATCCAATTGACAACACAAAGGCATCAAACTTAAGGTACCACATCCTAGGAGATTGCTTCAAACCATATAGAGATTTCTTTAATCTGCAAACTAAGGATTCTTTACCTTTAACAATGTAGTGCTCAGGCTGTGACATATAAATCTCTTCCTCCAAATCACCATGAAGGAAAGCTATCTTCACATCCATGTGTTCTATCTCTAAATCATATGATGCAGCAAGAGATAACATAAATCTAATGGATGTCAACTTTGCAATAGGAGAGAATATTTCACCATAATCTATTCCCTCTACCTGTGAATACCCCTTTGCAACCAATCTAGCTTTGTACCTTTCAACACTGCCATCTGCACATAATTTCTTCTTGAACACCGATTTACAGCCAATAGATTTTCTCCCTTAAGGAAAAGGTACAAGGTCCCAAGTTTTGTTTTTCTCCAATGAAGCCATCTCATCATCCATAGCCTCAATCCAGGAACCTGCATCTTCCATGCCCAAAGCCTCTTCCACAGATCTAGGCTCATCAGTGTTAGTAATCAAAGCAAAGGCACAACTAGAATCTAACATAGAATAATGAAACCTTTCTGGTTGTTTTCTTTCTCTCGTGGATCTCCTCAAGGGCTGTGGTTGAGGTTGTTCTTCCTCTTCTTCTAAACTATCAGAGCTGCTAGAGCTCTCCTCATCATTAGGCTCAACATGGTCTCTCTGTTCAGTCTTCTCAGGGGTAGGAGGCAACTGAACAACATCTTTTTCCTTTTCTTTTTCATCTGGTTGTAGCACAATAGGAGAAGATGTTAGCTCTCTGAAAATAACATTTCTACTATACAACACCTTACTAGTCACAAGATCCCAAAGCTTGTATCCTTTCACACCAGCACTGTATTCAATGAAAATACATTTAACAGCTTTGTTTTCCAACTTCGATCTTTTCTCCTTTGGAACATGTGCATAAGCTTCACAACCAACAACACGAAGATGTCTAATTGAAGGCTTCTTACCAGACCACACCTCCATGGGTGTCTTACCAACAAGGGCTGATGTAGGAGATCTATTAACCAGATAGCAAGCAGTGGCCACAGCTTCAGCCCAAAACCTTTGTTCTAAACCAGCTCCACTAAGCATACTCCTAGCCTTCTCTATCAGTGTCCTGTTCATTCTCTCTGCAACTCCATTTTGCTGTGGGGTATAAGGAGTTATCTTATGCCTCTCGATACCTTGTTCTTTACAAAACTGTTCAAACTCTACTGAGCAAAACTCACCACCATTGCCAGTTCTCACACACTTAATCTTCTTACTAGTCTGATTCTCTACAAGAGCTTTAAATTCCTTGAACTGACTAAAGACTTGTGTCTTACTTTTAAGGAAATAAATCCACGTCCTTCTACTATAATCATCTATGAAAGATACAAAAAATATAGACTTGGAGATTGAAGGAACTTTTACAGGACCAAATACATCAGAATGAATAAGATCCAAAACATCAGAAGATTTGTGAGAACTAGAGTAAAACTGAACATGATTTTGTTTACCATAGACACAGTGTTCACAGAAGTCAAACTCGAGATTGCAATTATTTAACCCCTCAATGAGATTTTTATTTTTTAGGGTTCTCAGACCCTTTTCACCAATGTGGCCAAATCTCATATGCCACAACATTGTCTTTTCTGCAGGAAGCTTACCTTCCATAGTGTTTGCACTACCATTGGAACCAATAGCCACAGACTTCTTCACTACTTGTTCAGATGGTGAGGATGAAGAACTATTACATAGAGGAATACATGCATCTAGCTGAAATAAGGTACCTCTCCTAGTACCCCTTGCAAGGACTATCGATCCTCTCATCATCTTGCATCCTTCTTACGAAAAAACAACTTGCACACCTACATCATTCAGCATATTTACAGATAATAGGTTTCATGCCAAACCTGAAATGTGCACAACTCCGTTGATTCCCTTTACTTGTCCATCAGGAAATTTGATAGTGACCCTTCCGCATCCAACTATCTTTAGGTGAGAATCATCACCTAGGTACACCTTTCCACCATCGAACTCTTCATATTTTGAGAACCAGTTTTGATGAGAGGTCATGTGAAAAGATGCACCTAAGTCAACCAACCACACATCATCAGATGCATGGGCTACCAAAGCTGCGATGAATGCATCGCCATCTTCTTGAGATCTTTCTGAAGGTGAATTTGAACCTTTCTTCTTCTTCTTCGGCTCTTTGCAGTCTTTACGGAAGTGCCCAGATTTATCACAGTTCCAACATTTTTCCTTGGACTTATTGGAAGTCTTTGACTTCCCATGGGATTTGGATCTACCCTTATTGTCAGACTTATTGTCATTTTTCTTCCCTCTTTCAGTGGATCTCCCACGAACAACAAGGGCTTCTTTTTTTGAAATAGAAGCCTTTCTTCGCATCTCCTCTGATAGCAGCGAAGACACCACATCATCCATTTTGAAGGTGACTAACGTGCTTCCAAGAGCCATCACAAGATGGTCCCATGAATCTGGTAAAGAACATAAAAGTGTGTAGCAACGATCCTCCTCCTCTAACTTGACACCAGCTGATGTCAACTGTGCAGCCAACAGATTAAATGCATTTAAATGATCCGTTAAGGATCCACCTTCCTCCATTCGTAGAGAGTACAAATTCTTCCTTAGGAACAACTTGTTCACCAGAGATTTGGCCTGATACACGGCCGCAAGTCTTTCCCACAAACTATTTGTGATTTTCTCATCTAGAACATTCAGAAGAACTGCACCGGTTAAACAGAGTCTTATGAGACCCTTAGCTTTACGGTCTTTGATATCCCAATTTTCTTGAGCTATAGTTGCTGGTCTTGTAGAATTTGAAGTCACTTCCCATAGGTCACGATCTTCCAACATGTCTTCCATCTTGAGTTTCCATAACTCAAAATTAGTGCCATTAAATTTCTCCACCTCCATTCTTCCATATGATGAACTTGCCATCTCAATCTGCCAATAAGATTCAGAATGCTCTACAAAAAAAACTCCCACTCAAACTTGAGATCAGCTCAAAAAACCCTACCCAACAACTAGGATCAAAAGTTGATCAAGCTCTGATACCACTTGTAAGGACACTCAAGTGCGGAAACAACTTCCTACACTAATCTCTAAAGGAGAGTATTGTGCAAATTCTTTTAAATCCTTACAATTTCAGATTTGTTAACTACTTTAACAAAGATATTGCACCACATACCATACATATAGAAAAATAGAGAATGACACAATGATATACCCTGGGGAAACCTTTCAGTAAAAACCCCAGCACTCCAAAACCTGCACAATGTATTGATCAAAACTATTACAACTTACAATACACTTGCAATGCAAGTTCTTTCAGAAGATTTCTAAACCCTTGAAGACAAAACACGATAGCATAAAAATGTTCCAGCAATACACTCGCATCACATCTCTTCGCAACCCTAAAAAATCTTATATCATGCGCTTCACTTTTTAGGGCTACTCCCAAAGATAACCGTATTAGGGTTTTACCATTCTCTGAGAAAATAGGAACCCCACAATTGGGGAAGAGTGTACAGTACTCAAATTCATCAGTTGCCACATGTCTTCACCTATCATTGAATCTTCCTGACATAGCTCTTACGTGTCATAGGAATCCGTCATAACTGTTTTAGCCATGATCTCCTTACACACAATTCAAGATGCTGACACATCAACATTATTTGCAAGAAATACATTTTACAAAATAAATAATAAGAATAGGAATTATCCAAGGTTGAGACACCTTATTCCTAACAAATATTGTGTACCTTTTTCTTCTTGAATATCTTGTTCATTTTTCATAAGTTTATGTTATAATTGTAAAAGTTGAAATTGTAAAGTTGAAAAGAACAAGTTTTAAGTAACCACTGATTCAACCCCGCTCTCAGTGGTGTTTGTATTCCAACATTTTCTTCATTATAGGTATTTTCCTTAAATATAGTTGAACATATACACTTTCATAGTTTAACACAAAAGAAGCAAAGGGTTGGATTACTTACACAAGTTACAACAAGTTTTCCAATCTTATAACAAGGCCCTCATCCCATGGATGGGATCCTTGATTTCCATGAGAAATTCTTAGAATATCTAAGGGTTGGCCTCTAAGAGTTTTATTTTAGTGTTAATGATTTTGAACCATTTAATTATTCTCTTTATTCTCATCCTTGACATTGTAACTCCTTATAAGCCCTTCATGCTCATCAAATTGGTGTTCATATCCAAAAGAACCTACTTTTAATCTCATTTTATTGATGAAACTTTTAAGATATTCTTTTCTTTTGGTGGAGAACTCTAGTTGCACTCGTAAGATAATATTCCCCACCCTTTCATACCCTTTAGAATCTAATATTATGAAACCTCCAATTTTAACATAAGGAGAAGGACAATTTTTTTTGTGCAACTTGAAATGTGCATGATTTGCCGCTCATTTTCTAGAGCCTACAAATAAATAATTTTAGATGGAACCTTGTTTGACATCTTATATGGTATTTTTATGGCCACAAATATATGGATAACTATGTATGCTTTTTGTAGGAATTTAAAGTCTTCTTAATTATTCAAGCCTTCAACAAAATGTTACATATTCAAAGGTTTTGTTTGAATAATGTTCAAATTCCTAGAAGTGGATGCATAATTAATTAATAGAATCCATGTACTATACAAATGTATGCACAAAAAGACCATTTTTTCCCCCAAATTGACCTTCCACACCTTTTCGATATACACATTACATACTAGAGTGCAATTGCTAGTTATATTAGTCTTACTTTGTTACTTTTATTAAATAATGAAAGTAAAATACATGATTCTCCATTCAGTGCGGGCACTGGTAGGAAAGCATAGAGAAGAAAACCTCCAATCTAGCCTGGGACATCTATCTATTATATACAAGATAGGGTATAACCTCTATTTACAAAGCTTTGTGAGATAGAGGCATTCCTCATTGCATGATCTAGGGGTAGTACCTATTTACATACTCAATAAATAGATCGAGAAAAGTTTTCCAATAATGAAATACCTATCCTATTATAGAGATCGATGTGCTCCTTCCTTGGATCTTTGACATTTTCATATTCAT
>BSBK01002827.1:0-115000 GCA_027943335.1 Chamaecyparis obtusa | reverse complement strand
AGATTGCTTCAAACCATATAGAGATTTCTTTAATCTGCAAACTAAGGATTCTTTACCTTTAACAATGTAGTACTCAGGCTGTGACATATAAATCTCTTCCTCCAAATCACCATGAAGGAAAGCTGTCTTCACATCCATCTGTTCTATCTCTAAATCATATGATGCAACAAGAGATAACAGAAATCTAATGGATGTCAACTTTGCAACAGGAGAGAATATTTCATCATAATCTATTCCCTCTACCTGTGAATACCCCTTTGCAACCAATCTAGCTTTGTACCTTTCAACACTGCCATTTGCACAGAATTTCTTCTTGAACACCCATTTACAACCAACAAATTTTCTCCCTTTAGGACAAGGTACAAGGTCCCAAGTTTTTTTTTTTCTCCAATGAAGCCATCTCATCATCCATAGCCTCAATCCAGGAACCTGCATCTTCCATGCCCAAAGCCTATTTCATAGATCTAGGCTCATCAGTGTTAGTAATCAAAGCAAAAGCACAACTGGAATCTAACATAGAATAACCAAACCTTTCTGGTTGCTTTCTTTCTCTTGTGGATCTCCTCAAGGGCTGAGGTTGAGGTTGTTCTTCCTCTTCTTTTGAACTATCAGAGCTGCTAGAGCTCTCCTCATCATTAGACCCAACATGGTCTCTCTATTCAGTCTTCTCAAGGGTAGGAGGTACTGAACAACATCTTTTTCCTTTTGTTTTTCATCTAGTTGTAGCACAATAGGAGAAGGTGTTAGCTCTCTAAAAATAACATTTCTACTATGCAATACCTTACTAGGTCACAGGATCCAAAGCTTGTACCCTTTCACACCAACACTGTATTCAATGAAAATACATTTGATAGCTTTGTTTTCCAACTTAGATCTTTTCTCCTTTGGAACATGTGCATAAGCTTCACAACCAAAAACATGAAGATGTCTAATTGAAGGCTTCTTACTAGACCACACCTCCATGGGTGTCTTACCAACAAGAGCTGATGTAAGAGATCTATTAACCAAATAGCAAGCAGTGGCCACAGCTTCGGCCAAAACCTTTGTTCTAAACTAGCTCCACTAAGCATACTCCTAGCCTTCTCCATCAGTGTTCCTATTCATTCTCTCTGCAACTCCATTTTGTTGTGGGGTATAAGGAGTTGTCTTATGCCTCTCGATACCTTATTCTTTACAAAACTGTTCAAACTCTGCTGAGCAAAACTCACCACCATTGCCAGTTCTCACACACTTAATCTTCTTACTAGTCTAATTCTCTACAAGAGCTTTAAATTCTTTGAACCGACTAAAGAGTTATGTCTTACTTTTAAGGAAATAAATCCAAGTCCTTCTACTGTAATCATCTATGAAAGATACAAAAAATATAGACTTGGAGATTGAAGGAACTTTTATAGGACCAAATACATTAGAATGAATAAGATCCAAAACATCAGAAGATTTGTGAGAACTAGAGTAAAACTGAACATGATTTTGTTTACCATAGACATAGTTTTCGCAGAATTTGAGCTCAAGATTGCAATCATTTAACCCCTCAATGAGGTTTTTATTTTTCAGGGTTCTGAGACCCTTTTCACCAATGTGGCCAAATCTCATATGCCACAACATTGTTTTTTTTGCAGGAAGCTTACCTTCCAAAGTGTTTGCACTGCCATCGGAAACCAATAACCACAGACTTCTTCACTAATCATTCAGATGGTGAGGATGAAGAACTATTACATAGAGGAATACATGCATCTAGCTGAAATAAGGTACCTCTCCTAGTACCCCTCGCAAGCACTATCGATCCCTCTCATCATCTTGCATCCTTCTTTGAAAAAACAACCTGCACACCTACATCATTCAACATACTTATAGATAATAGGTTTTGTGCCAAACTTAGAATGTGCATAACTCTGTTGATTCCCTTTACTCATCCATCAGGATATCTGATAGTGACCCATCCTCGTCCAACTATCTTTAGGTGAGAATCATCACCCAAGTACACCTTTCCACCATCGAACTCTTCATATTTTGAGAACCAGTTTCGATGAGAGGTCATGTGAAAAGAAGCACCCGAGTCTACCGACCACACGATCATCAGATGCATGTGCTGCTAAAGCTGCAATGAAAGCATCTCCATCTTCTTGAGATTTTTTAGAAGCTGAATCTGAGCCTTTTCTTCTTCTTCTTTGGTTCTTTGCAGTCCCTTCAGAAGGCCCAGTTTTATCATAGTTCCAACATTTTGCCTTGGACTTTCCAGGAGTCTTAGAACTCCCATAGGATTTGGATCTGCCCTTCTTTGACTTGTTGTCATTCTGCTTTCCTCTGTCGTTGGAACTCCCACGAACATCAAGGGCTTGCTTAGATGAATCTAAAGTCTTTCTTCGCATCTCCTCAGATAGTAGCGAAGACACCACATCATCCATACAAAATGTGACTATAGTACTTCAAGAGCCATCAAAAGATGGTCCCACGAATCTGGCAAGGAACAAAGCAGGGTCATACAATGATCCTCCTCCTCGATCTTGGCACCAAATGATGCCAATTGTGCAATCAATAAATTTAATGCATTGAGATGATCAGTTACGGATCCAACTTCCTCCATTCTTAAAGAATACAACTTCTTTCTCAAGAACAACTAATTCACCATAGATTTGGCCTGATACATAGACCCAATCCGTTTCCACAAAGAATTTGCAGTAGTCTCATCAAGAACATTCAGAAGAATGACATCTGCTAGATAGAGTCTGATGAGACCCTTAGCCTTTCGATCGTTGATCTCCCAATCCGTAGGTTTCACATCAAGTGAAGCAGCCTCCTATAGATTGTGGTCTTCAAGCATGTCTTCCATCTTGAGTTTCCACAACTTGAAATTAGTGCCATTAAATTTCTCCACCTCCATTCTATTGTATGAGGAACTTGCCATCTCAATCTACAAATAAGATTCAGAATGCTCTGCACAAAATTCCCACTCAACTTGAGATTAGCTCAAAAAACCCTACCCAACAACTAGGATCAAAAGTTGATCAGGCTCTGATACCACTTGTAAGGAAACTCAGGTGCGGGAAACAACTTCCTACACTAATCTCTAAAGGAAAGTATTGTGCAAATTCTTTTAAATCCTTACAATTTCAAATTCATTAACTACTTTAACAAAGATATTGCAGCCATATACCATGCATACAGAAAATAGAGAATGACACAATGATTTACCCTGGGGAAACCTTTTGGTAAAAAACCCCAGCACTCCAAAACCTGCATAGTGTATTAATCAAAACTATTACAGTTTACAATACACTTGCAATGCAAGTTCTTTCAGAAGATTTTCCAACTCTTGAAGACAAATCGCTGGCAGCATAAAATGTTCCAACAATACATTAACTTCTCCTATCTTCGCAACCCTAAAAAATGCTTATATCATGCGCTTCCTTTTTTAGGGCAACTTCCAAAGATAGCTGTATTAGGGTTTTACCATTCTTCGAGAAAATAGGAACCCAATTTTTTTTTTCGGGGTGATGCCCCAAACCCCACGATTGGGGAAGAGTGTATAGTACTCAATTTTATTAGTTGCCACATGTCTTTACCCGTCATTGAATCTTCGAGACATAGCTCTTACGTGTCATAGGAATCCGTCATAACTGTTTTAGCCATGATCTCCTTACACACAATTCAAGATGCCGACACATCAAGTGGAGTGACACATCAACATGCCAACTAGACATGTACACTCACACTTAATTACATTATTTGTAAGAAATACATTTTACAAAACAAATAATAAGAATAGGAATTATCCAAGGTTGAGACACCTTATTCCTAACATTTTCATTACTTTCATACTTATTTTTCAAGTTTACTAATGAGGAGTCTACCTTTTGCCAAATTCGCACAAAAATTTAAAAAATATTTTGAAAGATATATCATTGATAGCATACTAATTGCCAAAATTTAATTCCTGATCTAACATGAAAACACCATCTAGATCTTACAGATATAAAAGAGGTTTAATGATATCACTAATTTCTCTCACTTAATGATATCACTAATTTCTCTCACTTTTCTTCAGGACCGCTATAGGTGGAGGATCTAAAGAGAGGTTTTGTTTTTCTTAATCCTTTGCCCATTCCTTCCTTCCTCTAGCCATACTTCCACTAGATCCTCTGATCTTGATTCACTGAAACATTCTCTATCTACTTCCCCTATCTCATCCTCGTTCTAGTATAAATAAAATCACTTCTCCTTCTTAGGGGGACGTACATGCATATAAGGAAATCAACATTTTGTTTGATGATTGGAAGTCTTAGCCTCATCGTATTGTCATCTTCTATTATCAAAATCAGGGAGGAGGGGAATGGTCTTCCTTCCAATGAAGGGAAGTCATAGAATCTTGGTTTTGTAATCATTAAACTTCCCTAATGTTTAAGATAACTTTGTAGATAGATTTCCAAGGTTTTTCCTTTTGAAGATATAGACACATAACTTGCCAATATCCTCCTTTTTCAGAATCACCTGAATTGAGGATGCTATAAACATCAAAGGTATCTCTGTGTTGACTCTATACCTATCATCTTTAGAGAGGAATTTTGTGCTCAATATTTGATAAACTTCTCATAGAATTGAAGGGTGCGTGTTCAACAGAGTGGTTTTGAGTCTCTTTATTGAGATCCCTTCCCTAAAGGCTATTTGAGATCTGGCACTCACTACTTTAATAAGGGTAGACATTTTACTAGAGAGACCTCTATGTGGAGATTTGTAGGGAGGTTCTTTAGCTGAGTTGTTAAATAGTGTTCTAATGTCTATCCATCTTCCTAAATGGAGTACTGAGCAATTGGAGGGTTACTTAAGTGGAGAATCCTAATCATTGGAATGTGAAGTGCCTTATTGGTTTCTAACATACGTAATTAGAGGGATAGGTTTGAAGAGGTGGGGTATACTTAACCAAGGGAGGTGCCTTCTTAAAAGGAAGATAGAAACCTAACATACCCAACTCTTGGTATTCCAATACAGATTACCCCAATGCCTATAATCTTTCTAATTTGATTCTCTAATCCTAGATAAAATCCTTTTAGCATAATATCCATTATAAGATTTTAACTTATTTCTTGCTGCTAATTGCTATATATCCTGTAACATTTTGATTAAATTCCTTAATATTCAAAATAATTTTAAAAAAGAAAGATAAGAGTGTCATCAAAATACCCAGAATCAATTTCTATAGAGCCTCCTCATATTATCAAACATAAGTAGATTCATTACATTTATCCAAAATCATTGTTTTCTCGAGTTCTATCTTAATGTAGAATATAACCAGTAGCTTTTAATATCACAGTATACAATATACTTTAAATACAAGGTACCTTAACCATTTCAACTATACTAAACTAAATAAAGGTAAAATACCCAAAAACCTACATATGTTATTACTAGATTTCATTGCATCTTTACTCCTTCCTTATTATACTACAGCTCCATGCTTCGCCACCATGCCTCAGAATGACTATGGTTTCCTTGTCCTCAACATGTTCTCCAGTATTTTGTGAGATCTTTCTCATTGATGGAGCAACAATCCTTACATTGTTGAGTTCATCTTCATCAAACTCCTCGGGGATGTCGTATCCTTTAGCTCTCCAATAGTTCAACACCCAATCCAACTCCACCTGCTCTTTTAGAACAATTTTTATCAAAAAATCAAGATTCATTCTCATCTCTGGCCAGTGCCTATCGAAATTATGTTCGTCTTTGAAAATCTGCAACATGGGCATGCGTCAAAAGTTAGGGATGGAGGGTAAGTCCGCCATCTCAGTTCTCATATAGATTTTTGTAAAGGGAATAGACAAGTCTTTATCTATACCATAGATTGCCTTCTCTAGACTAGCCAAAAATTCCTCCTTAAATATTATTTTGGCCGTTGAGATAATATTTTCTTTTTCTACCCTATTGAAGGCTGCGAGTTCTATGAAAAGTCCTACTATGTGGCCATTGAAATGAATAGAGAAGGAATTGCCAAAATTATAGTCTCCTAAACCTTTTTCGAGCGCTCTCCTTGCTGCATCCGAGAGGGGATTGCAAATTCCATTCCACCTCTTAGGTTTGATCGTACCCCTAAATGCCATTTTCCTATTATCTTTAAGAGGGAAGGTTAATATTCTTGACTCCATTCTAGATGCATGAAGATTACTTGAATAGGATTCAACACTTGTTTTGATTTCAAGACTAGTTAAAATGCTTTTATGTCATAATTAAATGATTTTAAGTTCCGTAGTGATGAAATGTCATGCAAATCCTCGCCTTGTTAATTTCTCAATCTTCTCAGACCATGCATAGTACTTAGCGAATTGAGGAGAGATTGCCAACTATAAAGTTAATCACTGAGAGGGATTAACAAATTAGTTATAGTTCCTAAAAATCCCATCTGATGTCATATTAGTTTTTCTTAATCATAAATGGAAAAGGTAAATTTTAAAGGTTTCTCAGGATTTTCAGCGATTTAGGAGATTGCTCCAGGATCCTGTTAAACTAATAGTATCCTTTAATCATTGTACTTCCTCTACCAATCCCAATTTAATTTTTGAGAAGTACACTTGTCTTGATTTCTTAATAATTAGTGCATGAAATTTTCCTTATTCTTCATTACTCATTTTACCTTACTGATTCTAGAGAAGGATAGCTAGCTCTTGGGTTAGTTAATGCTTTATATAGGCTTTTAATTAAAACCCTTTTACTGAAGTTTTCTTCAGCACATGAGCTTTACCTAAAGGGGAGCAATCTATATCCTGAACTGTCTCTAAAAATAAATTGCTAATTTTTATATCTCCTTTATTTTAACTATTGTTTCTTAATTCCATTTTTTAGTAAATCTTTTGAATAAGGGATTGTTAATTATTATATTTTTCTTGTTACTTCTTCATTCTTTTTTACTACCTATTTCGGATTGCTGCCATACTAAGGATATCTCATAGAAGCTAATAATTTGTTGCTTGCATTCTTCTCTTCTTATTTTATTTTACTTTAGAGAGGTATTTCTTAAACCTATATATTTGGCCTTTCCTTAGGGACTTCCATACCCTTTTCTAAGTTGAGGAGTTCTTTATTAATTCCATCCGCTGCTTCATTTTCCACTTGATCTACTACTTTGTTACCTTCTCTATATATATGATTAATTTTATAATGCAGAATGGTTAATAATATTTCCATTATTTTTTTGACCAATCCATTTAGACACCGATTCAAAGTTGCTCCTTTTCTTACCGCATTGACAATTAAAGTTGAATCTCCTTCATTAATTTCTATTTTTTCTATTTTAAGCCTATTACATATCTTTAACCCTTCTAGTAAAGTACCAAGTTCTGCAAAATTATTTGATTCCTTCCCAAGATACAAAGATTTTATCGCTAACTTGCTACCCTTCTAGTCACTGATGCAACATCCTACTCTTGCTTCACCTGGGTTACCTCTTGATGCTCCATCAAAATTAAGTTTGAACCATCCTTCCACTGGTGGTTGCCAAATACAGAAATCCCTTTTCATTTTTTCCTCCTCACGATTGTGGCCCATGAAGGGAGGAATCTTTAATCCATACCAATTCTCCCTAAGGAAGCTACCACTAATTTAGAAGGACCTATCTTTACTACCTAACATATTTCTACTATTAACTACTTCCACTATACAAGCTTCTAATTTTGTCAAAAATAGATTAGCACTTAGCTTAGAATCTTTAAATATTCTTCTATTTATTTCCTTCCAAATCTCCCAAATTAACATTGAGGGGGCTATTTTCCATATTTTTCAATAAAGGTCATTGTTATCCTTCTTTGGCTAGCTCTTCAAAAGGCTGCATAGGTCTTTTTGAAGAGCAGTTTGATAGTTTAGTTTTGATAACAACTATTTCCAGAAACTCTTTGAAAACTCACAACCTATTAATAAATGAACCATATCTTCAAATTCCTTCTCACAGAGAGCACATCTAGACAAGCCATTGAAACCTATTTTGGTAAACCAATCTACTGTAAGAATCCCTTTTTGTAATGTCACCCATGTGAATATCCCAGCTTTAGGTAAACAATCTTTACTCTAGCAAAGATCTATTGGGAGGTCTATTTTCCAAGATGAACTCTTTTGGAGATAATCATAACCTTCTTTGGCACTATATATCCCATTTTTTGCTCTTGCCCAAATGACTGAGTCTTTCCCTCTTCTTGGGGTTATAGTTCTATTTTTAGGGTGTCCTCAAGAAGGTTTAATAAACTCCTTGGAAGATTGAGATGTTCTAATGATTTCCACTTCCAACTTTCTTTCCTTTCTACATTAGAGAATAAAATATAGTCCTTTAAGTAACATCCCATTGAAGAAATAGCCTGATCAATTGACCTATCACCTAATAAAACTTATCTCAATGAGGGGTACAAACCCCATGAGTCATCCCAAATTAGAACTTTTCCCCCTTCTTTAACATCCTAGGATAGGCCCTTTAAAATGATATCTCTACAATCTGAGACGAGGTTCCATATTCTAGGTCCTTTAGGTAGAGAATGCGTTCTCCAGATACTAAATTTATCTTGCCAATCCAGATATTTATATCTTAAAGTCCTAACCCATTTAGAGTCAGGGGTCTTTATCATACTCCATACAAGTTTGGCTCCTAGGGCTTTATTTTGAAGAGCAATATCCTTGATACTAATCCCTCCATCCTCTTTCTTTTTGCATATGGTGTCCCAGGCTATCAAATCCATTTTTGACTTTTCCCCATATCCTTGCTAAAAGAAGGATCTCATCTTTCTTACTAATTTTTCTTTAACACCTTCTCGGAGTTTAAAACACATCATTTGATATATAGGTATAGCTGACAAAATTGATTTGATCATCAGTGCCCTTCCTGCACTAGAAAGCCATTTTTCTTTCCAAGATTCAACTTTCTTATCCATTTTGTTACAAACTTCATTCCACAAGTTGGTTGATCTTATCCCCTTGTCCAATTAAAACCCTAGATATTTACATGGAAATGAACCTATTTTAAAATTTAAGATCCTACATATAAAAATTTCTTCCTCTCTTTTTGTATTCAGGGAACAAATACTTGATTTGTCCTCATTTATTCTCTGACCAGAGGTGATTGTATAAGATTCTAAAATTTTATAAAAGGTACTTGCCTCTTCTTTGGTGGATTCACTAAAAAGAAGGGTATCATCTACAAATTATTGGTGGGTACTTGCTTCAAGTTTTGAGGTAATCTTGATACCTCTAATTCTATTATCCTCCCTAGCTTTGGAGAAGGATCTCCCTAGAGACTTTGCCAAAATGATAAAGAGAAAGGGGGATAGTAGATCTCCTTGTCTTAAGCCTTGAGAAATCCCAAAGAAACCTACTAGGGAACCATTTACTAGAACTGACATACGAGGTCTAGAGATACATTCAAAGATTAAATTGATCCATCTTTTAGAAAAGCCAATAGCCTCAAGACATTTACACAAGAATCCCCAGTCCACTTTGTTAGAGGCTTTCAAAATATCTAGCTTAATAAACACACTAGGGGATTTGTTTTGTTGAACTAACTGAATGGCTTCTTGTGCTATTATAACTCCTTCTAAGATTGATCTTCCAGGAACAAAACTTGTTTGTTACTTAGAAATAATTACCAATAGAAGAGGTTTTAATCTATTAGCTAGGGTCTTTGTCAAAAGTTTATATAGAGTATTACAAAGGGCTATTGGTTTGAATTCATCTAGACTATCCCCATCCATTATTTTGGAATTAATGGTAGAAAGGTGTTATTAATTTCATTCAGTAGTTTCCCAGAATTTCTCATACCTTCAAGAGTCCCTAAAATTTCTAAACCTATGAATGACCAACATTTCTAATAGAATAAACCAGGGAAGCCGTTAGGCCCTGGAGATTTGTCTGGATGAAGATCCCTAAGGGCTTTCTCTACTTCTTCCATTGAAAATTTAGCATTTAAAATTTTGTTTTGGTTTTCTGAGATGATTCTAGGTATACAACTAAGTAGCTTATTCTGTACAGTCATATCAGACCCATATGTATTATTGAGAATCTTCTCAAAGTAATCTACAACTTCTACTCCTATTTGATTAGGATCTTCTATCCATTCCCTATTGTCTTTTCACAATTTCCATATCCTGTTTGCCGACCTCCTTTGTTTAGAACTATTATGAAAAAATTTGGTATTTTTGTCTCCCTCAGTCAACCATGTTTCTCTAGATCTTTGTTTCTAGAAGATCTCTTCTTTAGCTAAGATATCTTTATATTTCATCATTAAATCCATTTCTTCTTCAAATAATAACTGATTCATACCTCTTGCCATTACTTCCTCATTTAATCTTACTAGCTTACTTTCTATTTGTAAATTTTTCTCAAATATGTTACCAAATTGGGAATGATTCCGATTGAGTAAATTCCTTTTGATTAATTTAAGTTTGGACATTACAATAAATGTTTTAGAACCCTAGAAAATGGCTTCTTTCCACCATACTTCTATATTCCTTAGGCACTCTTCCTCTAAGAGCTACATTTTTTCGAATTTAAAGGGGTTCTTTTTAGGGAGGTTAGCTTCTATAAGTGCCAATTCTACTGGAAAGTGATCTGAGCCTGAGAAAGACATTATTTTTTCTTTCATATCAAAATCAAGGTTTTTCATATTTCCTAAGAAGAAGAATCTGTCCAATTTATCTGTTATCATACATGAATCTATTCTCTTATTAGACCAAGTATAACTATCAATCCCTGTCCTAATCTCCAAAGCTCTCAAATTGTCAATCCATTGATTAAATTCTCTCATGGTCTGTGTTAAGCTCCTAGAACCTCCCACCTCATCTGCTTCACTTAGAATAGCATTAAAATCTCCTCCCATAATAATTATTTCATCATGACGTGCCAAAGTAAAGTCATAGACTTCTTGCCAAATCTTTATTTTCTCATGGAGGAACTTAGGACCATAGATATTGATTAATAAAAAGTTTATATTGCTTCTTATACTTCTAACCCTACCACTTATCCAGTTTGTTCTCACTTCTAACGATGCATAGCTACATTTCTAGGAGTTCCAAATAATGCCTATTCCCCTTGATGCTCCTACTGAGGGAGCGCCACAAACTTCCCATCCTCCTAGTTTTCTATTTAATAAAACTTATAACCTTCCTCATTTAATTTTTTTTCCTGAAGCATAACTATTTTAGATTCAAAAAGAGATAAATGCCTTTTAATCAGGCATTTTTTGTTAGGGGCATTAAGGCCCCTAACATTCCATTTAGTGATTTTCATTGCTGAGTGGGAAGGAACTTCCCCTTCCCTGCATTTAAAAGTGCTATAATTTTAGTTTGGCCTGAAGATTGACCAACTTTTTCTCTTAATTCCTTGAGGGATTTTCTCCCTCTAGATTTGGGTACAAAAACACAGTCCGATAGACTCTTCCTAGAGATTTCAAATCCTAGATTATAACATGAATTGGGCTTATTGTACATCAGGGGTTCTCTAATACCCTCCTCTTCTTCCCTTTAAAAGGCTTCTAAAATATTTGGTAGGATATCCTGGTTTAGAGCTATCTCCTTAGAGGATACATCCTCAAAAAGAGGGTTCAACCCCCAAAAATTAATGATTTCCTCTGTTGTATCCTTCTTTTGGAGCAGGATGTTCCTCCAAGTTTATCCTACCCTGATCTATCCTCCCTTCATCTATTGAACATAAGATATCCAAATAAGCTATATCTTGCTGGGCCTTGGATGCTGTTTTCTCTTTGCTATTATCCTTATTCGTAGATCTCTTGATCTCTCACCCATTATATCAATGTTCCTATAAAAGTCCTCCTTATCCATAGAACCTACTTCTATATTGCTAAGTTCCTTTTCTAGAAATACTCTCATAGCCTCTGCTTGATCTTTAACTTGCATTAGAGATTTCTTGTATTCCTCTAAACTAATGTCCTCTAAAATTGATTCCACTACTTTTTCCCTTGGTGGTGGCTTCCGACCCCTTAATATTTGAGTTAGTGATATTACCAGGTTAGGGAGGGGCTTCTAGCATTACTAACTATCTATTCTTTTGAGACTTTAGAAAGGCAGAAGGACCCTCTTTAAATTTATTGATTTCAATTTTCTTCAATGCCTCCGAACTTCCTTTGGACTCAGAGGGGAGAGCAGCAGGATAATTGATTGTGAATCCCCCTCCATCATCCTTGAATTGAATAGTGATATCATTAGGGGAATCTTTCCTAGGTTGAGTTAGATTTTTAACCTCTGAAGAATGTTTGAAATCCTTAACTAGATCCGTGAGGATAACAGGGTTAATTTTGAACAGCGAGGAACCACTCTTAATAGTAATAGGGTTCAATAATTTTGTTGAAATATCCATATTGATTATGATTGTTATTTCTGATTGGGGGTATTTGGTGTTAACAATTCTAACAAAAGAGCCTAACCTATTCCCAATTTTCCTAAGGATGATTTTATTTGTGCATTCTAAAGGCATATTAATAAGCTTTACAACCTTGGCCACTGTGAGGCCTTTGAAATTATTTGGATTGAAGAACGGGAACTAGTCTATCACAAAAAAATTAATGCCTAACAAGCTAGGGAATTCATTATTTAAAAACTTTTCCTTAATCTCTATATTGTAACAATATACAAAGATAAATTCATTTGGGAGCAAATATATACAAGTACCTGGTTAGGGAAATGCTTTTGGAGCCAATCTACAATTTTACCTAAGGATAAACCATAGCTTTTCCATCTCAAAATTATTCCTTTTATTTTCATTAAATCTTGGATGCATCCAATAACTCCATCATCTACTTCTAACATCAAGGGAGTCATACGTTTCAATCTACGGTAGGGGGGGGGGTAAGGGATATGTTTTGGATAATGATCACTCATCCTAGGGTTAGCTTCAATTCTCGGCTCTTTTGAAGACAATTCTGTAATCTTGGATCTGCGATGCAGGGGAGAATATAGGGCTTGCTTTGGGAGACTACTTACTGGCTTAGGGTTTAAGCTAAGATTGCTAGGAGAGTGCAGAGAAGAAAAACAGTTCTCTAAAGGGAGAACAAAGGGAGTTTTGATATTGCACCTTGAAACTAAATTAAGCTTTGTTGAATATGAAGGAGAATTTAACTTCTATTTTTTTGAAACTACCTTTATCCATTGATTCTCCTTTGATTGAAGCCACATAGGAGCTTGAGGGGAGCCAACAGATCCTACAAGCAAATTCGATGGTGATCTAAATGTTCTTGCATATCGCGTTGAGCAGAAAAAATCCCATTGCCTTTGAAGGCTTTCCACACTGAAGACATTGTACATGAATCTCACAGATACAAAGTAGGAAGCCATCGCACGGTTAAAATTTCTAGATTAAATTTTTAATGGCTAATATTTGCCAATTAGCAAATTTTTGAAATTTAAGTTTATTATTAATTGTTATTACTTTGCTTTATTACTTTTAACTATTTAAATAGAATGTTAAATATTTACAATATCCATCAAGAAAAAAATTAACTCAATATATTCTATGCCTATAATTTTAAGGTAACATCTAAGAATCTATGAGAGAAAAAATATTTACATTTGATCTTTTTAAAATCTAATCTAAATTTTTTAAAAAGTTGATTGAATAAATATGGACCTCTACATTATTTTATTCATAAATTATAAATATTATAAAAAGATATTTTTATTAAAATACTCTTTATAATATATTATAATTAAACACATAATTCATTCAAAGTTCTTTGACTAAAACATAGACCTCTAAATTATTTTGTTGATAAATTACATATTATAAAAAGAGGCCTCTAATATTTTAATCAAATAATTCATCTAAAGTTCTTTTACTAAAACGTAGACCTCTAAATTGTTCTATTAGTAAATTATATATATATATATATATATATATATATATATATATATATATATATATATATATATATATATATAATGAAAAGATGTTTTTAAAAATATTTAGAATATGTATTAAAATACTTTGAATATGTATTAAAAAATATAAAAGAGGGGTCCGTAATGTTGGAATTGTCAAATTCTAGTATTTGACAATTTTAGAAGTTTTAAATCCGGAAAATGGTTTATGGAATATGGCTGGAACTATTTGGTTCACTTGGAATTCATAGTGAGAAGATGGAAAATGTTATTTGCACATGGATTTCAAAATATTATAAATTTTGCTTTACTCCTAATTCTCATTTAAGTGGAATTGGAATTGATTTTCCAATTTCACCTATTTAGATGGAAGATTCAAATGCCATTTTATGGGTAAATGAGAATTAACAAATCCCTATTCCAATTTCATATTTTGAATACAAACATTGAAAATCCTAATTCTACTCTAATTCCAACATACAAACAGATCCAAATTATTTTATATATAATTGTGGAATTATACCGTGTGGAATAATCTTAACGAGACTTTACTTTTCTGCGAAACCTTCTCAATAGTCCGAAACAGAGTAGAGGATACCTTGTCTTCTTTTAAACCCAGTCCGGGTAAGAATTGTAAATTGCAGAATAGGAGCACAACATATCCGCTTTCCTTCAATATGTCTGGAGGCTCTGCATTTTTGTTGATATGGGTAATAATTCATCTCCCATTTTCAACAGCATGTTTGCGAGCTGAGAGAAATTACCTGCTCGATTTCAAGGCTGGCCTTAATCTTTCTTCAGGTCGGTTATCCTCTTGGCGGGGATTCAACTGTTGTGAGTGGGAGGGTGTTGGCTGTGATTACCATACATCCCATGTCATCAGCCTTGATTTAAGTACTCACCCTGACTATCAAAGTGATGATTGGTACAGCCAGCAGTTGAGTGGGGAGCTTCGACCATCGCTGTTTGATCTGCAGCATTTGGATCTCAGTTGGAATGACTTTCAAGGTATTTCTAATTTCTATCCCACCCCACATGTCAAAACTGCAGAAACTCACATTTCTCAGCTTGTCAAACGCTGGATTGTGTGATGAAGTCCCTCTGGAGTTGGGAAATATGTCTTGTGTCATTTGGACATTTCAAATTATTACTTGAAAAGTAGTAAGTTTCATGTATGGGTTAGAAATCTAAGAAGCTTGGAATTCTTGGATATGAGTGAAGTGAACCTGACAATGGCATCTGAGCATTGGGGTGAGGTTCTTAGTGGTCTTCTCAATCTTACCCAGATTCAGTTGTATGACTGTTGGCTCTAAGGTAAGATTCCAGATCTCTCAAACCTCACCCATTTATCACATCTGCATATAGGAAGGAAATCATTCCCGTTTCAACTACCCTCTTGGTTTGGGAACGTGTCCTCATTGGTTTCACTTGATCTCACCTTCTGTGGTCTAAATGGTTCCATCCCTTCCAATTTCTTGTCCCGTTCAATAATGAGCAACCTTGTGCTTGACAGTAATCCTGAATTGAAAGGAAACCTTTCTTTCATTCTAAGCCTTTCTTCTTCACTGGTGGTGCTATTTGCTGGTCATTGCAATTTAGGATCACTTCCTCGCTCTATTGCAAACTTTTCAAAACTTGAGACCATGTATCTGTCAGATAACAATTTGGAGGGCTGTATACCATTTTTCTTTGGCAGTTTTCCATCCCTTAAGACCATGGATCTATCATATAATAGTTTGCAGTGCAGTATACCATCTTTCTTTGGCAGTTTTTCATCCCTTAAGACCATGGATCTGTCATATAACAATTTGGAGGGCAGTATACCATCATCCTCTTTTGGTAACTTTTCGTCCCTTAGAGATCTGCACCTTAGTCACAACCGATTAAGTGATCATATCCCTCCGTCTCTGTTGCAGCTTCCGAAATTAAGTTACCTCAGTCTGGACCATAACCAACTGTCAGGTACGATTCCAGATTCTGTTTCAAATCTTTCTAGTCTACAGGTATTGTTACTTTCTTCAAACCGATTAATAGGCAAATTTTCACTTCAGCCACTTGAAAATATAACCCACCTTCTATTCTTGGACCTCTCCGAAAATCAGCTTTTCATTAACATCTCTGCAAACTGGGTTCCTCAGTTTTCTCACTTGGAATATCTTGGATTGGGATCTTGCAACATAGAAGGTGAATTACCTGCATTTTTGTCCCAGCAATATGAATTGATGGGGCTAGATCTTTCAGATTATAACATTGTGGGGAATCTTCCTTGGTGGCTGTGGGATCTTCCTAATCTTCAATTCCTCAATCTTTCAAACAATCAACTAGAAGGTTGTTTACCCCCAATGATATCCCATGATTTTACGATGGTGGACCTGCATGAGAATAGATTATATGGCTCTCTCCCTGCTTTTGATTTTGTTTCAGATATATTAGATTTGTCAGCTAATGAGTTTAATGGTTCTATTCCTACAAGAATGGGCACATCACACTCTCTATCATTGTCAGGGAATAATCTGACTGGACGAATTCCAAGTTCTATATGTGTTGGTCCAAATTCTTATAGAATTTTGGACTTTTCAAAGAACAAGTTGATTGGTATGATTCCTGCAAACATTGGGAGGTGCTCCGAATTATCAATTTTAAAATTGGCTCAAAATGTTTTGCAAGGGAAGATTCCAGAGGAGCTGGGAAATCTGACATATCTCTATACTCTGAATCTCGATGGAAACAAGTTGCAAGGAATTATTGTTGATGCAGTTTTAAAATGGAAATGCAAAGATAAAATCAGAACAGCAAAACAAAACAGAGAACACAAACAGAAGACAGAGAATTTACAGTGGTTCACCTGTAAACAGGCTACGTCCATTCTCAGCAATGGGATTCTCTATTTTATTATCTCTGTGCTCTATATGATTTACAAGACTACCACACCATAATCTTATGGCTGTGCGAATGTTCTTTAATACAGTCTCAACCAGAAAGAAGGGAGATGAAAAGACCAACACCCATTACAAGAGCTGTTACACAAAGAAGAATCTGTAGTAGGCAAGCGTTACAAGTCAGAAGGACTGACTGCAGTAGTAACGGTTAAGATTGGACTTCACCTACCCAACAATCTCCCACTTGAAGACCAATCACCATCAAAGAAGAATCGCACTGAGATATCCCATGCTCTAGATTTATCGATCACATAAAACAAGGAGGGTTTTGAGAAGATCTCAATAATGACAGGCTTTGTTCCTGCACACTCCAAATGAATCTTCTCCAAATCAAATCAGACTTAACAAAACTTACAACTATCTTAACATCAAAAACAATAAATCTACAACCCCTGAGCATATTCTTGTCATCAAGACTTCCAACTTCACTCACCCAAAACACCCTGCTTGCACTCATTTCCTTGAGTCTCTGCTTAACATCATCCAACTCCATGACAAGCTGCTTCGCATACATGTTTCAAACAGCTAAAACATATTCGTCACAAGCCATGAAATCCTCCACCAATCAGAGTTGTACCATTCCCTCCAAGTGATCTTCTAAGACTTCTAACGAACACATAATAGGCTGCAACTCCTTATCTCCAGGATGAGCAACAACTTGGGCTTCTTGACCCTCTTCTTGGCCAATACACAGGTAGGGACACTTCAGCACGGAGTCGTCGGCGGGGATCAAATGATTGTGGGTGCCGAACGAGGTTGCCACTAGCTTTTACCCGGCCATTCGGAGCTATTGGAACTGACGGTTCGATGCTACGGCCGACGGTTGGAAAGATACGCAACGTTGGCCGTTTCAGCTGAGGAACACCTTAAGTTCTGACACCGACCGAGAATGTGTTGCCGATTTTAAATGAAGTTGAATCTCTCAAAACCGAGACAGGCTTTTGTAGGCCCTGGCAACACAGTCCCATAGCACTTGACAGATTGATTTTACCTCACACAAGCTGCGAGATATGACCCCGCAAAGATCGCCGATTCCATGCTTAAGGGACCTTAAGGGACACTTCAGCACGGAGTCGTCGGCGGGGATCGAAAAACTGTGGGTGCCGAATGAGGTTGCCACTAGCGTTTACCCGACCATTCGGAGCTGTTGGAACTGATGGTTTGATGTTATGATCAATGGTTGGAAAGATACGCAACATTGGCTGTTTCAGTTGAGGAACACCTTAAGTTCTGACACCGACCGAGAATGTGTTGCCGATTTTAAACGAAGTTGAATCTCTCAAAACCGAGATAGGCTTTTGTAGGCCCCGGCAACACAGTCCCGTAGCACCTGACCGATCGATTCTACCTCACACGAGCTGTGAGATATGATCCCGCAAAGATCGCCGATTCCATGCTTAAGGGACCTTGAGGGACACTTCAGCATGGAGTCGTCGGTGGGGATTGAACGACTATGGGTGCCGAATGAGGTTGCCACTAGCATTTACCCGGCCATTCAGAGCTGTTGGAACTGATGGTTCAATGCTACGATTGATGGTTGGAAGGATACGCAATGTTGGCCGTTTCAGCTGAGGAACACCTTAAGTTCTGACACCGACTGAGAATGTGTTGCCGAATTTCAATGAAGTTGAATCTCTCAAAACTGAGATAGGCTTTTGTAGGCCCCGGCAACACGGTCTCGTAGCACCTAACGGATCCATGCTACCTCACGCGAGCTGCGAGATATGACCCCACTAAGATCGCCGATTCCATGCTTAAGAGACCTTGAGGGACACTTCAGCACGGAGTCGTCGGCGGGGATCGAACGACTGTGGGTGCCGAATGAGATTGACACTAGTGTTTACCCAGCCATTTGGAGCTATCGAAATTGACGGTTTGATGCTACGACCGACAGTTGGAAAGATACGCAACGTTGGCCATTTCAGCTGAGGAACACTTTGAGTTCTGACACCGACTGAGAATGTGTTGCCGATTTTAAACGAAGTTGAATCTCCCAAAACCAAGACAGGCTTTTGTAGGCCCTGGCAACACGGGTCCATGACACCTAACAGATTGATTCTACCTTGCACAAGCTGCGAGATATGACCCCGCAAAGATCGCCGATTCCATGCTTAAGGGACCTTAAGGGACACTTCAGCACGGAGTCGTCGGCGGGGATTGAACGACTGTGGGTGCCGAATGAGGTTGCCACTAGTGTTTACCCGACCATTCGGAGCTATTGGAATTGATGGTTCGATGCTATGACCGATGGTTGGAAAGATACGCAACATTGGCCGTTTCAACTGAGGAACACCTTAAGTTCTGACATCGACTGAGAATGTGTTGCCGATTTTAAACAAAGTTGAATCTCTCAAAACTGAGACAGGCTTTTGTAGGCCTCAGCAACACGGTCCCGTAGCACTGACCAATCAATTCTACCTCACACCAGCTGCGAGATATGACCCTGCAAAGATCGCCGATTCCATGCTTAAGGGACCTTGAGGGACACTTCAGCATGGAGTCGTTGGCGGGGATCAAACGACTGTGGGTGCCGAATGAGGTTGCCACTAACGTTTACCCAGCCATTCGAAGCTGTTGGAACTGACGGTTCGATGCTACGATCGATGGTTGGAAAGATAGGCAACGTTGGCTGTTTCAGCTGAGGAACACCTTAAGTTCTGACACCGACCGAGAATGTGTTGCTGAATTTCAATGAAGTTGAATCTCTCAAAACTAAGACAGGCTTTTGTAGGCCCTGGCAACACAGTCTCGTAGCACCTAATGGATCCATGCTACCTTGCACGAGCTGTGAGATATGACCCTGCAAAGATTGCCGATTCCATGCTTAAGAGACCTTGAGGGACACTTCAGCACGGAGTCGTCGGCGGGGATTGAAAGACTGTGGGTGCCGAATGAGGTTGCCACTAGTGTTTACCCGGCCATTTGGAGCTGTTGGAACTGATGGTTTGATGTTACGACTGACAGTTGGAAAGATACGCAACGTTGGCTGTTTCAGCTGAGGAACACTTTGAGTTCTGACACCGACCGAGAATGTGTTGCCGAATTTAAACAAAATTGAATCTCCAAAAATGAAGATAGGCTTTTGTAGGCCCCGACAATATGGTCTTGTAGCAATTGATGGATCCATGCTACCTCGCACGAGCTCCGAGATACGACCCAACAAAGATCACTGATTTCATGCTTAAGAGACCTTGAGGGACACTTCAGCACGGAGTCGTCGGCGGGGTTGGAACGACTATACGTGGCATGTACTTGCATGAGGACATTATATATTATAGAACTCCTGCACAGAAGTAGCTGGCAAGCTGCTCAAAAAGTAGTAACTGATAGCAAGTGGGATAATGCAGATGCTTTAATAAACCACTATCTTCTTTACTCAAGTAACATCTAGTTCATCTGCTCGATTGGGGCATGTTTGGGAACAGACAGTCTCCATTTAAACTCAAGTCTCTAGAAGTAGTTATATTTGTTAGTGGAGGAGATACACCCATTGTATTTGCAATAACTTCATGCTCACTGGAATTTCCATTACTCTTCAATTGGGATAATGCCCAAGTCCCGTAAATGCAAGCCCATTGATGGATAGGCATTTCTAATAGAAATATTTGTGGTGCTAGAATGAAGTGCATGACCAAATTCTTTGCCCGCTAACGAACCAATTTGGGAAATTAATGGGTCTATTTGTGGACCTCGAAGGAGTTGGTCACCTAAACGAGAACCTTGAGATGAAGCAGGAACTTTTCTATGAAAGAGATCAGTACCTTAAGAAGCTCTCCACTTGTCAGCTGAATTAAAACCTTGGACCATAGATGGCTGCCCTTTGTTGTAAAATGAGGAGTGAGACTGCCTTGCCAAAGGTGGCAACGAACTTACATTTCAAGGATAATGCCCAAGTCCCGTAAATGCAAGGCCATTGACGAATAGGCATTTCTAATAGAAATATTTGTGGTGCTAGAATGAAGTGCATGACCAAATTCTTTGCCTGCTAATGAACCAATTTGAGGCTTCATTTCACATTGCTCTGTGGATAATTCCACAACACTTGTTACTTCTCTATCTGAATTTTTGTTGTCAGTGTACATGTGCACTGAAGAGATTTTGTCACTACTTGAGCTACTAGTAGATGGTGAGTAATCATCATCATCATCTGACATAGGGTCACATGCATATCTTACTTCTTTCCTTTTCCGCTTTCCCCTTCCTAGCTCTTCCCATTCTGTGGGCTTTGTCTCTTCGTCCTAAGTAATTGGCATACCTTGGATGGCACCAAGATAACCATTTTCTTCTGAAATGTCCTTTTCTCTCACATTAATATCTCTATTAAGAAGATTTTCTATATCTTCCTCTGTATATTGAATAGATGTAGCTTCAATCCCATGTTCATCTTGAATATTCCTTGCACTGTTGAGTAATATATCATGCAATTCCTTAATAGTTTCATTCTTAACATAATTCATAACTAGATTTTCCATAGCCAATTTTCTTCTTGATCGTTGCAATATTTTGTCCTCAACTGAACATTTTGTAATAAGTTGATATACAATCACAGTTTTCTCTTGGCCAATCCTGTGGGCTCGCGATCTGGATCTGGAAGAGTAGTATTAGGAAGAAAAAAAGGGTTGAAATCTGGATCTACGGGCTATCAAATATTCAAATTTGGATTCACTAGAAGCATTAGTTATAAAAAAAAAAAGTAAAACATACCATATATAATGATTGTGTCGACACTCGGCTACATCATATAATAAGTTGAAATTAGATAATCATAAAACACTTTGTAAAGTACAACGTACATATCATATACAGCCACATCAAATGAGTTCAACATCAAGAAAGAATATTTTTTTTTCAAAGTCTTGTAATTTCTCTGTGGCTGGTAGCCAATTGCTTATTCACTTATTTTTTGCTTCCTCAATTGGTCAAAAGCTATAGGATATTCTCTGGGAAACTTTTCATTTTTTCCTATAGGATGCCTTTGTATACAAATTTTGGAGAATCTTTGTTAAAGAGTAGGTAAGGATGGCTAAGAATAAGAAAAAGAAGAGGAAAAGAAGTGTAGGAAGTTACGAAAGGTTAATATACAAGGTGTTGAAACAAGTGCATCCCTCCAAGGGAATATCTAGTGCTGCCATGGATATCATGGAGAGCTTCATGATTGATATTTTTGATAAGATTACTCCTGAGGTTGCTTCTCTACTGAAATATAACAAGATCGTGACACTTTCCTCCAGAGAAATTGAGATTGCTGTCAAGTTTGTTCTACCTGGAGAGCTGGCTAGGCATGCTGCTTCTGAAGGAAGTAAGGTTGTTACCAAGTTTCCTACTGCTCTAGGTTAGGTTTTGTTGGAAGATTTTAGGTTTTTTGTACGTGGTGTTTATGGCAGGCTTGTTTAGAAGTTGGTTTTGGCTTGGGTTTATGTGTTGAAGTTGGTTTTGGTTGAAGAGTTTGCAAGTTGAGAGTGATTGAAGGAGTTTGATGAGTTTGAAGGGTGCATAAGGGTCATCAAATTGGTGCAAGGGTACAACAGTAGATGTTCTAGCCTTTGGAGGGGGTATTTTATGCATGAATCCATCATTGGATGGTCAAATGATGGTGAATCAACTTTAGTTCAGTTTCTATGGTGCTGGGAGACAAGACATTGGGCGAGCCCTAGTTTCTAGGGGGTTTTGGGACCAATTTGGGGTTTTTACATCTAGAAGTGTCAAATATTCAAATTTATGGTAGAATCCTCTAATTAGAGTCATCAAGTATTTGTTGATGGTCCAACCAATTGGCAAGCTTAAACAAACATGAACCAAGAACTTGTTTGATATGGTGGATATGGAGTTGCTGAAGGAAACCTAAGGTGTGGAGTCTTAAAGAAGATGATGTGAAAGGAGAGAATGAAGTAAAGGATTCTCCAAAGATGAGAAAAGAAAAGAAAGTGATGTTCAAGCCCACAAAGGATTCAGTAGTCAAAGCAATGAAATTTGAGAATACAAGGTGTTGAAACAAGTGCATCCCTCCAAGGGAATATCCAGTGATGCCATGGATATCATGGAGAGCTTCATGATTGATATTTTTGATAAGATTACTCCTAAGGCTGCTTCTCTGCTGAAATATAAAAAGATCGTGACACTTTCCTCCAGAGAAATTGAGATTTCTATCAAGTTTGTTCTGCTTGGAGAGCTGGCTAAGCATGCTGCTTCTGAAGGAAGTAAAGCTGTTACCAAGTTTCCTATTGCTCTAGGTTAGGTTTTGTTGGAAGATTTTAGGTTTTTTGTATGTGGTGTTTATGGCAGGCTTTTTTAGAAGTTGGTTTTGGCTTGGGTTTATGTGTGGAAGTTAATGCTGAACTGGGATTTTAGTGTATGTAAAGAATATATGAATTATGCTATGAATGCTATGAAAAATCTTTGAACTATATCATGCAATTCCTTAATAGTTTCATTCTTAACGAAATTCATAACTAGATTTTCCATAGCCAATTTTCTTCTTGATCATTGCAATATTTTCTCCTCAAATGAACATTTTGTAATTAGTTGATATACAATCACAGTTTTCTCTTGGCCAATCCTGTGGGCTCGCGATTGAGCCTATAGATCCACAAAAGGGTTGAAATCTGGATCTGGTGGAAGAGTAGTATTAGGAAGAAGTCATTCACTAACATCTAATCTTTATAACAACTAAATTTGGATTCACTAGAAGCATTTTGTGATGTTTTGGGACAGTAAATCCAAGTTATTCTTGACTGTCCTGAACAGGGATTTTGCAAACAGCACTTTGTTTATTTTGAAAGTTTAATGAATGGATTGACTCCCCCACCCCCTGTGGTCAATGTGATTGGTGGGAGGAGTCATAAAATATATATAATCCTTTTATATAAGTTTAAATGCAGGGATGGGCAGGTACTGTGGAGGAGAGACCACAAACATGGAGAGTAAAGTGCTGATTGGGGGTTACTAGTGTTGGGACTAGTCATGGTTTGAGAGATTCGTCCATTGGAGGGCCATATTTTATGGCTTGGATGGTCATATTATGTTGTTTTAATGGTGTTTAAACCATTATTTTGATTGGGAAGTGTGTGGAGGTGTTAGATTGGAGAAGCCACAGGTGTGAACGCCTTAAATAGAGGGTTTTGTAGTTGGGTGTTTAAAACTTGTTGTCTATTCTTGAAAAGTGGAAAATCCTTGGTTTAGGATCATAATAAAAGACTTTTTTTGGTCATGGAACCCTGGAAGTAAGTGGGTGATAGGGTTGCTTTGTTAGGAGGGGCTAATTAGGCATGGGAGAAGAGCACTTAAAAAAGGAAGTCTACACCAGTCAAAGAGTTAAAGTCTAAGATTGATACCAACTTAGGAACTCCGAAAAGGGTACTCAAAAATGTAAAAAAATTGATAGGTTGTTTGGGAATTTTGGGAGAAAAATGCTGATTTCAGTTTTGGCAGGGCTACTAGGCAGGCCTGGAAGGCTTTAGTGGAAGAATGGTGAAAGATGAGTGGATAGGAGTGAAAGGGGAATTTGAACATGTCTAATGTACCATGTTAAGATGATCCATAGCATTGGGATCAAGGTAAGAAATCTGGTTTGGTTTTTGGTGTGTTGGAGGCACTAGGTGCACTAAGTGGCCTAGGAGGGTACTGGTGCTTAGAGAGATTGGGAAAAAGAAAAGTGATAGTGAAATCATGAGTGTGGTTGTGGAAGTGACTTAAAAATTCAGAGAACTCCATTTGATCTTTGAATAGGACTGATTCCTTGAGTTGATTCCAAGTTACTTGTTGAATCCTCCAGTTGAGTTGGCCTATTTAAGGTGATAGTGGAGGGCTCTGCATCAAGATGGTATGAAAGGAGAAAATGAAGTAAAGGATTCTCCAAAGCTGAGAAAAGAAAAGAAAGTGATGTTCAAAAGGAAGAGAATAAGAAAAAGAAGAGGAAGAGAAGTGTAGGAAGTTACAAAAGGTTAATATACAAGGTGTTGAAAAAAGTGCATCCCTCCAAGGGAATATCCAGTGCTGCCATGGATATCATGGAGAGCTTCATGATTGATATTTTTGATAAGATTACTCTTGAGGCTTCTTCTCTGCTGAAATATAACAAGATCGTGACACTTTCCTCCAGAGAAATTGAGATTGCTGTCAAGTTTGTTCTGCCTAGAGAGCTGGCTAGGCATGCTGCTTCTAAAGGAAGTAAGGCTGTTACCAAATTTCCTACTGCTTTGGGTTATGTTTTGTTGGAAGATTTTAGGTTTTTTGTACATGGTGTTTATGGTAGGCTTGTTTAGAAGTTGGTTTTGGCTTGGGTTTATGTGTGGAAGTTAATGCTGAACTGAGATCTTACTGTATGTCAAGAATATGTGAATTATGCTATGTATGCTGTGAAAAATCTTTGAACTATAAGATTTCTATTATAATTTTTTTTTTATTAATAATGAGAAATATTTTTACAACTCAGCTCAATAGGAGCATCAGAGGAAAGAGCTGAGTAGAGAAAACCTTCCGGTATTGCCCCAAAAAATAGAAGAGAAAGGTTGTCATTAAATGTTACAAACTTCCCGTTATACATACAGGGTAATGCATGAGCAATTTACAATCCACCCAATTTACAGTGCTATATAAATTTGACATGTTACAATATTTTGTATCTCCATTTAGTCCAATGAACCAATTGGGTCTGCCCTACCCTTGATTGTCTCAAGTATTGCCTCGTGGTCTGACTCACGAACCTTCCAAAGAGTTTTATTTTGCGGTCTTCCACCATATCTGATTAAGTGGACATTTGATGCAACGACAAGGTTTGAATAATGAAGAATCTTTCTATGTGTCTCCCAATCCTCGAACAACCACAACCTAGGGTTCTTCATAGCATACTGTCTAAGCCATGTACCAGTTACAACCACTACTCGTATAGGGTATTCTAATTCTTCACCATTGATAACTGAGTGATCCAATTTCTTTTTTGCCTCTACAAAATGACACAAATAATAATCTGTCCCTTCTTCATTGTCTTCAGGTGCAATAACAACAAAAACATGGCTTGTAATGATATAAACATAATGAGGACATTAGTTTACTAAATATTTATGATAAAGTACTAAATTTGAGATTATTTGTATGTGGAAAATACCGACCTAGTTGTACTAGATTAGATAAGCGATCAAAGTCAATGGATGATTCCATTTCTGTTGATTGTAGTGATTCATGGGGATGATAGGAGGCAAGTGGACTCAAAATACATGTATACCATTCGTCAACCCATTCCTTTGACTCACACCCATCCCAATCTTCATCTACACATGATGAACAAAAGCACACCATATGTCGTGTGTGGATACTCCATGAACTTTCATTACAACTTCTAAAAGAGTGTAGCTCACTCGATCCTGTCAATGTACAACAATCCTCATATGGTGCAATGTTAGTTTCATCCATCAACCAAAAAAATCTACGAACCGTAGACTCACCTTCATAACCTGGACCCATTGTAGCGTTACACCACTGGACAATACATCCCGCGTCTGACAATGTTACTTTCTCTATGTATTTTAATTCTTCACGTGCTAAGGCTCTTTTAATACATGCACTTGCGCCATCGTGCTCTCCCTTTCCATGATCAACCTCTATAAAATTCCACATATATTGAATTCCAGTAATCTTATGCATCCTGCACAACCAGTAAAACATCTGCGAATTCTTGAATTGGGATGCACAATTATTTGACCAAATGATATGTCGATGATATTTTATGCCCCTATTTGCCAAATGACCATAAAATAGTTGAAAGCAACCATGTACAAACTCTGTAGAATGTGAGAGATCATCACTGATATAAAAATGATACTCCCTCAATATCTTCCTATTCTCCTTTGTACTGTCTGGTGCATGCATGAATGCTATATGAACAAATATAGCAACCTGTTGAGAGCTGTAATACTTTGCTTGCACCTCATTCTATGGTTGTAGTGTGTAGTTCTCTGCAAAGTCCACAACTGAAACAATGGTATCAAGTGGGAATGTGTCCTTGCACAACTTGAATTGCATATCTAACCATCGACCTCTATGTGTATGCCTTGCATATTCATAAATAATTTTTTTACAAAAAATGTCCATGAACTGATACACTGAAATTTTTTCAATTACTAAATCACATCTTTTAGCCTCTTTTCCATCTTTTATATTGTATGTCAGGGTCTTATATTTTCCAAATTCCACTATTTCGTTACCGATTGCATGCATACTCTCCATATGTTGACAAATTGGCAAACGTCGCAAACCTCCGCAATCTATGCACGTACCATTCAAGCATGAGAGCTTGTAAAATTGTTGACCATCCACTCTTTCACATAAAATGGTAGATATTAATTCCCTTGAAGATCTAGGTGGGACATTTATGTTACAATCCTGCAAAACATTGTTAGAGTGTAAAGCTACATATATATTCCTATAAACTTCAAAATGGTTAGAAAATTCAATATGTACCCTACAACAACAAGTTGTGCGTGTGTGATTTATTTTGACATAAGAAGGTTTACACATTTCAAAATATCTCTGACTAATTTTAATTTGAGGATACGTATGCATAAATTTTGCAAAGAATTGTGTCTGAGTTGAATCCAAAAAATGTTTTGGATGTGGAACACAAATTCAACTACCAATCCTCCTTACAACATCTCTTTGATTAGGAGATACCCATGTATTATTCTTCCAAAATTCTTCAATCAACGATTTCAAAGCTTCAACAATTGCTTTATCTTTTCATGGTAGTCTACCGGAAAATGCCCATAACTCATTGCTATTTGGATCTTCCACTCTTTGATACCTTCTCAAGGCTCTCATTAGAGACTTTCTACTTATTTTCAATGTTTTCCTTGTCTTTCTAATGAGTCAAGATTTATTCATTTGAGTGCTTACTATTGTTGATGTAAGTACATGTCATGTGACATTACTATCTTTCGTGTGTGATGTAGAACCCACACTCTCATATGTAGTCATTAGATTCTTTACAATAGATTTTTCACTTGACTCATCTGTCGTTCTTAGCCCAATAATCTTCATGATGGGCTTAAATTTCAAATTTTTCATCATTTCAACAAATAGTTGACATCTTCCTGTCATGTTTAAATTCTCAAAAAATAATCTCCAAATACGATTAATAGTTCTTTGACAAGTACGCACGGGAATCTTGTCAGGCATTGCTTGCAAAATGTTAGTATCAATATCAATCAAATATTTGGTTTTCTATATTTAATAATTCTAGGAGCATCAAAAACATTATGTGTGAATTGCGTACCATCTTGAGTGCCTTCAACATGAGATGATGTTGTGCCCACACCTTCGGAAGTAGACAATGATGTTCCTTCAACATGATTGAAGAGTGTGCCCACACCTTTGGAAGTAGACAATGGTGTGCCTTCAACATGATACATTGGTGTGCCTCCACCTTCAGAAGTAGACAATGGTGTGCCTTCAACATGAAACATTGGTGTGCCTACACCTTCAGAAGTAGACAATGGTGTGCCTCGAACATTGGATGATGATGTCTCTTGAACTTGGGAGCTCGTAGATGATGTCCCCGCATCTTCATAATTCAATTGTCTCGTTGCACGCAAGTTTCTCATTCGTTGTCTTTTTTATTCCAATTCTAATTCTCTCTTACTTTGTATTGATGTTTCATGTTCCTCATCCAAAGGAAAATCTTCTATAGTATCTAATTTTTTTTGTTCATGAAGTTGTCTCATTCTTTCTCTTTTCTTCTCTTTGTCTCTTTCATGCTCTTCCGGTGTTAAATTCTTTGCTTGTTTCCTTGGCATGATAATGATTTCTACATATCAATTGATTACAATTTTAAAAGTATAATATAAATGTAAACCAATAAGTCAAATTATAATATAAACCTCTTACAATATGACAAATTATAATATAAATTTATTACACTTATATCAAATTATGTATCAAGAACAAGTCTATATCATACAAATTATAAACCAAAACACTATTAACATTTGACATGTAAAAAATAAAAAACTTACCTCAATCTCTTTTTGTCTTTTTGATTCCAATAATTGACTTTCACGATGGTGCAAAGCAAAAATTTGTCACTATGGTGCAAAACGATATTGATTTCTCACTATCAACACCATGAAAAGTGAAAGCTTGTCAGAGAAAATGCAGAATTCAGACAACATAACAAAATGTGGGCCTCTTTCACGAGATCCTTGCCAAATAAGACCGTTTCTTCTAATTTTACATAGCCCGAGTGCGCTATAGGGCGTACGCCCTATGTAAAATAAGAAAAAGGGAGAAAAGAGAGAGGAAGAGAGAGAATGGAGAGAGTAGGAGAGAAGGGTAAGGAGAGAGAGAAGGGGAGAGGGAGAGGGAGAGAGAATAGAGATAGGAGAGAAGGGTAAGGAGACAGAAGGGGGGAGAGAGAGAGAATATAGATAGGAGAGAAGGGTAAGGAGAGAGAGAGAGAGAGAAGGGGAAAGGGAGAGAGTAGGAGAGAGAGAAGGAGAAGGAGAGGTGTGTGAGAGAGAGAGAGAGAGGAGGGAGGAGGGAGAGAGAGAGAGAGAGAGAGAGAGAGAGAGAGAGAGAGAGAGAGAGGGTGATGAGAGAGAGAGGAGAGAAGGGAGAGAGAGAGTATGGGGGAGGGAGAGAGATAGAGAGAGCACTCTCTCTCTCTCTCTCTCTCTCTCTCTCTCTCTCCCTCTATCTCTCTCTCTCTTCCTCCCACTTTGAATATTTCTCATCACTATGTAAATCTCATAAAATTAATGATTTACATAGGGCGCACGCCCTATAGGGCGTGCGTGCTTTTTAAAAGATTTGAATTTACTAATCCTAAGGCTTGGATTTGCCTTGGAGATCCAACCCAAAGGCTTGGACGATTGAAATAGGCCTGAGACGTGTTTTCCAGTAGACATACAAAAAAATGACATCTTTTTTTGTGTGCTCCTCGTCAGGTTTACTCGTGGCTCAAGAACACAAAACTTAGACAATGTGATATTGTAGATCTCTCTGTTAGCTATCTAAGTATATAATTTATTTTGAATTTTGATTATGTTAAGTTTTTCAACTCTAATTTCTTTTGTGTGTATGTCTATTTTTTGTAAAAAACCAACATGCAGTATTTTCGGCATAGATTTTGGCTCGTTCATCAAATTTTGCAATAAGTTACATTTTTAGAAACTAGACTCCATTCTACACACTTTAAAAAAAAGAAAATTTAATTTTTGATTAGTTTTAAATGATTTCTAGGGGGAGCACATAGAAATTTCATGTTTTCAAGATGTGTGCACTTCGTAAATTCATAAAAAATTATACGTTCATAAAAAAATTACCAAAAAAATCTAGGATAAACTACGTGGTGTTAGCTAACTTCTCACTGGAGCGATTAAAAAAATTCAAAAAAAAATTTAACATTTTAGGGGGAGCACACTAGATGCTATGTTATGTTTTTGGACAAAAAACATGACCACTTTTTGTGCTCCCCCTTTTTGAGGGCCTTAATCTACCCCATTTTCAAAATAAGTTAGTAGTTTAGGAACTAGATTTAGAGAATTACAACTATTGTTTTTGTCACATCTCAAAATTTTGAGTCTAACTATCTTCAATTTCTTGTTGAAGTTTAGAGTTTCCTGATTTCAGGAAAAAAGTGGCAACTTATACCTCCTTTTTGGTCCCCCATCTTTGTGCACTTACCCTGATATACCCATTTATTCACCAAAGGAATGCGGGTCCTCCAATGAAAATGTTGCGCATGCCGATGAGGAAATGCGGGCCTTATAAAGTCATTGCATATGCTATCAATAACACGCTTTTTGTCACCTCCAATTTATCCACAAGATCAACAACAATGACTAACATTTGCACCAAAGAGATCCTTTGATTTTATAGGGTGCCAAATAGATGTTCGTTGAATTTATTAAAGTATGTTTAGGCCCAAGAAGAATTGCTACAGGCAGCTCAGGGAGTAAGTAATGACATTCTAGAATGGTAACACCCACATCAAAGAACACAAACAATATGATAAGCTTTGAGACTCAATCTCTGGTGGAGGAGGCCATTTAAGAGATGACATTAGTTTAAAAAAAAGATCAGATCCTCTACTCTCTACAAATAGGGTTGGCCATGGATGTGGATTGCTTTGATCAATGCTAAGAGAGGGCTACAAAATTAAACAAATGCGGCTGCTAGAGAGAGGGTTGCATCACATCACTTAATATGAGTGATCTGGATAGAGTGATGAGGATAGGCATATAAAATAAAGATATGGCGATGACCACTTCCACAGAGGCTGTAGGCCAGCAAGGAATGACCACTTTCACGGAGAAGAGCACCATTGTGACCTTTGACCAGGTTCAGATCTGAATCAACCAAATCGGCTAGCAAGGAATGTCGATGAGAGACTCCAAATTCAAATACCAATTCACAACAAGTTCACTAAGGACAAAAGAACCAGTCCATTCTAGAACATGCACGTGGTAATCTGGTTGAACAGAGATTTGCAACCAGCATTAGGCAATTTAGAGCCTCGAGATATTTTGATCACCATGAAAAAGAGAGAAACACCACTCAAAATGCACAGACCATTGAAAACTGCCAGCCTCTTTTGAAATCACAGTTCCAGTTAATGTTGAACCAACATCTGCAAAGTAGATGAGATCTAGAGCATCTCTCTTTGCGTGTATTGTCTTGTCGGCACCCTGATGTCATGGGTGATATGTGCTCCACTACAACCACCGTGTCACTATTTGAAACATGTGCAAACCATTGAGCGATATAACCAAATCTTCAAAGCGACATAAATAAGATGTGCAAGTCATCTTCTATAAGTAACTGCTAGTAAAAAACATAGCAAATAAAAAGTTTACAAAGAAGACTACTGTCAACAGCTCCAGCATAGCACAGTCACAATGCACGCCCAAGGAATATCACGCACAGATGAGAGAATGGAATTTATCAGAGAAGAGCATGATATAGATGCCAAGCTCAATGCAGGCCAAAGAGCATAATTCGGTGAGGCTTTGTGCTGATCACCAATGAATTTGACCATATGAAATCTGTGCTTTGAGCTAATGACATAGCAAGGCAACTAAGAGTGCTGGTAAAAGACTTCAAGCCAAACACTTCAGGTAAGGGACATATTTGATCTATCAATGCAACTTGCCAATAGACAAAACACAGACTGAAGGAAATAAACCACATTTGCAAACAAGGAAATACTATGACCTGACTAACACAACATTTCTAGCAAAGACACTACATATCTTAGTTGCCACAGATCTATAGGACCTCAAAATAATGAAAAATTGAACTCTCAAGATGGACTGGAAGGAGATGATAGACTATAGGCTTTGATACCATGTTAGGATAAATTATCCTATACCCAGGAGCCAATCTACAGACATCCTCCAGAATAGAGAGACAATCAACACAAGAGTTGTATTGCAATGAAGTAATGAGGTATTGAATGTCTACAAAGGTACAGAGGCTCTGCTTTGATGGGCAAGAGAAGATAGGTTGAGTGGACAAGGTTGAGACAAGTGTCTTAACTTGGAGGAAGTAGAGTTCTGATAGAACTCTACAATATCCTCTTAGATGAGTTAGAGTCCAAATAGGACTCAATGATATCCATCTAGCTAATAAATATATTGACCTAAGTAAACTTAAATAAAGAGTAAACAGTAACAACTATTTAATCTAACACTTGTAAGGTGCATTCCTTCTTATGATGTTATCTATTATGTAATCTTTTTACTTTCTCTTGTTTCCTTTTGGTTACCAACATGGTTTTACTTTGCAATATAGACTTGGATGCCAACATGACATTCCTTCTCACTTATTTTGGTATATCTCATTTAATTATATCCAAACTCAAACACACTAACTACAAAAACTTTAGCACATAGAAACCATTGCCTATATTGGTCCAGGTAACCTTTCTAAGTTAGCATAATATTAACATTACCATTACTTTTATTAATGTTTTAATAATTTATTTTTCAAAATTGAATGCAGATATGAAATGGGTGCAATCATTTGCATATTGCAATTAAATAGAACAAGCAAGTGAAATAACTACTTTCTCCTAATAATACAAACATTTTGATTCCTTTTTTATTTTAGAGATGGAAGTAATCAAAATGAAAAGTAAAGAACACTATAGCTACAATGCATATGATGATTTTAAATAAGAAATAAGTGTAGAATTGGAGGAATAATTTTTTGTACGTTCAACGCATGGAGAAATGTAAATTAAAAGAACTATAGTTAATCAATTTGTCAATACACAATTAGAAACTACAACTTCCAACAACTCTTTAATATTTGTTGAGAAAATGGTGTTGTACACCTTGCATAATAATGTTTATTATTGTATTATCTCTTTTTTTATGTAAATGTTGCACCTAGATGGACGTGCAACATGTAGGGGTTCTCATGGAATATTCTTTGTGAGTTGTATTGTAACATTGTGATATCATTTGATGTAATTATTTAATATTGGATAAATAAAGTAAATAAAGTACCCAATATTAAATGTGGCTCAATAGCCTGTTCGGTAGTACATGGTTTATGTAATACCAAATGGTGGTTTTGTGGGAGCTGGTTTCTATAAAAGTAACTACAAGGGTAGTTGTTGAGGCGAGATAGGTGGAAATAGGTTAGCCAAAGGTAGCTTTTGTGAAGGTTGGAAGCATGACATGGGATGTGTGGATTAATTCTTGTTCAAATGGATTTCTTAGTGGTGGCTAGGGCTTTGAAGGCTTCCATGGTTGCTGATGTGAGGGTTCCAAGGTTTGCTTGTACTGCAACCAAGAGACCTATCTTGTCTCCTCTAGGAACCTAGTCTCCTCTAGGTGCTAATTGGCTTAGATCATTAACTAAGTCCAATCCCAACTCTTCTCTAAGAGTTCTAACTCTTGCGCTTAACCTTGAAAGACTAACACCCTAGATTTAGTACAATTCTTCTCACTGACTTAGAAAGCTCTAAGTGCCAATTCTTCACAAATTCCAATCTTCATTGTAGGGGGCTTCATCCTTGTGAAAAAATTCATAACTTTATCAATTTTATCCATTTGAGAAGGATCTTGAATCATATCCTTACCGGCTTCAATAGTTCATCATTTAGGGACCTTAAAATAGGCCTAATCCTTATAGCCTTTTGCAAAGGCTTTTGTCCTTTCTTTCCAAAAGTCTTCAAACAACTTGCAAAACCAATTGGGGATTTGGATACCCTTTTGGCTCTTACTGAATATTCTACAAGTCTTAGGTCCTGGTAGCCTCCATACACCACCTTCCTATAAACTAGGGCAAACATGGGTAATTGACCTATTTTCTAGGACTGATTGTATCCTAGTGTGAATCCTGCTCAAAACTCAATCTAAGTGATTGTTATGAACCTGATCTTCATATTATGTTTATATATGATGAACACCTTCTATAAAAAATACTGGAGCCACACTGTACTTTCCTACCTTGCAATATATCTTCAATCTTTCACAACCTAGACCTCTAACCGGGCTCTGTCTGCTCGCGAAGGCCCTAATGGTAAAAATAGCTCTCCAAACTTTGACAACTCCTAATCCTAAAAATATGTACACTAATGACTCCCCTAGCATTTAAATCTATCCTTAGGTGTTTCCCATGGCTAGATTTCATGGGGGAGCCATGAAAGCATCGACTGGTCAAAATAGAACCAGTGAGAACTCTAAAACAAAATCAACTTAACCAACGTAGTATATCTACTCTAAACAACTTTCTTATCAAATGAAAAAGTCTAAGAACACACTAAAGAACACTATTAAATCACTAACCTAGCACTTTCAATCCATTTCACATGACTGTTAACACAAAATCTTGGGATATTCCTGGAGACAATGTTGCAGAGCTCTATTATCAAACTCAAAACTATTACAAATGATGTCTCTCCTCAAAATTCAAGCCTTAATAAACATTAGATGCCATCTCCATGATTCTAGGGCCTGTTGGCTGATCTCCCACCTATTATTCCCAAGGGGATCCAAAGATAACCGAGTTGCATGCAACATTTGCAATAATTGCAAATGTTGTCATGACAACTTCTTTGCAACATTTGGCATCTTTCACTTATGCCATCATCCTATTTCTTAGGACTAATAACCTCCAATATTTTGAGGATCCAAGGCCATTAATGACCTTATGGCATCTTTACAACCTCATTATATTCTTAGAACACATTAAAGACTCTATCTCAACTACTAACACTAAGAATTTAAAGACTACTAACATTGGCTATTTGTGTGACCTTAGTCCTAGTGACTAACTCACTTAGCCCACATAGGAAATGACCTTCTAAGGTCTTAAAAAAAAACACTACTCTTCTTGACTTGGCTAGAGTCAAGTACAAGTCAAAATAACTCTAACATGGAGGTTAGCCTAGGTGTGCTCCTGCACCAGTTGTATTGCAATGGTATTCTGCTGAATAATACACGGTGATAGATATTTTTTGGAGGCTGAGTTTTTTCCTCATGAGGGTTTCCCAATATATATCTTGTGTCACATTTTTGTGGGTATGTTGTCTATTCTCTTGCATGCATATTTTAAGTGTTTATTTTCTTCAGATTTATAATGGGTTATGTGGAAATGTCATATTGTTGTATGCAAGTTTCCTATAAAGTGGTATCAAAGCTATAGTTTTTTTTGTTGTTGTAACCCTAGATTGAATCCATGGGAATGCATGCAAGAATAAAAGAAAAGGGAAAGATATATGGGTGTCATAGGTTGTTTATTGCAGATCTGAGGGTTTTGTTTGAGTGCATTCTAATGCTCAATCCCAGGGTGACTCATGTATACCTGCTAACGACTCCCATTGCATGTGCAATATCTGGCCTAATACATACCATAGCATACATTAAGATCCCTACAACTAAAGCATAAGGTACCTTGGATATTTTATTCTTCTCTTCTGGTGTCTTGGGACACATATCCTTAGTCAATTTCAAATGACCAGGCAAAGGTGTGCTGACAACTTTAGTATTCTCCATAGAGAAACAATAGAAATGGACCATACCATTAGATCTAGGTTGGCCTTGCCATGAATTTTGATATAAAATATGCCCTAATTTGGCCATGTTGATAGAAAATGCAAAAGGTTTTTTAGTTTCAACCTGTGAGGGCCGTCAAATTTAATCCTGTTGGAATTTTTGTCACAAAAAAAAAAAAAATTGCAGTGAAAATGGTAAAAAGACTATCTTGGTGAAATGACCATAAATTTCTCTCAGGATATGGGATTTTGGACTTCTTATAGTCATTGGAAAGATAATTCAGAGCACTACAACTTGGTGCAGGTTTGATTACGTGATTTTAAAATTTTGTCAGGTTTTAAGAGTCTGAAGGTTAGATTTTATTTATTTTGAGCACAGATTTGGGCATATGGAGTTAGATTTTGGACTTCGAATAGTCAATGAAAAGATCTTGGAGAGCTCTATGCATTTGTTCAGATTTGGTGCATGTTTGGCATGGTTTATTTATTGGCATATTGATCTGAACAGGTTTATGGATTATTTTGACTATGGTGACATTGTGAGTTTATGACATTGTTTATTTTGGAGATTTGGATTTGATGTCATTGTATACTCAACTTATATTTCAGATTGGTCTCATGATGATATGGTTATCAGTGTTTAATTTGGATATGTATGATGACTTGTTGGATCTACAAGTTGTGCAGTGTTGTAAGCAGTCTATACTTACAGGTTACATTTATGACTTGGATATGGGTTGTCTTTTCTCATTGATCTTTTATTATTGATGCATATTCATATTTGTGGCTTGGATTTGGGTTGTCTATGCCCTTACTCACATGATTTTATGATTTTTCTTCATGTAGAAGAGATGAGATGTTGTTACCATGTACAGTCATGGTGGAGGATTGTGGTTGACTATTTTATGTTGACAGGTTGGAAATTTTGAGAGTTAGATGCTTGGTTCATGGATGTGATCATGGTGCCATGGATTTTGGCATGAAATGATTGGATATATAGGTAATTAATTGGTGCTCATTGGTTTAGATTCCTAATTTAGTTATGGTGGTATATCTTCTTGGTTGAGGATCATGGTTATTTGGTTTCTTTGAGGAGCTCATGAGGTGCACTTTGAGTTCTTTGATGGTATGATGTATTGGTTGATTCTCATGGTTAGAGGATGGTTTTTTCATTATGATGTAATGGATAGCTTGGATACATAGTTTAGTGGGAGCTTGTGACAGTGATGATGTGGTAGTGCATGATTGGTTCCTGGTTTGGTTTTTATTGTCTTGGTTTGGAGATCTAGGTTTTACTTGGTACTAACACTTTGGTTGTGTGTGGTAGACCTGGAGGATCTTCATGTAGGAGATGAATGTTATGATGCCATGGGTGACTTGGTACTATGATTGAGTGGGAGTTGTTGGCATTGATATATTTATTGAGTGTTTGTAGATGTTGGAGGATGTCTTAGATTCTGTTGCTACAAAAGCTTCTTTGATATTTGCATGGTGCACTTGTTATCTTCATGGTGTACGGAGATGGTTCTTCATGGTGTGTGGAGATGGTGACATCTTGAGGACTCATGAGGTCCTTGGTAAAGGTGTGGTTTATGCTTTCATTTGACATGTTATCCTTGTTTTTAGGATGGTTTCATTATTATGTCATGGTATACTCTTGATACACATTTAGAGTTTTTGGCATGTTATGGTATATTCATATGGAGAATGGTATCTCTTTGGTTGAGATGGTTTAGATCATGGTTGTCATGTTTATGATCCTGATTCCTAGGTTAGATTTGTGAAATTGATCTTGGTTTAGTTTCTTGGTATTGAGTACATTGATCATTTGCTAGATACTTAATGATATTTTTATATTGCATTTAGAGTTCACATGGTTTGATTGGTTACAGGTGCTCATGTGTACTTAGTGATAGAGGTGATGCTGATTTTCTCTTGGGATTAGAGATCTATGTGTTGGGAAGATTGATGGTTTCAGCAAGAAGACCGAGGAGCATTCACCTGATATGGACTTGAGAGGAGTGTGTTCTTAGATTAGTCTTGGTTGGAGACTTGGATATCTTGATGAACATTCTCATTCCCCACTCTTGGTCTACTTGGCGGTTTACTACTTGAGAGGTATATCCCTTTGTTTCTTCTCATGTGCATTATGTTTATGCTTATCTTTCATGGATATGGATTTTGAGCTATGGTGTGAGTTAGTTCTCGAGGGTTCATTTGAGAGATGGTTTTGACATTGGTTATCTCCCTGTGCCTATGTTGTTATTATGATATCATCACGGTTGAGTTTAGGAGATAGTTTTATTGGGCATGTTCCTTGGATTAGGAATAGTTATAAGTTTGATCTTCTTGTGAGAGGATTACATCTATAATTGGTTATATGGTATGGTTTGGGTGTTGTTGAGGCTTCTTGTTTGGGGTTTTATTGAGGAGATCATACTTGGCATAGTTGACATCTAGAGGTGTGTGTAGAAGGACATGATACAAATTATGATTTGCATGGTCTCTTTGGTATTGGTTATCTTCCTAGATGTTCAGTTTCACTTACATTGGTTTTAAGATTGGTTGGAGTTTGTGATCACTGGTTTGTGTTCATGTGTGTCATGTGAGATATGACATGGTTATTCCTTTATCTCTTTGCTTTGCTGGTTGTGGATAACTTGGGAGAGTGTTTGAGACTTGTCGTGAGAGTTGTTCTTGCAGGATATTGGCTTATACGTTACATATATTTTTGTGGATGTCCTTGATACTACATGGATTCAATTCTATGAGATTTTGTGAGTGGATTGATTTCAGATTTGATATTACCTTTGTAGTGAGAGCTTCTTGGTATGTAGCAGGTATTACTCTTGAGGCTTGTGGTTGCAGGTTGGATATGTTGATTTTGAAAACACTTGGTATACCTTAGATGTATGGATAGTTGGATGGGTTAGCACTTGTTGTGGGTGCTATTTAATCTATGGATTTGATAACTACAGATAGATGTTATCACCTTTGGACTAAGTGATTGTTCTTAGGATATTAGTTGGTACAAGATTTATGTTTCTTATGTGATAGGTTGGGTGGATTTCTCTTTGGATGGCTTCTATGCATGTCATGTGGTTTTGGCATAATAGGAGCTAGGATCATTTATGTATGAGACGGTGGATACTTTGATTTTGTTGTGGGTACCTAGATGGAGCACATGGTGTAATTTGGTTCATGATGGTGTATGTGCTAGGAGGTATTGTTCCCTTGTTCATTTATGTGGCTACGTATTGACTCTTATGTAATGTATACAACAAGTGGGAGATTGTTAAGAAAATTATGTTGTATACCTTGCATATTAATGTTTATTATTGTGTTGTTTCTTTTATTATGTAAAGGTTGCACTTAGATGGACGTGCAACATGTAAGGATTCCCATGGAATATTCTTTGTGAGTTGTATTGTAACATTGTGATATCATTTGATATAATTATTTAATATTGGGGAAATAAAGTAAATAAAGTACCCAATACTTGTATACACCTAAAAATGGTCATCTAGACTATTAGCCCCTTTTGCTAAATCAGCAATTGCTTATTCTTGATCAAATCCTAGTTCTATCATTTATTTGATTATTTTCTATGGGCTAACCATCTTATCCTAAGTCTTTATTTATTAAAAGGAATATTTCCTCCCCTTTTAATAAATAAAAATCCTCCACTTTTCCTCTTATCCTAAGTTGCACAAATAAAGTATTATTCTTATTTTATAAAAAAGGGAAAAGCACTTTTTGTCTCATATGGACACAAAAGTCAACTCCTATTTTCTCATTGGAGGATACTTGTGCACATGGATTGCTCCTCTTTTAAGCTCCACCCTTGATTAAATCTTTTGCCTCTTAATCTCCATGGTCCATTTCTCCTCATTTCCTATAACAGAAGAGCTCTCTTCTTCATTCTAGATCCCCAACTTTTTATGCTAACTTTATGCTGTAGGTTTTCTAGGTACATTTGGAGCTTTTGAAAATTTGGAGCATTCTTGCATTCTACATCTCATTCTTTCATTCTTAGCTTAGCTTCATATTTATGCTTTCTTAGATTAGCTTCATTTCTATGCTCTAGATTAGCTCACATAGATTAATTAGCTTGGGTTGTAACACTTGCATATTTCCTTTCATAGCTTAGCTTGCATTTCCATTTCTAATATAGTTGCATTGCATTTTCATTCTTGATTCTTGAGGATATTGGCATTCTTTCCCTTGTCTTCATTGAATCTCCCATTGCATGGTTTACTAGCAAGGTTATAGGCTAAATAGCTCTAGCTAAGAGCATTCTTAAAAACCCTTGCACTCCATGCCTAGGGAGCTATGGATCGATTTGTGAGGGCTCATTCTTGAGTTTCCTTGCATGTAATGATCCATAGAAGTGTGACACATTTATAGCACACAATACTAAATGTGGGTCAATAAAGTTTGGTAGCACATGGTTTATGTAATACCAATTGGTGGTTTTGTGGGAGCTTGTTTCTATAAAAGCAACCACAAGGGTAGTTGTTGAGGTGAGACAAGTGGAAACAAGTTAGCCAAAGGTAGCATTTGTGAAGGTTGGAAGCATGGCATGGGATGCATGGATTCATGTTTGTTCACACGAATTACTTGGTGGTGGCTAGGGCTTTGAAGGCTTCCATGGTTGTATTACAATGGTGTTTTGCTGAATAATACATGGTGATAGATGTTTTTCTAAGGCTGCATTTTTTCTTCATGAGGGTTTCCCATGATATATCTTGTGTCACATTTTTGTGGGTATGTTGTCTATTCTCTTGCATGCGGATTTTAAGTGTTTATTTTCTTTAGATCTATAATGGGTTATGTGAAAATGTCATATTGTTGTATGCAAGTTTCCTATAAATATCTAGGAAGTCCATGCAATAGAATGGCAGCTTAAAAGAAGATGGTTGTCCAATGTTGTTGCACTTACAACAAATCCAAAAAGTTTAATCTAGCATTACATTTATAAGGTAATTTATAATAGAATAAAAAATATTGAAAAGGAAATATTTATTAGAAAGGTAAGCACCAAATGATAGGTGAACATTGAATTTTGATAAGCTCATGTATGATGAAGTACCAAGAGAATTTAGATGATAGACTACCAAATTATTTTTGGTGGTAATTGTTTCTAAAATGATGGTACAACATAAATGTCAAATAGGAGAGGTAAAAAAAGTTTAGCATTTTAAAAGCAAAAGAGTTGAATACAATATGAACATGGACAAAGTAAGAAGAAGGTGCAAGGGGAACTTTCATATTCTTCACAGGAGTAGACATGGTAGCAAGAAAGGTCATGCTAGATGCGATCCTTGAACGACATTAATTTTGTCAGTTGTTTGAATGGATTATGTGTGTAACTATGCCTCTTCTTTTTTCCTAATTGTTGTATAGGCATTATTTTGTATTTTAGTATATCTTTTGTCATGACCCCTTCCTCAATAGAACCTAGTAGTGGTAAAAATAAATAAATAAGGTAAATAATTAATAATAACATTGAAAGATTACAAGATAGATAAAAATCATTCAAATATTAATAATATTGAATCTATTATAAAATATGTTATGATCGTAATAATACGATATATCATTAAGATATAATTAATAATATAATTTAATGATATATTATAACTATAAAATAAATAATAATATTTTAGACAAATTAATAAATAATATACTAAATAAATATTTGAAATAATGATATAATATAATGCAACAATTATAAGTTATAAATGAATAAATAATAATTAGACAAATATCAAGGATAATGATATTATTAATAGTCATAAATGATCAATAAATTTAATAACAATAATATTATTCATAATTATTATTAATAAATAATAGATTATAATCTATCACATAAAATGATTGGACTTAGCGGTCATCTAAGAGAAAATGGCTAAAAGACCAATGATTAGTCAAGCACGACTTGTAGAAAGTCACGCCCAATCATATCTACCGCTTCATAATGAATAGCGATATATGTATCCAAAATGTAAGATCTCGATGGAATACACTGGAGGGAATTAGCGAATGAGAAGGAAAGATACGCAATCAACAATAGATAATCTCAGTCGGCAGTAAAGGACGCTCACACACTCAACACCGTATACAATCGCCAAATTTATAGTCTGCAATAGAAATAAGTGATTAAGCTAGTGATGATATTGGTGATTGAATGAAAGCTTAACATATCACAATTAATAACTACAGTCAGCAATTTGAGTATACAACGAACGCCAATTCTCTAGTGATAAGAAACAATACCACTAAAGAAGTATCATCACTGAATTCATATCAGATATCTTACAATAACAGAAGTGTAAAATGATCATCATAAGCAAGGTGTCTCATAGCCTAGAGTCACGATTCATCTCAGAACACCAACATTGGCTTTGAAATAGTAGTTCCTACATATACTAAGAGGCTACGATAATACTAATGAATTCTGTAGACCAATCATCAAAGACAGGCAGAGAAAGAATATACTTAGCAGTCAATGTAAATTGAGGCCGTGATCCGCCAATATACAGGGGAAGAATCACAACAAGATTTATTTTAATTGGAACTACAAATCGAAACAAGAGTAATCAGACCCAAGACGCATATTACACAAGCGATAAGATTATATGGTAGAAGACAACCAGCTAAAGCAACGTCAATGAATAAGTTATAGATTTCTCAAACATTGAATCTGATAATGGATTTGGGGACATTATAATGTCTGCAATTATCTAATCAACCAGTATACATCAATTATAATTAAGATACTATATTGAGTAGGGGATGATCATAGAACATGGAGAACATTTAGGTCTTCATCGAGTGTCATCTCTGCCATATATTTATGTCTTGAACGAACAAAAGAAGAGACCATATAACATCTGAGAGGGGATTCACATAGGTATTATACAACAATATGAACCATTGCAGGTGCCATCCTCAAACGCAATTCAAATTCTAATTGTGAGTTTTAGAAATCAAGGAAGGGTCTAAAAAGGGATCATTACAAGCGGTATCAGAGCATGATCCTGCCATCCTGCAGGGTAGAATAAGGTATACAAAATAAAAATGAATAACAAAATCATTCACCATGAAAGAAGATAGAAACTATGAAGCAGCGAACAACTTGTCGTAGCCGTACCACCTAGCATTGCATCTATAAAAGAGAAGGCACTATTATATTGTATAAGGAGATCCACGATTAGTAACGTCATAAAAAATAGATATTGCAACAATAAACAAAGATAAGTTTTCATTTCAAATCATGCATAGTATTATTATGTTGAATATTAATATACATTTCATTATTTTAGATAAATTTGTATGTATGATGATGTAGGCATTACTCAGGGTCAGAGATTAACTTGATGAGTAACATGTTGAAGATCATTGGGAGTTTGTGGAGGGAAAGGTGGAGTAATCCGGTCGCATTGAGGTGGAGAATCCAAAAATGGGTATGAACCATGAGGGAACCTCTTGTAGACTGTTTCATGTGCCCTCGACACAATAATTCCACCATTGTAGCTTTCCTATGGAGTCTGCAATCAAGGGAGAACTATTAAGACACCCTATTGCAGTACTAGTTAAGGGAAAGGCTATAAAGACATCTTATCATAAGTAACTTTCCTATGAAGTCTGCAATGAAGGGAGAACTACTAGGACACCCTATTGCAGTACTAGTTAAGGGAAAAGCTATAAGGGCATCTATCTTTCCTATGGAGTCTACAATCAGGGAGAATTGTTAGGACACCCTATTGCAGTACTAGTTAAGGGAAAGACGATAAGGGTAATCCACTATAAGTAGCTTTCCTATGGAGTCTGCAATCAAGGGAGAACTGCTAGGACACCCTATTGCAGTACTAGTTAAGGGAAAGATAGTAAGGGAACCCTACCAACTTTCTTATGGAGTCTGCAATCAAGGGAGAACGGTTAGGACACCCTATTGCAGTACTAGTTAAGGGAAAGATAGTAAGGGCACCCTACTAAAAATAGCTTTCCTATGGAGTCTGTAATCAAGGGAGGGCTACTAGGGCACCCTATTCCAGTACTAGTTAAGGGAAAGATAGTAAGGGCCCTCCTTTTCACAAGAACCTCTCTGATTTTTTAGACAGAGGAGATGAAGTATGAAGAGATAAGAAAAACAAGCAATCCTCTAAGTAGACCACCTCGTGTGGATGCCTAACACCTGCCACTGAGGCCAAGGGGGCCAAAGTTCCAGTCTTGGGCTTAGTATGAGATTGGCTTGAATTAACTTATCATGACTTGTGTTTTCTTTAAAGCACATATATACATATGTATGTACTTATGCTCATTTTGTGGTTGCAGGGTTCATAATCAAAAGCATAATGAAGAATTAAATTTTGTAAAACATTTCCCTAACCCTAGCTCATTGAAAAGTGTAAATTATAGGGCTTAATCAAGAATGAATGCATTATGTGTCTACATCGTGTATGCTTTGTGTCTTCATGCATTAATGTGTATACCTCGTGTCTACTTCGTGTCTTCATGCATTAGTGTACATACCAGATATACTTTATGTATCTAGGTTTATGCTACACGTTTCTATTATGTATGTTTGTTGTTTGACTCTATATTTTTGGTAGACCAGGAGAATCAAGATATGAATTTAATTGAAGACCCAAATTGGATATCTGAGTTATATAGTAACACCGCCACCGAAGGTTCGCATTACTTGAGGACAAGAAAATTTTGGTAGGGGTGGACTGTCATGACCCCTTCCTCAATAGAACCTAGTAGTGATAAAAATAAATAAATAAGGTAAATAATTAATAATAACATTGAAAGATTACAAGGTAGATAAAAATCATTCAAATATTAATAATATTGAATCTATTATAAAATATATTATGATCGTAATAATACGATATATCATTAAGATATAATTAATAATATAATTTAATGATATATTATAACTATAAAATAAATAATAATATTTTAGACAGATTAATAAATAATATACTAAATAAATATTTGAAATAATGATATAATATAATGCAACAATTATAAGTTATAAATGAATAAATAATAATTAGACAAATATCAAGGATAATGATATTATTAATAGTCATAAATGATCAATAAATTTAATAACAATAATATTATTCATAATTATTATTAATAAATAATAGATTATAATCTATCACATAAAATGATTGGACTTAGCGGTCATCTAAGAGAAAATGGCTAAAAGACCAACGATTAGTCAAGCACGACTTGTAGAAAGTCACGCCCAATCCTATCTACCGCTTCATAATGAATAGCGATATATGTATCCGGAATGTAAGATCTTGATGGAATACATTGGAGGGACTTAGCGAATGAGAAAGAAAGATACGCAGTCAGGAATAGATAATCTCAGTCGGCAGTAAAGGACGCTCACACACTCAACACCGTATACAATCGCCAAATTTATAGTCTGCAATAGAAATAAGTGATTAAGCCAGCGATGATATTGGTGATTGAATGAAAGCTTAACATATCACAATTAATAACTACAGTCAGCAATTTGAGTATACAACGAACGTCAATTCTCTAGTGATAAGAAACAATACCACTGAAGAAGTATCATCACTGAATTCATATCAGATATCTTACAATAACGGAAGTGTTAAACGATCATCATAAGCAAGGCGTCTCATAGCCTAGAGTCACGATTCATCTCAGACCACCAACATTGGCTTTGAAATAGCAGTTCCTACATATACTAAGAGGCTACGATAATACTAATGAATTCCGTAGACCAATCATCAAAGACAGGTAGAGAAAGAATATACTTAGCAGTCAATGTAAATTGAGGCCATGATCCGCCAATATACAGGGGAAGAATCACAACAAGATTTATTTTAATTGGAACTACAAATCGAAACAAGAGTACTCAAACCCAAGAATCATATTACACAAGCGGTAAGATTATATGGTAGAAGACAACCAGCTAAAGCAACGTCAATGAATAAGTCATAGATTTCTCGAACATTGAATCTGATAATGGATTTGGGGACATTATAATGTCTGCAATTATCTAATCAAACAGTAGACATCAATTATAATTAAGATACTGTATTGAGTAGGGGATGATCATAGAACATGGAGAACATTTAGGTCTTCATCGGGTGTCATCTCTGCCATATATTTATCTCTTGAACGAACAAAAGAAGAGACCATATAATATCTGAGAGGGGACTCACATAGGTATTATACAACAATATGAACCATTGCAGGTGCCATCCTCAAACACAATTCAAATTCTAATTGTGAGTTTTAGAAATCAAGGAAGGGTCCAAAAAGGGATCATTACATCTTTCATAAGATAAGGCTAGTTCAATTCATAGATCTTCAATTGTCTTTACTCTTGATATAGGTGTAAATGTAAGTCCTTTCTTTTTCAATTTTGCCTATGTCCATTGTTGCTTTACTCAAAGTCAAACCTTGATATTTGTGTATGGTTATGGCCTAGGCCATTGTCAATGGAAGTTGTGTTCAATTTTATTGGACTATTATAGCAATGGGGATTTTTATTGCATTTTCAATATCCCATGTGGTTCTGTTATAATTTGGAAATTCAATGACAACATAATTAGATAGTTCTGGTGGTTTAGACTCATTATCATAGACAATTTATTTTATTTGACCAATTGACCCATTGACAAGCCCAACTTGAATCCATAGATGGGAAATTAACATTACTTGTTGATTTATACATAACAAAATCACCAACGAAAACTTCTCATTATTGTTGAATATTCAGATATAGTTGTCAGCCAAATTTTGCAATGCATAGGAAAATTGGCATATTCAATTCTTTGAGAATTTTTGTAATGCTCTCTAACCATATCATTGGTAGTAGATAAATGAATTGATGAGTTAATTTCTTTTTATTGTTTAAGACTTAAATTGTTGTTTGTGTGCTCCATAAGTGATGTAGTCATGGAAGGAGTTTCTGCAATGGAGATGGTCCAAACCATGCAGCCCAATCACACAACAAAATAATAAAAACTAGACACAAGAATAAATATTAACACACTACAAAAGATCTTCACATTATCATAGAATCAAAGATTTACATCAAATTATCCTCCAACCTGAAGCTTACATACTTTCAACATACATGCCTGATCCAGATCCAACCTGAATGCTAACTTGTGAAAACCAACTACTCCCAACCCTGAGGAATACCTAAGCAAAGATCAAGTACCTCAATATATAGAGCCTTCACAATACATATGTCAGCCCTGATTAATTATATTTTCCAAGGACAAGAAAACATAATACATAAATATAGGTCAGGACCCAAATCATAAGATCTCAATGCCAAGATGTAGAAATGATGCATGCTCCCAGAGAGACATCACCCAAAGATCTAGGAACATCATGATATGAGGCACAAAGCTTCGTCGATTAGGAAAATACTTCATGAGATTGGAAAAATCCAACTTACCATTAGAACATGAAGAACACTTAGGCCCCAACTTAGATCCAATATAACTCTATTGTGAAGAAACAAGATAAAGTGAAAACCTAGACAAAATTCAAACCTGATGTCTAGAACATACCTTGAGCTTCGCAACAACAAATGATCCAAAACTAAGGAACTCCACACTCAATTATAGGTTGTAGTATCCAATTCCATTTGCCTAAGATTTTGTATTTTTTTATGCAATTGGATCTCAAAGTCTTCTAGCAAGTAGTTTTCCTTGATCTTGGTCACCATAGCTTTCCAAGTAGCTATTGGATTCTTGCCCATCTTTTCTATTTTAGTTTGGAGGAACTTCCACCAAGTTAATGTTGGTCCCCTCATCCTAGATTTGGCTACCTTTACTTTTTGAGCCTCACTAATTCCTTCACACTCAAAATGGTTCCCCATCCCCTCTATCCATTCCATCACCAATTCAGGATCCATCTTTCCACTAAACAAGGGTACCCCTTCAAGAGCTTTGCCTTCAATGGATTTTATGGCTTTGAGGAATGGTTCTTCTTGCATAGGTGGATCAGGTTCAGGGACCTCATCATCTTCATCTACTTCCTTACCCTTGTCTTCATCTTCTTTCAAATTCTCACTCACCAATTTAGTCTTTTCTTCCACCTCTCCTAGCTTGTCTCTAAGAGTTTCCAATTCTTCCTTGAGTATCCTATTCTCCCCCCTCTGCTCTATTACTTCCCTAGCCAACTCAACATTTATAACCATAGCTGACTCACCCATTGATTTTGACATATACCTAGCACAAAATTTGTTAGGCTCTGATACCAATTTGATAGGGAGGTCTCTTTTAGATCCTAAGTCCTAACTCCTTAGAAATCCTTTAAGGTCTTTCTCTTGACCTTTCTAGGGTTCTTTCTAAGACCCTACACTAGAGGAACTCTTCCCTCAATGACTCCTTTCTGCAAGACCTCACAACCAAGTGCATATTCAACTCTATCTCTATTAACCCTTCATGGACACAACTCACTAAGTCCAACTTCTATCACAACCAAAAAAATTTCCACTAAAAATAAGATGGAAGGATTCTTAACTACTTATCTCCACTAGTTTAGGTGTGATCTTACTTCCAACTTTCATGGTTGAGCAATCGATCTCCTTAAACTTTGCCAAAAAGGGCTAGTAGCCTTTTAGGTCTAATTAGGTCTCCTAACCTTCCTTTTAGAAAATAACTCTGCAACTTTCCAAATAAGACCCCAAACAAATTTTCATTTTAGATACCCTTTTTAGAGCACTCAAGGATTTTAAAGGTTTTCTAGTCTCAATCTATCCATACACCTCTTTGCTATAATTAGGCCTATTTTTAAGGGCTACAAGCTTTGTCTGATTGCAATGGAAAATTGGATTAAAAAACACCTCAAATGACTTCACCACCTCTTCTCCACCATCACTTTGAGTCTATGGTCATTTTTCTTCACTTCCATGGCCTTGGATTGTGTTTTCCAATTCATAAAGCCCTCCATCTCTATTCAGCAACAGTCAAGCCACCTAGCTGGGTACATTGGGTCTCGCCTAGGGCTTGATGTTAAAAATAGGTAACTTGCATATTTTGATCTAATAATCCATATTTACAATATAGATACATTCCCTATCATATTTTACAAGGCCTTACATAACCCACTGGTGGAACTCATGCTATAGCCATTTTAAGACTCTCAACTCTATATGGACTAGTGAACCAGTCACAAAGGAAAGTTTTTATTTATGCCAATAAAATAAAAGAACTAAACCTAAGTTTTCACACAAAATAAAATATATAAAAATCACTACCTAAACATGGAAAAAAATTTCTCAAATCAATCCATGAACACTTGGATGATCGAGTTCAATTCATTGGTACTGGGATTGAAGAGAAAAACTAGTCTATTAAACTTGCAAACTGAATATACAAAGATGCAAACCTTGATCGTAGACTGGGATTGGACTTAACTAGGTTCAATCTTCGAGCCAAAAATTCCCAAACTAACCCTCAACCTCTTCTTTCCATCTTTGAGAAAACTGGCCGATATTGTCATGACAATGTTGAAAACTTGCAAAGTTGTCATTGACAACTTTTGCAACTTTTGTTGTCAACTCCACCTAGACCACTGTAAAGAGTGTAAATTGATCCCATGAGTATAACTAAACTCATTTGACTATTTTCCTACTTCATTTCCATATATTTGGAGGTCAACTTGACCTTTGACTAATTAAAATACTATGTTGACAACTTTTAACAAAAAGACAAAACTAAGACAAGTCCTAGGTAGACCTTGGAAAAATCTTTCCCACACACCCTAAATGTTAGGAATGGGAACATTGAGAGGGGGGGGGGGGTGAATCAGTGTTCACTGTATTTTAACTTTTCTCTTTATTCTTTATACTTAACTTAAATGTTTAAGTACTGAATTAAATATTCACATAAACATAAAACATAAATCAACACATGACACCAATATGATTACGGGGAAACCCAAATAGGTAAAAAACCTTGATGGGAATTGACACCCACTAATATTTTGCACTAGTGTTTTGTGATCCTTGTTAGAAGATCATTTACCCTGTTAGGAGTATCTTTATAATGCTTTAAGTACAATAGACCTTGTCAAGGGTCAGACCCTGTTAGGAGTCTTTTACAATGATCCCTATTAGAGGAGTGGACTCACCGTCCTAGATCTCACTTCTCAAATGGTGAAGGCTACAACCTTCTGATATCAGATACACACTATATCTACCAGGTGAACTGTCACTGTGACACTGCTTGTCAGATTAGTTCTTTTGATGCGTGGATGCTTTGACCTCTTACAAAGCTTTACTACATCTCATAGTGTCTTTGCACACTTCTGATTTTCTTAACACATGTCACTATCAACTTCCATGCCAAATACAATGGGCACATCTTACATTTATACGCTCATACATAATAAACAATTAGGCCGACCCTATAACTAATTACAAACAATGCTTCCAATTGAATTGGCTTAAGCATTCTTACAATTATACATATAAACATGTCGACAACCTAAATATAATGGGCGCATGCCTTTTACAATATTACATTGTCATCACAAACCAAAATACTATCTGTCGGCTCCATGCTTTGTTCTTAGCTGGCACACACTGGCTGTGCAGCTTCAACTGACTGTAACTTTCACATTCTTGCATATCTTCTTATGCGCTCATAGAATAAGCAAGATTATAGTCTAACTAACTTATCTTCTAGGGCACATACTATAATTCATCCGTAAACATGTGCATTGATGCTCTGAGCTGTAGGAACTCTTTACACTATCCAATCTTCAACACTTAGCTGATTTCTGATCTTCTCATCAGGTGTGTTCACTCCAAACTGCTATATGACTTTGTTGCCATAATGACAACACTAAATCAAGTCATGTACTTTAGTATAGTCAACTTGCCAAAAATCTCCCCCTTTGTCATTGATGGCAACAAAGGAATATGGCCAAGTTGCTAACTGTCCTTACTACAAATTTTTTTTGTCTTCTATACATATCTTTTACACATAATCTTATATCTCCCTATACATATTATATTCCATATTCTATACACAACTCCCCCTTTGACATTAATGACAAAGGTATTACAAAAAATTCTATCTATACATACTCACTGAGGGGAAACATCCAGATATGCTACCTTAAGGTTTTGGATCTCCTTCTTCTAAAAGGTTATCAATGAGTTAACTATCTGGAGATGGGCGCATAAAGCATACTGAAGCTTCTCCATCTTCTCCAAGTCACTGTTGGGACCATGATCATAAGTTATCATGGTGGCATCAATCTCCTTGATGTTCTAATTGAGGATGTCTAAGGAGGGTGCAAGACCATTCCTCAACTGAGTTTGTCTGAACCTTATCCTTGTTATCTCTTTCTCTAGGTAGACATTGTTGCACATTTCACATTAGTGGATGTGTCTATTACTGAATTCTCCACCTGCTCAATCATAGCTTCTGCCTCTTTTATCTTCTTGAAGTGAGCATTGGTGAGCTTGTCTTGATCCATGCATGCTGCAATGATTCTTCTTCCTTCATCAGAAAATTCTTTCAATGATGCTTCACCAGACTTAAGAGAATTCAAGTCTAGTGCAAAGTTGCTCATCAGTTCATTGAGTCTCTTCTTTAAGTACTTCTCTTCTGCCACTATGGATGCAGATTATTCTAGGCTAGAAAAATTACTTTTGAACTGTGAGATGACTATACTTACATCATCAACCGAATGTACTTTTTGCACTTTCTTATCTTTTGACAGCAAGCTGTTCAAAATGTTTACTGATTCTACCAGGAGAGGATTCCTCATAACTTTTTTTTTTTTTTTTGCCTTTTCCATAGCCAAGACGCTGAACTTAATCAGGTCTTCTTTCCAAGAGTCCAAATTGCTTGTGTCAGGTGTCAAACTTGACAACAATGCTGAGGAGGGAGTGATGGGAGTACTTGATGAACTACAACTGATTTAGAACCTGATAGAAGAATCAGTGATATAGTGATCACCAAGGAGTTGCTGATTAGATGTGTAAGATGATTAAATCAGTATTATGTTGTCATTGATGTCAACTAGTTTGACAACACTTATCTTGTAAGTTACGATACCGAAACATCTGAAGAAAAGAAGTGAAAGAGATGAAGAACATAAATATCTACATGAGGACGATGTATATGATAGATGAGGATAAGGAATACATTGGGTAACTTATTTATAAGTCTATGACCTTATGATATTGACTTGATTATGTTGCATTCATCTATAATGAAGAATAGAGCTGAAAGACACAAAGCAATGTTGTCGGTTAATGAAGCATTATAGTATACACCGACAGGGCATAGTGTATACTGAGAATAGTGTAAACTGAGCTTGTGTTTACCGATGCATTTCTTTGTTAACTGAGTAGGAGAAAAGGAACTAAATGATTAATTTACTCGATAAGATTTGATGAGCTGGAAAGTATATGATTTTGAGGTAATAGATAAAGTTTGTTATGAAGATAAATGACTAGCATAATTTGAGAAAGATCTGATGGATTGAATTGAAACATGTTATTGACACATCAGCTGAGGAAGGTTAAAGTAGAAAAATCAACGATGATGATTAAGTGGCAAAATCTGATGGAGGAGAAGAAAACAATTTACATGTCTATATAAGAAACAAGAGTTTTTACACTAAAATATATGCTGGGAAAAAGATACTGCAGGATTTTTGCGTGAACAAGTTTTCATGCACATCTGATCAAATTGGTAAGAAGGAATTGAGCTGCAGAGTATACCGAGTGTCAGGAAGCTATTACTAAGCGATAGTAAGTCACTGAAATTGTGTGAAATAGAATTGATATATTGATCAGAGGATTTGAATGAGCCTAACATTGATCTGTACATTTGCAATTAAGTTGTACTAAGGTAGATCATCTACTGTTACATTTTAACTATTGTACATAGTCAAATCTCTTGATCGAGTGGACTAAGAAAGTCTTTATTATGTTGCATTCATAGAATGAACATTTTTATCCTGTCAACCCCATAGTGAATGCTGGTTGGATGATAATGGTTGTTCTAAAATCCTCTAACAAGGTCACACATAACAGTGTGTTTGTAACCTTTAACAATGTTGGGTCTTCACCGACCTCACTTCAGAAGAGTGAATATTTTGGGTTGTCGGTCCCAGGTGGTTTTTCCCTTCTTAGGGTTTCCACGTTAAATCTCTTGTGTTATGTGTTGATTGTGATATTTATTTGATGTCATATTTTCATGTTACATATTTGATTTGATTAGTAATCATTATTTGTTATTGACTAGTAATCAGTAAATGCACAAACAGTATAGTATTTCAAGTTATCGAGCATCATAAGTTTGAGATAATTTGTTTTGGATTATACATTTTGTATTGGGACACTGGATAACTGATTCACCCCCCTCTTAGTTATTCTAACAATTTGTATCAGAGCATTGGTTGCTTAGAATAGAGTTTTAAGGACTTCAGTACAAAGATCTCAAAATGTATAAGAGGGAAGTACCAAAGCTGAATAAAGATAACTTTGCAGTATGGAAAAGTAGAATGAAGCTTCATGTATCTGGAATTGGTAATTCTACTCTAGATCTGATGGAGAATGGCCATATACAACCATCCACTGGTCCCTTGACACTTGATCAACTAAGAGACAGGCATGAACATAATGTTACTATGATGGAGATTGCTGCTGCTTGTACTGATGCCAAATTTGAAGATATTAAGAGCTGCACAACTGCCAAAGATATGTGGGATAAACTTGGTCAAGTTTATAGTGGTGATGTGAATGTTAAAAGAGCCAGAGCTGAAAGCCTAAGGGGTAGATTTGATGATATGAAGATGAAGGAAGGAGAGAATGTAGTGCAATACACAAATAGACTGAAAGAGGTAGTACATGCTATTAGAGCATCTGATGGTGTTATTAGTGAAGAAACAGTAGTAAGCAAGGTTCTCAAAACATTATTGCCGGTTTATGCAATCAAAATATCTGCAATTCATGAAACAACGTCTGCATCGGGTAATGCCCTTACTCTTGACAATCCGATTTGTAAACTTACAACATTTGAATTAAATAACTTTGACAACAGTGGTGTACTGATCGTTGAATCTGCTTTTATGACTTCTATGAAGATTGGTAAGTCTAGTAGCTGAAACAATAAGAATAATAGTGATAGCAATACTGATGATGAGCTTGATGAACTTAAAGCTCTTATGGCCAGAAGGTTACCTAAAGGTAAAGGAAGGTATAGAGGCAAGTTACCTTTAGCATTCTTTAATTGTAAAGAAGTTGGCCACATTGCTGCTAGATGTCCACATAAGAAAGATGATGAAAGAACTAAAGACTAATCTAAAGGAAGCTATGGGAGAAGAAACAATAGGAGCTACTGATACAAGAACAGAGATAACTGAGACAATAATGACAAAGGTAAAAAGGTATGTTATATAGCTGAAGAAAATGAATCTGAATCTGACTCTGATGATGATGTAGAAGTTGTAGTTGTTGCTATGAAAGATGACTCAGAGGAAGAAGAAAAACATGAAGAAACAACACTAATTTCTAAAGTTGATAGGAATGATACATGGATCATAGACATTGGCTATACACATCACATGACTGGTGATGAGGAGAAGTTTGATAAACTTGAAGATTACAATGGAGGATCTATGAGAATGGGTAATGATGCACCCTGTATGGTAAAAGGTACAGGTTCACTGATCATTAATGATAAAATAAAATGTGAGAATGCTTATTGGGTGAAAGGACTGAACTATAATCTACTAAGTGTGGCACAGTTGAACAATTCAGGCCACTGACTTGCATTTGAGAGCAAAAAGGTAAAGATCTATGATGATAGAGGAAGACTTGTCAGAACTGGTACACAATCTAGAGGTAATATATATTATCTTGATATTGATCAATCTTCTTGTTTGATAATGAAAGATGAAGAGGCATGGTTGTGGCATAAAAGGTTATGTCATGTGAATTTTGATAACATGATTAAAATCAGTAAAAGGAAAAGAGTTAGAGGTTTGCCTAACTTGTCAAAACCGGATCATGTTATGTGCCATGAATGTCAGAAAGGTAAGATGACTAGGTCTAGTATTAAAAGCAAAGACTACTCAACAAAGAAGATACTTGAGTTGGTTCATACCGACCTATGTGGTCCTATGAGAACTTAGAGTTATTATGGTGATAGATACTTTATTCTTTTTTTTGATGACTATACTAGATTGATGACTATCATGTTCTTACAAGAAAAATATGAGGCATTCAAAATGTTCAAATGGTATAAGTCAAAAGTGGAAAAAAGAGACAGGTAAAGAAATAAAATTCTTAAGATCTGATAGAGGAGGTGAATTTATCTCTGATGAATTTACTAATTTTTGTAATGAGCACGGTATTAAAAGACAGGTCTCAACAACGAGGACACCTCAGCAGAATGACATTGCTGAAAGAAGGAACAGGTCAATAGTTGACTGTGCTAGGACACTGATGTTGCAAAAGAATGTTGCTCAGACATATTGGAGGGAAGCTGTTAGTACAACTATTTATGTACTTAACCGAGTCCAACTGAAGAAAGACACCAACAAGAAACCCTATGAGTTATGGTTTGGACAGAAACCCATAGTAAGTTATTTTAAAATTTTTGGAAGCAAATGTTTTATTCTAAAAGATGAAAGAAATGGAAAATTTGACTCAAAAGGTGATGAAGGGATATTCCTAGGATATTCTACTAAAAGTAAAGAATATAAGTGTCTAAATAAAGTTACAAATAAAATGATTGAAAGTACTAATGTTCGGGTAGATGAATTTGATGACAAAAATGTAGAGGAAATCAGAAAGGAACTGGAAGACTACGGTAGATTCACTTACATTGAACAACCTGAGTATATACCGATGCAACAGACAGTGATAACCGGTTAGCAGGTAAACCCTACCGAGCAACGAGAAAGAGAAATTGAAGAGTAGGATGGCCCTACCGAGCAAACAAATGAACCTACCTAGGATGAACAAGAAAGAAGAGATTGAGTACTGGCAAGATTTGTCAGAAGACATCATCTTGAGACACAAATTATTGGAGACAGATAAGCTGGCATGATGACAAGAAGCAAAGCAAGAGAAGGTACATGTCTAGTTTGTGAATATGAACCCAAAAATGTGAAAGTTGCATTAAAGAATGAAGAATGGATTAATGCAATGAAAGAAGAAATAGAGAAAATTGAGAAGAAAAAAACCTGGAGTTTAGTACCCCAACCTAAAGATAAGAATGTTATCGGTACTAAATGGATTTTCAGGAACAAACTGAATGAGAATGGAGAAGTGACAAGAAATAAAGCTAGACTAGTATGCAAGGGGTATCCACAGGAAGAAGGCATTGACTATGGTGAAACATTTACACCTATTGCTAGACTAGAAGGAGTTAGAATGTTACTTGCATACGCTGCACACAAGAAATTTAAGGTGTATCAAATGGATGTGAAGTCAGCATTTCTAAATGGAATACTTGAAGAAGAGGTCTACATAGAACAACCAGAAGGGTTTGTTGATCCAAACAAGAAAGACATGGTATGTAGACTACATAAAGCTTTAGATGGTTTGAAGCAAGCACCAAGAGCCTGGTATGAAAAGCTGCATACTTGTTGAGCATTGGATTTGTTAGAACTAGTGAGAGCAACAATTTGTATATGAAAGGAGATACAGATGATACTATTCTTATTGTTGAAATATTTGTGGATGATATTATCTTTGGAGGCCAAGATCACATATGTAAAGCCTTTGCTGATGAAATGAAAAAAGAGTTTGAAATGTCTATGTTCGGAGAGATTAAATTCTTTCTAGGACTACAAGTGATTCAATAGAGTGATGGGATATTCATCACACAATCTAAATATGTAAAGGAAGTATTGAAAGCATTTGGCATGGAAGATGCTAAACCTATGGGAACACTGATGGCTATTGGATGTAAATTGACTAAGGAAGATGAAACTACAGAGGTAAACCAAACACTGTACCGATCTATGATTGGTAAGTTAATGTATGTAGTTCACAGTAAACCAGATATAGCACATGCTGTGGGAATTGTTGCAAGATTTTCTGCTAACCCTAGAGAATCACACATGGTTGCTGCTAAAAGAATCTTAAGATACTTGAAAAAGATAGAAGACTATGGACTGTGGTATCCTAAGGAAGGCAAATTTGAATTGAAGGTTTATATCGATGCTGATTGGGCTGGAAATGTGGATGACAAAAAAAGCACCACCGAAGGAGCATTCTTATTTGGTGAAAGACTTGTTACATGGACAAGTAAGAAACATGCTTGCATTTCTCAGTCAATAGCTGAAGCAGAGTATGTTGCTGCTGCTACTAATTGTTCAAACATTGCATATATTAAACAAATGTTGGAAGGAATGAATGAGGTAATCACTGAGCCAGTGATTATATACTGTGATAATACAAGTGCCATTAATATTTCAAAGAATCCAGTGATGCATTCTAAGACAAAGCACATATCTATTAAGTATCAGTACTTAAGAGAACAAGTACAGGAGAAGCAAGTGAAGTTAGAATTTGTTACATCTAAAGAATAACTTACAGATATATTTACAAAGCCTCTACCGAAGGACACATTTGAATATTTGAGGACAAGACTAGGGGTCCGTCCCCTGTCTACCGATCATTAATGTCATTTGGATGTTGTATCAGCCTAATCTTATCAGAAGATCATTCATGTTGATGCATCATAGTTCACACTTTGGATCATGTCTAAGGTTGTGAAAAGTTTGGAGAACTGGAACCAATTGGTATATCAGTATACAGAGATACAAAGACTGCATCGGACAATGAAGAGTTATATGGCTAATTTTTTTTTATTTGTTTATTTGTTTCTTTTGGCATTGTTGTCAAAGGGAGAGATAAACAATATGAAATATATGAAACAATATGCACCGATGAGATATCTATCTAAGGGAGAGACAATCTGACAGAGCTGAACATTGAAGATCAGTTAGTACAGTATTACCAAACTACTATTATCTTAATGTTGTTGAGTAACATAGTAATTAAACATATTAAGCTAAGGAAGAGCTTGTACAACATTTGTTCACAAAGTTGTAGAATACATGTTTGGTATGTGTATGGTACATTTCATATTACTTGAGTTTCCATCAATTCCAAAGGGAGAGATTGATGAACTACAACTGATTTAGAACCTTATTGAAGAATTTGTGATATAGTGATCACCGAAGAGTTGTTGATTAGATGTGTCAGATGATTAAATCAGTATTATGTTGTCATTGATGTCAACTAGTTTGATAGCACTTATCTTGTAAGTTACTATACTAAAACATCTGAAGAAAAGGAGTGAAAGAGATGAAGAACATAAATATCTACATGAAGATGATGTATATGATAGATGAGGATAAGGAATACATTGGGTAACTTATTTATAAGTCTATGACCTTATGATATTGACTTGATTATGTTGCATTTATCTATAATGAAGAATAGAGCCAAAAGACACAAAGCAATGTTGTCGGTTAATGAAGCATTACAGTATACACCGATGGGGCATAGTGTATACCGAGCAAAGTGTAAATCAAGCTTGTGTTTACTGATGCATTTCTTTGTTAACCACGTAGGAGAAAAGGACCTAAATGATTAATTTAGTCAATAAGATTTGATGAGCTAGAAAGTATATGATTTCGAGGTAACAGATAAAGTTTGTTATGAAGATCAATGACTAGCATAATTCGAGAAAGATATGATGGATTGAATTGAAATGTGTTATTTACACATCAGCTGAGGAAGGTTAAAGTAGAAAATCAATGATGATGATTAAGTGGCAAAATATAATGGAGGAGAAGAAAATGATTTACATGTCTATATAAGAAACAAGAGTTTTTACACTAAAATATATGTCGGGAGAAAGATACTACAAGATCTTCATGTGAACAAGTTTTCATGCACATCTAATCAAACTGGTTAAGAAGGAATCGAGCTACAGAGTATACCGATCGTCAGGAAGCTATTACCAAGTGACAGTAAGTTACTAAAATTGTGTGAAACAAACTTGATATACTGATCAGAGGATTTGAATGAGCCTAACATTGATCTGTGCATCTGCAATTAAGTTGTACTAAGGTAGATCATCTAATGTTACATTTTAACCATTGTACACAGTCAAATCTCTTGACTGAGTGGACTAAGAAAGTCTTTATTATGTTGCATTCATAGAATGAACATTGTTATCCTGTCAACCCCATAGTGAATGTTGGTTGGATGATAATGGTTGGTCTAAAATCCTCTAACAAGGTCACACCTAATAGTGTGTTTGTAACCTTTAACAGGGTTGGGTCTTCACCGACCTCACTTCAGAAGAGTGAATATTTTGGGTTGTCGGTCCCAGGTGGTTTTTCCCTTCACAGGGTTTCCACATTAAATCTCTTGTGTTATGTGTTGATTGTGATATTTGTTTGATGTCATATTTGCATGTTATATATTTGATTTGATCGGTAATCATTATTTGTTATTGACTAGTAATCGGTAAATGCACAAACAATATAGTATTTCAAGTTACCGAGCATCATAAGTTTGAGATAATTTGTTTTGGATTATACATTTTTGTATTGGGACACTGGATAATTGATTCACCCCCCTCTCAATTATTCTAATAGTACTATCCATCACTTCTTATTTTATCGTGACCAGTTCAACCTGGAATTTTCATCTTTTCTTTCTTTTACCCCTTCTCCTTCTTCTTCTTTCTTTTCTTCTTTTTCTATTTTTTCTTTTTCTTTCATCTTATCTTCTTCTTTCTCATCTAATATATTTTCAAACTATACTTCTTCTTGTTGACTGGGAGGTTTATTGCTATATAACATCTTAGCTTCTTGTGTGCTCACAAAAGCTTCCTCAAAATTGTCCAAATCTGTATCAGTGGCCACCATGGCTATCTCAATATTATCAATGATAATGGCATTGTCTTTAAGTGATTCAAACATGGGCGCAAACTTGTCTAACTCTGTTTGTGCCTCAACTATAGGCGCTAACTCCCGAGGACCTATATGTTGTACCTTGATGGTCTCTGACCCTTTTGTAACCATTGTGGGTACATTAGTTGTGGGCGCAGACTTAGGTTCCATGTGCTTCTCTAAGAGTACCTTCTCAAAGGATTTCTCCATTTCCTTTGATATCAGCTCATAGTTTTTGTTCATGAGGTGTAGTGTTCTCATCTTTGTCCTTAAGTGCAGCTTCACCAAATTCAATAACAATGACTTCTCTTCAACAGAACATACTGGAAGAATGGAATCAAGAATTTGTTCCCTTATTTTGTGGTCTTCTTCAATGGCTTGTCTCTTCAAGGTATCCATTATCTCCCATACCTTATCTGGAATTGTTGTTTTCAATTCAAGAACTATCTTCTTGAACTTGATCATATGTTTGTCAATCATATCATGTATTTCTGATTTGTCAATCATGTTGTATGTATCATAAAACTTCCCTACTTGATCAATTCTGCCCTCATCAATAATTCTTGTGCTCAAAACTTTAAGGCTGGGCCTGAATCCTGCGTTAGGAGGTGCTTGAGTGTTTTTCCTGCTCCTTGTAGCTCGTGAGAATGGATGGCTAGTGCTAGCTTCTTTCTTCCTCTTGAATATTGACTTATACTTTGGAGGAGTGGTAAGGTGAATAGTATCTTTGGCTGCTGAAGAAGTTTCATCACTTATATCATTCTGACTATCATCCTTTTCAATTTTAATCTTTTTCATCTTAGGATCTTCTTGTTCATCTTTTGCTGCTACACTTTTCAATTCCAAAGCAATCTTTTCATCCCTTGCTTTATCAAGGTTTTCTTGAGATACACCATGTATTATCAAGATCTTAGATGTGACCTTAGCAACTTTCCTTTTTGTTGCAGCACTATTTAACTTAGCATCAACTTCTCTTGACTTTTCTTCATAGGTTCCCCACCTAGGTTCATTAAGATCTTTGGGGGCTGAAAGAAGTACCTGCGCATATGCCTCAAGGACCTGTTCTTCTACTTCATAGCCAAGTGGATGAATCCACTTAGTTCTTGGCTCAACAACTTCCATACATGTAGTGTCTGTCTCCACCATAAAGCATATTGAATCCTTATATTTTTCCACAATATTTTTTGGAATCCTGTACCTCATCTGCATCTTAGCTCTAAAGGCTTTCAATTCCAATGTGATATAATCTCTTAGAGTACTCTTGGTGGATGCTTTTAGGGATATCTGTGGCATGGTTGGAATGGACTTGTCCAAGTACAAATTTGACACCTTTCCTACTATATGAAGGTACATATAGATGATTAGTGAACCAAACCTAAATATCTTTGTCTTGTCATCTTTGGTAGCCTTGATGTTATCAATCAACTGTGCACACAAGATCTCACACAAGTTGAATTCACCATCTTCCTTTACAAGTCTTATGGCTGCTAGAATAGTGCCTGCAGACACACTATTCACCTTGCTGGTGTGATGAAATCTATAGCCCAGTATCATTGACATCAATTTGATGTCTTCTTGCTCTATAGGCTCAATAGTCATGCCGCGCCTATCACTTCTTGACTTACATGCTTGTTCCACCATTTTCTTGACATCCTTGCCCACTGGAAGGACGAAGCCTATCCTAGAAAGGCCTGTCATCTCATTAATTGGGTCTCCTATGATTCTTATTGGTACATCTCTAATCCAAAATAGATCATCATGGATTCTGCTCAACAAAATCTTTATCCATTTAGTTTCATAGAATTCATATGTCGTGGCATACTCAACAATAGGGTGATAATTCCATTTGGTGTCTTCATCCATGAATGTTTTATCTAGTTTCAACGTTGTGTCCATGTGCACCCTTAACCTATCTAGTCCAACAGGTTCCTTCTTACAGTAGATGTAAGCCCTTATGTCTTCCACATGCATGATGCCCATAGGCATGCGGGAGAATGCTCCCTCTAAATTATATAAGGTTGATTTAAATGGGCGCCTCTTAAAAACATATCGTTTCTTCTCAGCGACATCATAAACAATGGGAGTGGCCATGACTTACTTGATAATCACTTTCCAGTTGATCTCTGAGATAATTTGATGACTTTCGAATCGGCACAACGAACTAGGGTTTTTGCAACTGATCAAATACGCTACAAACACTGATAGTTCAATCTCCAAATCTTCTCAATAAATTACAAGGCTCTTTCTACTCTCCAATCACTCTAAATTTGAATGCAATGAGTACTCAAAACAACATTCGGTGTACTTAAAGTAAGAATTTTGCCATTAATGCAAGTCACGTAAACCAGGCTATCACTTAAAAATTTCAAACTTGAGTTCTCCTAACAATCAACATGTGCGCTCTTGCACAAAGGTTCCTATACAATCAAAAATCTTAAGTCCAAAGGTGCATACTATGAGGATGATTATACCAGCCATGCAGGGGTCTAGAGCTAAATCAGCTCCCCCTATGACCCTGAGGGCCATTCATGCAAATGTAGAGGGTGCATCCACTAGGAATGCATCCGATACATTCTCATCAGTCTTGTCCTTCTTCTCTTTTGACCAAATCAACCTTGCATCATCTAAGGCTTTCCCAAAATTGACTTCTCCTTCGGGATCCAGTACTAGTTCTTCAGCCTTTTTAGGGCTTGCTTGACCTTGCATCCTTGATCTACAGAACCTTGATATATGTCCAACCTTGTTGCAAGAGTGACAAATGACTGATGGTCTTGTATTCCTTGACGCATTGACATGAGTCACCATTTTACATGTTCTCTTTGAGTGACCATTATAGTTACATATCTGACATGTAACATTCTGAGAGCTTCTTACATTTGTTTGATTCTGATTCCTTTGATCATGTTGAATCATGTTCTTCTTACTAGTTTTGCAATTCACGGATTTATGACCAAATCTATTGCATGAATAACAGTAACCATTAAAAGGTTTTACCTTAGTACAATTCCTTGTATTCACTGTATTTTAATTTTTCTCCTTAATCTTTATACTTAACTTAAATGCTTAAGTACTGAATTAAACATTCACATAAACATGAAACATGAAATCAACACATGACACCAATATGATTACGGGGAAACCCAAATAGGTAAAAAACCTGGCGGGAATTGACACCCACTAATATTCTGCACTAGTGTTTTGTGATCCTTGTTAGAAGATCCTTTACCTTGTTAGGAGTAGCTTTACAATGATTTAAGTATAGTAGACCTTGTCAAGGGTCAGACCCTGTTAGGAGTCTTTTACAATGATCCTTGTTAGGGGAGTGGACTCACTATCCTAGAGCTCACTGCTCAGCTGGTGAAGGCTACAACCTTCTAATATCAGATACACACTATATCTGCCAGGTGAACTATCATTGTGACATTGCTTGTCAAATCAATTCCTTTGATGTGTTGATGCTTTGACCTCTTGCAAAGCTTTACTACATGTCATAGTGTCTTCACACAGTTCTTCTTTGCTTAACACATGTCACTATCAACTTCCATGTTGAATACAATGGGCGCATCTTACATTTATACGCTCATACATAAGAAACAATTAGGTCAGCCCTATAACTAATTACAAACAACGCTTCCAATTGAATTAGCTTAAGCGTTCTTACAATTATACATTTAAACATGTCAGCAACCTAAATATAATGGGCGCATGCCCTTTACAATATTACATTGTCACCGCAAACCAAAATACTATTTGTTAGCTCCATGCTTTGTTCTCTGCTAGCACACACTAGCTGTGCAACTTCAACTGATTGTAACTTTCACATCCTTGCATATCTTCTTATGTGCTCATAGAATAAGCAATATTATAGTCTAACTAACTTATCTTCCAGGGTGCATACCATAATTCATCCGTAGACACGTGCGCTGATGCTCTGAGCTGCAGGAACTCTTTACACTGTCTAGTCTTCAACACTTATCTGATTTCTGATCTTCTCATCAGGTGCACTCACTCCAAACTACTATATGACTTTGTTGCCACAACAACACTAAATCAAGTCATATACTTTAGTATAGTGAACTTGCCAACACTAAAGACTTACTAAGACAAACTCACACACTTGGGACTCATACTTAGTCCTTATTAAATAGTGACTTGTCCAAGGTCACCTACAAGCCAAAATTTGTATAGGGTAGACCAAAGACCCTAGGTGCTCCTGCACCACAAACTCTAGTGGTACTTCCAGAGGCTTTAAGTTTCTTCGCCTACTTAGCCTTACCTTATATGAAAATGGGAACCTTTCTTCTTTTATGATTAGTTCCAAATGGAGTGTCGGGTTTTGATAACACTTCTTGCACACTCAAATTTCTCCACTTTCTTTTATTTTTAACATCTCTTCATCACCTAAGTGTTCCATTCCCTCATTCAGATCCTAGCCATCTTTATGTAATTTTAGCCTTTTCCTAATGTCTTGAGTCCTTCCTTCTCTCAATCTTTTCTTGGGTTCCTCTTGATTCTTTTTCATCTTTTAGAACTTGATAGCTATTCCAAAAGTTGAGTCTCTTTCCAAAATTCTTTTATTAGATGAATTATGCATCACTTTACTTGGTTTCATTTTTATTCTTAGACTCAGATGATCCTTTTGACATTTTAACCTTTTCTCGAATATAGGTTCTTGAAGAGCCATTATCCTTTCCTTTTATTTTTTTTCAGTTCCACACATACGTTCGAATTCTGACGATGGTTTTGGAAGTTCTTGCCAAGCCTGATGTTTACTTCCAGAATGATGATGGAGGACTTTTGACATGAATATATGACCAAGAGACTGAATCAACGAAGACAACAAAGCAATGATAGTTCTGACTAGACACTTGGTTTCAGACAACCGTTCCCAACTGATGCTTGAATCTTGAAATATCAAATATGATGAAAAAGACTAAGGAAAGGGAGTTTCTAATAATGAAAAAAATTTAATTTAGACCATTTTTCAACTATAGGTACCAAAAATGGGGCAACACCAATCAAAGTCTTTGATTATTTTTTATTATTCTCTATTTAGTTTAAAAGATTTTGTTGTGTTCCTAGTGGATGGACCTTTCAATTAATAGAGGAGGTTGAGGGGAATTTTCTTCATTAACTTCTTCATCAACTTCTTCATGAGGAGGTGGCTCAGGGTTTTGTTGAGGTGGATTTGCATCTGCTAGAAATTTAGAAAAAATTTAATTTAAAACCCTAATTAAACTTATATTTTTTTTAAAAGATAAAATATAAATAGACTCACCTCTTTGACCTCCTCAATGTCTTAGTGGTAATTTTGAGACAATCAAATACACCAATGGAGAAAATTATGCCCAAGAAATGACATACGCCCCTCTAAAATGTTGCTCCTCTCTCCAACTTATAGCTCAAATGAAAATAAAATGACATTTTAGGGTTTCTTTTTAAAATTTATAATCCAAGCCTTAGGCTCAACACACCAAGCCATATATTGAACGTGCACCTTATATGGCGTACACCCTATACTTTTTTGGGGACCAAAAAGATGAGTGGAATCCTTTTTGGTCCCCCATCTTTGTGCACATACATACATACATATAGGACTCTTGATGTCAATTGGAAATTAATTACTATGGAATCTTAGACTCAAGTGTAGCCTTCTGAAAGGCTCACAAAAATAACTTACTTGCCAAATATTTACTATCTACACCCTTTAAGACTTCTTAATGAGTTAGATAATTGTTCCTTTCTTGTGGACTTCAATTATTAATTGTCCTTTAGCTAGACCACCATATAGCTTAGGATAATAGGCTTGTGGTTTGGTGCATTGAGGAAGTGGGTGATCCACTCGCATAAGATCATAATAAATGAACTTACACATATCCATCAAGAATTTCCATGTGAAAAACACATGCAATTGGTGCCTTATTAGGTTAATGACTCAAACTTTTGGCTAGTCATTCAATACATGTTACATTTAGGTTTTTATTTTGTAACTCACCTAGTCAGATGAGATCCACCAATGTTATATTTAGTTGAAAATAATTAATTGTAGGGGCATATAAGGATACCAACTACAAAAGGTAATTTATTAGTACACACAATCAGAGCTGGTGCATTCTCTAGTTAAATTTTAAAAGACTCTTAAGACCAATATTTAATAGAATGGGGAAGATACAATAACAACTTGACATTGAAAATTTTTAATGGAAAAAATGCATTTCCTTGGTTTATAAAAAGGAATCATGTGTCTCACACTCTCCAATTATTTTACGTATGTTTCAAAAAACTCCACATGAACATTTCATCGAGCCAAAACCTCAACACAACTTTGGGAAGCTTATATAAAATTGTATATACTGTTAACTTCAACTTTGGATCAACAAAATTGATCAAGGATTAGGTATAAATTTAGATACTATATTGCATGGAAATTAATGATTACATTCTTTGAATGTAAAGGCTTACATAGATATCCTTATTGGATAATTTAAACAATTAAGATTGATAGACACATAATAATTCAATATTTTTAAGGTTGAGAACATCTTCGAAGCTTTTTGTATCTTATCCATAAATTTATTTCCATCTCCTAAGATTAATGATATCGTGAACCAATGTTGATTTGGCTTTTAATTGGAAATTAACTATTATGTGGTCTTAGATTCAAGTGTGGTTTTCTCAATGGTTCATAAATAATTTAAGGCCCACTAATAGTTTAGACAATCATGCATGTCACTTATGGACTTTGATTATTACTTATCCTTCAACTGAATGACCATGTGACTAAAGACAATGGGCTTTTGAATTGGAGCACTTAAGAAGGGGGCGGCCCACTCGCATAAGACCATAGTAAAGGGATTTGTACATAACCATCAATAATATTAATGTGGTCGACACATGCAATTAGTAGCTTATCATGTAAATTAATCATATTTATGCTTAGCTGATTGATATGTCACATTTAGGTTTTTCCTTTATATCTGAGTAGACTAGACGAGACCCACATGAGTCACATTGAATAGTAAATAGTTAAACATTGTAGAGACATGACTATACCTACTGAAGGTAGCCCATTAGCACACACAATTAGAGTTAGCACATGGTTTATTCACCCAGATGCAAGATATATATGAATTTATTATTCTTGTTTTGTTAGATGTTCGTGAACTAAAAATCAATTGAATATATAATATGCCCATAACTATAAAAAACATGTAAAGAATTTATGTAAGAAAAAATATTTATATTTAAACTTGGTAGAACATTATCTGAAATTCATCATAAAAACTCTAAACTAAATAATACACATACTTCTAAATTATTGTAAAAATAAATTGTATATTATAAAATAATGCATTCTTAATATATATATATAATTTTCTTCGAAAATGCTTGTAATGCATAAAAATGTTCTCCTATTATTTTCTATACGCATGGAATAAGTGAACAAGACTTTTCTACTCTGAAAAAGCCTTCTACGAGTGGAATGCTCTAACGTGACTTTTGTAGTCTTAAAGGCTTTGGGAAATAGCTATGAGTTTGTTCTAGAAAAGTTATAGTATGACTTAAATTGTCAAAACTTTTCCACGCTCTTGCGACAAATTCCATACAATCCAGAATATACCTTCATCACTTCTAGGATTAAACTTCCCAATGTACTCATCTCTATTAATATAACATTTAATTCCAAAAATTCTGAAATACTTAACTGATGGTGCATGTTTGAATCATAATTCATAAGGTGTCTTGTTTGTGTCTTCTCTGATTTGTACTTTGTTCATTGTATATACTATTGTGTTCACTGCTTCTCTCCAAAATATTTTTGCCAAATCATTCTCAAATAACATAGCTCTTGTTTCCTTAGTTACTAATATATTCCTTCTTTCTACAATATCATTTTGTTTAGGTGTTCTAGGGGCTGAAAACTATCTCTTAATACCATTCTCTTCACAAAAAATATTACATTCCTTTGAAGTAAATTCTCCACCTCTATCAGATCTTAAACATTTGATCTTTATTCCAGATTCATTCTCAACTTTGTTCTTAATCAATCTAAACTTATCAAATGCTTCAGACTTTTCTTTAAGAATGCAATCCACATCATTCTAGTAAAGTCATCAACAAAAATCATAAAATACATTTCACCATAGAATTCTCTAGTCCTTGTGAGACTGATCAGATATGTGTGAATAATTTCCAATTTTGTTGTTGTAGTGTACTTCTTACTGGAAAAAGAACTTATTTTCTGCTTAGCCATAACATATTCTTTGCATATCATGTTAGTAGGTTTCATAATCTTAGGTAAATCTCTCACCGCAAGTGTAGTACTTACTTTCACAATGTTATCAAAGGTTATGTGACAAAATATTTTGTGCCATAACCAACTGTCATTAATTTTAGTAATCAAACATGTCTTTTTAGTAGGATTCAACTAAAATACATTACCTCTAGTTCTTGATCCAGTTCCAATCATATTACCATTCTCATCCTTGATCATGCACAAGTAGATTCTCTATAAACCAAACTTGATATCCCTTATCAACTAAATGTCCAACACTTAAAAGACTCATGTTTATAAAAGGAATCATTTGTCTCATGCTCTCCAATTATTTTATGTATGTTTCACAAAACTCCACATGAACATTTCATCGAGCTAAAACCTCAACACAACTTTGGGAAGCTTATATAAAATTGTATATATTGTTAACTTCAACTCTGGATCAACAAAATATATCAAGGATTAGGTATCAATTTAGATGTACTATATTGCATGGAAATTAATGATTAGATTCTTTGAATGCAAAAGCTTATATAGATATCATTATTAGATAATTTGAACAATTAATATTGATAGACACATAACAATTCAATATTTTTATGGTTGAGAACATCTTTGAAGCTTTTTGTATCTAATCCATAAATTTATTTCTATCTCCTAAGATTAATGATATCATGAATCAATGTTGATTTGGCTTTTAATTGGAAATGAACTATTATGTGGTCTTAGATTCAAGTGTGGTTTCCTCAATGGTTCATAAATAATTTAGGGCCCACTAATAGTTTAGACAATCATGCATGTCACTCATGGACTTTGATTATTACTTATCCTTCAACTGAATGACCATGTGACTAAAGACAATGGGCTTTTGAATTGGAGCACTTAAGAAGGGGATGGCCCTGTTGGCATAATACATTAACAAATGTATTGTAACCGTCTGACTACATGATAGTTACTAACTGTCTAGCACTGTATAAGACTCCTTTGGATTTTTTTAATATTATATCTCTGATTTCTGATTCTATCATTTGGTATCAGAGCGAATAGAAAATGTAGAGGCAATGAGTTGAAAGGTGATAGAAGAAATCGATCAATGGAAACTCTTGTGAGTTGATAGACATTGCAGAGATATGTTAATGATGATGATTTGTACCTGAGATGTAGCGCGGTTGCTGTGTTTTTGAAACACTATAAATAAGCGTGGATTTGCAGAGGTGCAGTGGATTGCAGAGGTGCGGTTGCCATGTTTTGAAACTGTTATGCAAAGGATTCTGGGAGAACATGCACAAAGTTGAGGAGAACTGTTTCTTTGATCAAAGAACAATTTTAAGAACCCTTTTTATCATTTGCAAGTTTTGAAACTGTTATACAATGATTTTTTTTTTCCATTTTGCGTTATTCCTGATCTTGCATTAACATCATTGCCTTGCGTGAAGAGTCTCTGAATCAGTTTGAGCTTTATATGCTGTGTTAAGAAGTTGGAGAGAAGTGGAGTTATTCTGAGATTATGTGGAAGATGGCTGAGTCATTGGATTCGGAAAGAGTTCTGAACAAGACAAGCAATGAATGGAAAGGTGAAAACTGAGAGTGACACACTCATCTCATCTCGAAAGAAACTTGATCGATGAGAGTTGCTGAATTAGAGTTCTTGCATTTGGATGGGCCTGAGATAGCATGGTAATGAAGTTTAGTCTAAATCCACAATGAAGGTATGCAAAAAACATCAGTGAACGTAATATTAAGTTAATACTGGTGAGTTTGATTAGAGTGAGATGTAGAGAGTTTGATTAGAAATTGTTGATTTGGATTGTATTGGTTTTCCATGGAGTTTCCGTTAGATAAATATTTGGGTTTCAATTTTCATACATGGAGAATAAAAATCCAAATGTGATTGATGAATAAAAATCTATGGGGCATAGTAAGCGGAAAAGAAAAACCACCCATAGATGCAAATAAATTGTTGGAGTGGAATAGTAGAAATGATAAAGCCAAGGCTATTATTGATCTTGCTCTTGCCGATTTTGAGCTTCATCACGTAGATCTAGATAACACTTCTGTCAAGATTTGGGATAATCTAAACAAGCTGTTTGGAGCAAAAGTTGTCAATGCAAATTTTTCTCTCAAAATTTAATTGTTTAGATTCAAAATGGAAAATGAGATCACAATGTCCAATCATAAAAGTAATTTAAGGTCTCTCATTAGACAACTTGTAGAAGTTAAGGCTCCTGTTGATGATGATGATGCTAAGGCTATCTTGTTAAATAGCTTATCTTCCAAATATAGTAATGTTGTTTTTACACTAAGTCAACTCACTTCACAGACTCTAGAGGATATGATCTCAGCCCTTCTAGCAGAAGAAAATAAGACAAAGGAAGTCATAGAAGAAGCTCATCGAATCGATCAAGCATTATACTCACAAAGTACTAAAAAATGGTCAAATAACAATCGAAGAGACAATAAATGTTTTTACTATAAGAAAAAGGGGCACACAACATGGATTTGTAGAACTAGAGCTAGTGATGTTCTTAAAGGAAAAATCAAAGAACAATATGAAGAAGGCAATGTTGCATGCATTGAAAATGAGGATACATCAGACAATGGAGAGGTTGTTAACGATTTCTAGTCTCCTATTAATCCCAACATTGTGCTTTGAACCTTCACTTCTGGAGGTTGGCGGCATCAGAGGTTGGAGGAATTTCTATCCTCTCAAGTTAGCTTCTTGCTTTGAGATGGTGTTTTGCATGAGAAGCATTTTTGGCTTTCTATTTTTGTTTTTCTTTCTAATGCTGATGAATTTGAAGAATGTATGTGTTGTGAAGACTCATTTTTGGAGACAGGTTTAAGATTTGGGAGTACGCTCAATATGGATTGTTGTCAAGTGAGCTTCAGAGTATATGATCGAGAATTATACCCTTTCACGATCACCAGACAATGATATAGATCTATCGCATCTCTTAGGGATCATTGTTGAATAATTTAAGACTGTGATTCAAGAGTTCAGGACTGGGAGCTTAAGAACACAACTTGAAGCTACACCTTTCCGAGGGTCACAAGACAGCTTGATGGAGCCTTTCATGATTCAGGATTTGCAACTTCAAAAAGATTATTTTCTCAATATATGTATTCATATTATGTAATCAACATGTTTTGTTATGTAAGCCTTAAGGGGGGGATCCATCCCTAGGGCAAATAGTTTTTTGATATGTTTTTAGGATCAATGTATTAAGGGGGGGAATGTTGGCATAATACATTAACCGATGTATTGTAACCGTTCGACTACATGACAGTTACTAACTGTCTAGCATTGTATAAGACTCCTCTGGGTTTTTCTAATATTATATCTCTGATTTCTAATTTTGTCAGGCCCACTCGCATAAGAGCATCGTAAAGGGACTTGTGCATAACCATGAATAATGTTTATGTGGTAGACACATGCAATTAGTAGCTTATCATGCAAATTAATCATATTTATGCTTTACTATTTGACACGTCACATTTAGGTTTTTCCTTTATAGCTAAGTAGACTAGACGAGACCCACGAGTCACATTGAATAGTATATAATTAAACATTGTAGGGATATGAATATACCAATTACTGAAGGTAGCCAATTAGCACATACAATTAGAGTTAGCACATGGTTTAGTCACCAAGATGCAATATATATGCATGTTATATTAGTCTTGTCTTGTTACTTTAGGATTGATTAAGTAGAATGTCAAATAAATACAGTACTAGTGAACTAAAAATCAATTGAATACATAGTATGCCCATAATTTTAAAATAACATGTAAAGAATTTCTGTACAAAAAAATATTTACATTTAAACTTGGTAGAACCTTATCTGAAATTCATCATAAAAATTTTAAACAAAATAATAAATATACTTCTAAATTGTTTTACTAATAAATTGTATATTATAAAAGAATACATCATAATTTTTTTTAATAAAATTATACACATACTTCTAAATTGTTTTGCTAATAAATTATATATTATAAAAGAATGCATTCTTAAAATACTTTGTATCCAATAGAATGCATCCAATAAAATTGTATATTTCGTCAAATAGCCGTGAGTTATGCTTTAGAAAAGTTATTGTATGACTTAAATTGTCAAAACTTTAAGTAGAAAATATCTCGTCTTCTCTAAAGTCGCTACTTGCAAAACGATTACATCACTGGTTGGAAACTCCATTTGCCGTGTTCAATAAGGAAATCCAAACATCACAATGAATTTTATAATCTAGTTTAGAGTAATGGGGTTTCCTTTTCTAATTATAATTTAGTTTTCTGTGATGGGGTTATCTTACTATCACGGTAGAGAAACATACTAAATTTGTCTCGTATTATTTTTGCTTTTAATTAGACTCATGTCGTGTGGAATAATCTAAGGAGACTTTTCTATTCTTTGTTACCTAATCCACGGTCTTGCAATACCTTCCACACAATCTGAGATCAAGTTCCAAAACATCTCTTCTTCTTGTAATGTTTTTTTATTTATACCCCGCAGGAGGAAGAATTGTAAATCAGTACACAATCGGAACACAATGTATCCGCTTTGCTTTAATATGTCTGTGGGCTCTGCATTTTTGTTGATATGGGTAATAATTCATCTCCCATTTTCAACAGCATGTTTGAAAGATGAGAGAAGTAATTTGCTAGATTTCAAGGCTGGCCTTAATCTTACAAACTTGCTAGAGGAGCCTTTCCCCATTCTATTACAAACTTTTCAAAACTTGAGATCATGCATCTGTCGCACAACAATTTACAGGGCAGCATATCATCCTCTTTTGGCAATTTACCCCCGTCCCTGTTTCAAATCTTGCTAGTCTAAGAACATTGTTCCTTTCTTCCAACCAATTAACAGGTAACTTTTCACTTCAGCTACTCGAAAATCTAACTCGCCTTCTATACTTGGATGTTTCTGAAAATCAGATTCTTGTTAAAATCTCTACAAGCTGGGTTCCTCGGTTTTCCCACCTGCAGTTACTTGCATTGTCTTCTTGCAATATAGGAGGCGATTTACCGGCTTTTTTGTCCCACCAATATCAGTTGGAAATGATAGTCTTTCAGATAACAACATTGTGGGAATTCTTCCTTCGTGGTTGTAGATTATACACTTTTTTTTGTCCCTTTTCTTTCGTCCTCTTTGGTATACATGTGAATCATCACAAGTCACACGAGTCACATGTAATGACTAATTTTTTCGCCTCGATATTTTGTAACTATGATTTTAGAGCTGAAGATCATTCTACTTTATTACTTTAGATCATGGTATTCCTAACATGTTTTAGTTTTTGTCCTCGCATGAATATTCATGCATTGAACATATTCATGTGTTTATAATATCTTGTTTAAAAACAAATCATCTATTTGCATAAGAAATTCTTTCATTACTATAAATAATAATTTTATAAAATTTACTCCAACATATTATTTATTCTATACATAATAGGACAAGAAGTCTATTATTAATCAAAAAAATCATATAATCATACAACAATCTAGCATATATAAACAAAATATACATACATGCACATGCACGAGGGAAATAATTCTTAGAAAATAGTTTCTCAAGGAAATTGCTCATTATAGAGACCTAAGGATGCATCAATTTAATTTTTTGTTACAAAGATTAAAAATAAAAGAAATTCATAGCTTGCCTAGTGTACTGACAAACTGTACATTTATTCCCATTCTTATTGAGGCTTTGGTTACATTTGTTAAAAATAATCTTAATTTCTCTTCCTTGTGTTGACTCTTGTCCCACCGCCACTTCATAAAATTGGTTTTGTTCTTATCCTGACATACTGATAGAAAATCTGATTTGTAATCATTCTTCTTTGTTTGAAGAGATTATGATTTTAACCCAAGTCCTTTGACTCTCTGCTGTCTCTACTGTCCCTCAACTGTTGCAGCTCTAAGACGCACAAACTCAGGTCCCTGATCCTGCTGAATCTGTCTCATAGCCCTATCCCTGACATGTCCACCTCGCACCCATGGCCCAACTCTTCCTCTAGCCATGATTTGAGGAGCTCTTTGTCTTCTACGAGCTCGGCGCCAACATCGTCTAGGTCTTCCAGCATCATCACCATCATCCCCGTCATCATCACCCCTGTCATCATCAGATCACTCATCTCTGTCTGGGATAGGCTCGGCAGGATCTATACATCTCAAAAATCTATTTTGAGACCACCAATCTCTGAACTCCACAGACATACTAGCATCTGCTACATGCTCTAAGATATCCCATTTGTAGAACATCATCTTGGAAATCTGATCACAAGCAAACTGAAAATCAATCTGAGCCCCCTCACATAGATTACTTTGCCTGGACTCGAGCATATAACATCGTACCTTGTGGCATATCCTAAACCCTGCCATACTGTCTGGAAACTCGGCCAAAGCAAAATCTCTCGATCACAAGAGTCGACCAACCAATCATCCAATGAGGAGAAAACATATATGGGAGCTCATCATTATCCTCCCTCCAACCCTTACAGCCAAGATACGGTCTCCAAATGACCTGATCAATATCATCAATCTTGCAGCGCTAGTTTTCTAACTTTCCTAGACGATGCTGGACAACCATGCTACTATATAGAAATGCATAAAGAAAACCTCGATGTCTGATGCAATCTGACAATGGCCTAGTAATGGGAAGATACTCCCATACCCACAACTGAAGAATCACAGTACCCGCTGACAAGGAAGCACTAGATCTATACACCACCTCATGTAAATCATGGTATAACTCTGCTAGAACACAAGAACCCCAATCGAACCGTCGAGGCTGCGCAAGTAAATCCTCTAGAATCTGACTGCATCCAATAGAAAAACCACGACCTCGTCGGTCGAGAAGCAGCAATCCACCAATCAAAGCACCTAGAATTGCTGGTAATGTGGGAAATGAAGCAAACTGTGCCCAAGTGATAATGTCATCATTAATGGTGTTATCTCCAAACACCATCTATAAACTATACTATCATAGACTGAATCATAATAAACCATTTCACCTCGGGTCAGAATGCACAATAATCTATACACATCCTCTGGAGTGATGGTCATCTCTCTGAAAGGTAAATGAAAGGTATTGTGGTTAGAGTGCCATCTCTTTGCCACAGCTGTAAGAAGGCCATGATTTAGCTGAAACTGCGTGATATCAAGAAGGAAACTCAGGCCACACATCTCAATGACATGGAACTCTGGTGGGGTCAACTCCTGACCAAGGTCTAGAATCCAGGAAGCAACGGTCTGTATGTAAAGCTTACGAAAATGTGCTTGTTTTGCAAACCAAGGGAATCATATCAGTATTCTATATCAGTGGATCATTTTAAGTCAATCAGTCCTATCATAACCAAGGTATTAGTATCAAGCAATCAAACCTAGTACCATTTATTCGTGTCTCTATGTCTTGAGAATGAATTATTAGTCTTTACACTGATCAGTTACCTACCTATCAATATCCTACTATTAGTTTTTCTATCCTACCAGATTGACAAATCAAACATTCATTGGTACCATTATCCTGATAACCTAATCACTATTTTTCTTAACTACAATAGACCTATCTATCTTGGAAATTCAATCGATCGTCCAGAGAACATCCAATTTTAATAAGAAAATCAAGTTTGAGTTTCAAAAATTTCAAAAATCCTATAGGCGTCATTTGACTATTAGGAGGCGACATCTTACCTTAGGTGGTGCAAAAATTACATACGCGGCACTTTATTAGTCATACGCAGTACTTCACATTTCAGGTGTCATTTTAAAGCTCTAGGCAGCATTTTATCATGCCTAGGCGTCATTAAAAACCTAGGGTTTGTCAAGCGGAATATCATCTATAAATTGGCATTAAAGCCCTAGTTCTATGCGATATTTAAAATTGATTAGGTGAGTTTTAAACTATCCTAAGCAGCATTTAACTACATAGAGGCATCATTTAACTATGCAGATGCATCATTTCACAAGCTTACGCAACATTTCCTATATACTACGTGACATTTTGGAAATTTTAAACTACAAAATCATGAAATAAATGCAATAAATGTTAAAACCATTGCAATAAATGCAAGAAGAGGTTCAAAATCACTCATAGGTGGTCCATAATCCAAGGGTCTCCGATATCAATGACCTCTCTCAAACCGATGCTCTCAAATAGGCACAACCATCGTGATCAACTATCTCAAGAGCAGAGCAAAATCTCAATAGTGAAAAGTGAAAATGAATAGTAAATTTAGGTTTTACAACCTATTTATGCTAATTTGACCTAATTTTGTGGTGAAATTTTGACCTTTTCACCTATATCAGCATATTAATCAATCGGGGCAAATTTGTTGAACATAACATATCATCAATGATTTTCAAAAATGAAAACATATTGGATCAATAAATCGACATCATCAAAATTTTTCTAAACAAGCAATCAATATATTTCATTTCTGAGGGGGCATCATAAGAATATCAAATTGGCATCAAATATCATAAAATCCGGGGCATTAAAATTTTGAACTATTATCAGTGAAGCATATTGGTGGGGCATGTTGTATCAAATATCAAATCAAAGGTTCTAGCAATCAAATATCAAATCAGGTTTTAGTAATCAATTTCATATCAAGTTATCAATTCAATCAAAGCAAATCAGAATCAGTGATCAGGACATCAAAAAGTTCTTTGAATCAATGCGCTACACACATTATTTTAAAGAGGGGCATTTGTAGACATCAAATACTGGGCAAGTGCTTTAAAAACATAAAATTGCAAAATCTTAACCAAAATGCACTAATTCTCATAAAAAAGGATCAAATCAATTTTAAATGGACATTTATTAAATCAAATTGGACAAAATCAATTAAATCAAAGGAAAAATAAAATAATGACATTAAATAATTAAATCAAGGCTTAAAGGGGAGAAAACACTACATAATTAATTTTAATCAATTAATTATATAGTTGTTAAATAAAAAATCAAATTGAACCTATTCCCTTACATGGCTAATTTAATTAATTGATGAAATTTAATTAATCCTAATATCTTTCAACAAAAATTGAGCAACCAATGGGAATTGAGAACAAAAGCACATGGATCACTCCAAAAATAGTTGAATCTCAATCACACATTTCAACTTTACATCTCAACCACTCAATTTTGTCTTTTTGTCCAAACCTTTGAGACAACCATTTAAATTGTCCTCCATTTAAAAATATTGCAAAGTTTTTGACTCAACCAATTCTAAATCATGATTAAATAACTCTACCCCCTACCCTTGGGATTTTACTATAAATAAGAATAATTTTGAGAGCATAAACATATTAGAGAACTCAAGTACATAACATCATTACTATAGGCAATTTATGAGCAATTGAGAGCAATTAAGAGCATTTGAATTGATTCTTGTATCCCATTTGATAGTTTTGAGAGCTAGATTAAGCATTGTAGCATCATATTTCTCATTCTAGAATTGTCACTAGTAGAGATTAAGCTGAGAGCTCTACTTACGAAACTTGGATAGAGAACCATGAGATGTCATGGATGTTAATTTCAATTCTTAGCTTAAATTTGCGTTGTATTTTTCTAGAATTGTAGTTGATTATCCTAATTTCATGAAGGTGTTAAACATGCACACACACATATTAATAAGCTTTACAACCTTTGCCACTGTGAGGCCTTTGAAATTATTTAGGTTGAAGGACGGGAACCAGTCTATCGCAACAAAATTAATGCCTAACAAGCTAGGGCATCCATTATTTAAAAACTTTTTCTTAATCTCTATATTGTAGCAATATACAAAGATAAATTCATCTGGGAGAAAACATATACAAGTACCTGGTTAGGGAAACACTTTTGGAGCCAATTTACAATTTTACCCGAGGATAAACCATAGCCGTTCCATCTCAAAATTATTCCTTTTATTTTTATTAAATCCTGTATGCATTCAATAACTCCATCATCTACTTCTAACATCAAGGGGGTCATACGTTTCAATCTATGGTAGGGGGGCAATAAGGGATATGTTTTGGATAATGATCACTCATTTTAGGGTTAGCTTCAATTATCGGCTCTTTTGAAGACAATTCTGTAATCTTGGATTTGCGATGCAGGGGAGAATATAGGGCTTGCTTTGGGAGACTACTTACTGGCTTAGGGTTTAAGCTAAGATTTCTAGGAGAGTGCAAAGAAGAAAAATAGTTTTCTAAAGGGAGAACAAAGGGAGTTGTGATATTGCACCTTGAAACTAAATTAAGCTTTGTTGAATATGAAGGAGAATTTAACTTCTATTTTTTTGAAACTACCTTTATCCATTGATTCTCCTTTGATTGAAGTCACATAGGAGCTTGAGGGGAGCCAACAGATCCTACAAGAAAATTTGATGGTGATCTAAATGTTCTTGCATATCACGTTGAGCATAAAAAAAATCCATTGCCTTTAAAGGCTTTCCACACTGAAGACATTGTGCATGAATCTCGCAGATACAAAGCAGGAAGCCATCGCACGGTTAAAATTTCTAGATTAAATTTTTAGTGGCTAATATTTTCCAATTAGCAAATTTTTGAAATTTAAGTTTATTATTAATTGTTATTACTTTGCTTTGTTACTTTTAATTATTTAAATAGAATGTTAAATATTTACAATATCCATCAAGAAAAAAATTAACTCAATATATTCTATGCCTATAATTTTAAGGTAACATCTAAGAATCTATAAGAGAAAAAATATTTACATTTGATCTTTTAAAAACCTAATCTAATTTTTTTAAAAAGTTGATTGAATAAAATATAGACCTCTACATTATTTTATTCATAAATTATATCTTATAAAAAGATGTTTTATTAAAATACTCTTTATAATATATTATAATTAAACAAATAATTCATTCAAAGTTCTTTGACTAAAACATAGACCTCTAAATTATTTTGTTGATAAATTACATATTATAAAAAGAGGCCTATAATATTTTAATCAAATAATTCATCCAAAGTTCTTTGACTAAAACGTAGATCTCTAAATTGTTATATATATATATTTTTTAAAAAAAAAATTTGGAATATGTATTAAAATACTTTAAATATATATTAAAAAATATAAAAGAGGGGTCTATAATGTTGGAATTGTCAAATTCTACTATTTAACAATTTTGGAAGTTTTAAATTTGGAAAATAGTTTATGGAATATGGCTGGAACTTTTTGGTTCACCTGGAATTCATAGTGAGAAGATGGAAAATGTTATTTGCATATGGATTTCAAAATATTATAAATTTTGTTTTACCCCCAATTCCCATTTGAGTGGAATTGGAATTGATTTTCCAATTCCACCTATTTAGATGGAAGATTCAAATGTCGATTTTGTAGGTAAAAGAGAATTAACAAATCCGTATTCCAGTTTCATGTTTTGAATACAAACATTGAAAATCCTAATTCCACTCTAACTCCACCAGACAAACAGGTCCAAATTATTGTATATATAATTGTGGAATTATACTGTGTGGAATAATCTTAACGAGACTTTACTTTTCTATGAAACCTTCCAAATAGTCCGAAACAGAGTAGAGGATACCTTGTCTTCTTTTATTGTTTGCTTATTTAAACCCTGTCCGGGTAAGAATTGTAAATTGCAGAATAGGAGCACAATATATCCGCTTTCCTTCAATATGTCTAGAGGCTCTGCATTTTTGTTGATATGGGTAATGATTCATCTCCCATTTTCAATAGCATGTTTACAAGCTGAGAGAAATTACCTGCTCGATTTCAAGGCTGGCCTTAATCTTTCTTCAGGTCGGTTATCCTCCTGGCGGGGATTCAACTGTTGTGAGTGGGAGGGTGTTGGCTGTGATTACCATACATCCCATGTCATTAGCCTTGAGTTAAGTACTCACCCCGTGTATCAAAGTGATGATTGGTACAGCCACCAGCTGAGTGGAAAGCTTCGACCATCGCTGTTTGATCTGCAGCATGTGCAGCACTTGGATCTCAGTTGGAATGAATTTCAAGGTATTTCTATCCTACCCCACTTGTCAAAATTGTAGAAACTCACATTTCTCAACTTGTCAAATGCTGGATTGTGTGGCGAAGTCCCTCTGGAGTTGGGAAATATGTCAAGCTTGTGTCATTTGGACATTTCAAATTATTACTTGAAAAGTAGTAATTTTCATGTATGGGTTAGAAATCTAAGAAGCTTGGAACTCTTGGATATGAGTGAAGTGAACCTGACAATGGCATCTGAGCATTGGGGTGTGTAGAATTTTGTAGCTATGGCTGCATAGATTTAGTTAAGAAAAAGAGAAAACAAAGCATCCTTCACAGAAAATAAAAATAGAGCATATTGAACAAGAATGCCAATCTCTCATTAATCATTAATTTTTTACAAGATGTAAATCTCACTAATCATTAATTTTTTACAAGATGTAAATATTACAAAGATATAGCTAATGCCAGAATAAATTATGAAGCAAATATTAGAACAAAACTAACGATGCAATTGTAATCTGACCTTAGATACAAGTTCACGGAAAGAAGAAACTGTGATCCACAAGTTATGAGCCAGAACAGAAAGTGAACTAAAAGTTAAAATTAGCTAACACTAATAGGGAAGGCTCTTAGTGGTCTTCTCAATCTTGCCCAGATTTAGTTGTATGACTGTTGGCTCTCAGGTAAGATTCTAGATCTCTCAAACCTCACCCATTTATCACATCTGCATATAGGAAGGAATTCATTCCCGTTTGAACTACCCTCTTGGTTTGGGAACGTGTCCTCATTGGTTTCACTTGATCTCACCTTCTGTGATCTAAATGGTTCCATCCCTTCCAATTTCTTGTCCCATTCAAGAATGAGCATTAGCAACCTTGTGCTATTTGCTGGACAGTAATCTTGAATTGAAAGGAAACCTTTCTTTCATTCTAAGCCTTTCTTCCTCACTGGTCGTGCTATTTGCTGGTCATTGCAATTTAGGATCACTTCCTCGCTCTATCGCAAACTTTTCAAAACTTGAGACCATGTATCTGTCAGATAACAATTTGGAGGGCTGTATACCATCTTTCTTTGGCAGTTTTCCATCCCTTAAGACCATGGATCTATCATATAATAGTTTGCAGTGCATTATACCATCTTTCTTTAGCAATTTTTCATCCCTTAAGACCATGGATCTGTCATATAACAATATATGACAGTATACCATCATCATCTTTTGGTAACTTTTCGTCCCTTAAAGATCTGCACCTTAGTCACAACCGATTAAGTGATCATATCCCTCCGTCTCTGTTGCAGCTTCCAAAATTAAGTTACCTCAGTCTATACCATAACCAACTATCAGGTACGATTCCAGAATCCATTTCAAATCTTGCTAGTCTACAGGTATTGTTACTTTCTTCCAACCAATTAACAGGAAAATTTTCACTTCAGCCACTTGAAAATATAACTCACCTTCTATACTTGGACTTCTCCGAAAATCAGCTCTTTATTAACATCTCTGCAAACTGGGTTCCTCAGTTTTCTCACTTGGAATTTCTTGGATTGGGATCTTGCAACATAGAAGGTGAATTACCTGCATTTTTGTCCCAGCAATATGAATTGATGGGGCTAGATCTTTCAGATAATAACATTGTGGGGAATCTTCCTTGGTGGCTGTGGGATCTTCCTAATCTTCAATTCCTCAATCTTTCAAACAATCAACTAGAAGGTTGTTTACCCCCAATGATATCCCATGATTTTATGATGGTGGACTTGCATGAGAATATATTATATGGCTCTCTCCCTGCTCTTGATTTTGTTTCAGATATATTAGATTTGTCAGCTAATGAGTTTAATGGTTCGATTCCTACAAGAATGGGCACATCACACTCTCTATCATTGTCAGGGAATAATCTGACTGGACGAATTCCAAGTTCTGTATATGTTGGTCCAAATTCTTATAGAATTTTAGACTTTTCAAAGAGCAAGTTGATTGGTATGATTCCTGCAAACATTGGGAGGTGCTCTGAATTATCAGTTTTAAAATTGGCTCAAAATGTTTTGCAAGGGAAGATTCCAGAGGAGTTGGGAAATCTGACATATCTCTATACTTTGAATCTCAATGGAAACAAGTTGCAAGGAATTATTCTTTCATCCATTGCAACTTGCAAGCATCTCCAAGTATTTGATCTAGGAAATAATAAATTTGAAGGCAATATTCCTGTCTGGATAAGAAATATGACAGATTTGTGCATTCTCAGCTTATGTTCTAATAAGCTTATTGATGGAATTCTGCCTCAGCTATTCAGAATGCAAAATCTTCAAATTTTAGATTTATTTGGTAACCAGTTATCAGGAAGTATTCCTCCAAATGTTACCAAGGTAAATGCTATGCTCAATAATTCACAAAATTTTGTTGTGCAAGATTACCAAGATCGTTGTGATTCTTTTTTTTTTGTTTTTTGATCGATAAGGGGCCGGGGCTGAGATATATATTGAAATATTAAAATATACAAGTGTTAAAAGTATTAAAGCTCTCCTAGAGAGCACCAGGAAGCTTGAAAGCTTGAGAAGCCATACAACAAAAAACTAGTAGAGCTTTTCTAGAACCGGAAGAGTCTATGTTTTGAGCTGAGCAAAGTAAAACATACTAAAACGTCAAAAGTAATAAGCTAAAATAGCTAAGGTAGCAAATACCATGGCGTGACCTGTTCCCAGCTTAATCTGAAGCTAAGGTAGAGTTCTGATCAGAAGAGTTTGAGGAATCCACATGAGATTCCTCTCCCCTAGATTCTGGAGGAGAATCCTGTTCCATGTTGTCTACATCCTGATCCTGTTGTGCCTCTTCATCCGACTCCTCCTCGGTAGCCACTTCCTCATCATCATCTGAATCCTTATCATCTTGCTCCTCCGAATCCTCATTATTTTTAGAGTTCTCCTCCTCAGCAGTAGCCTCTGAAGAATCAGGGCTCCCCAAGCCATCAATGTTGAGATCATGTTTGAAATGAAGAACCCAATCAAGATCTTCATCAAGATCATCCCCGTAGGGGAACTCCAAGCCATCATCCATGCCACCAACTACCGTGGATGACAAGAAAGAGTACGCGCACTCCATGAGATTGTCCTTATAACATCCCATTCGTCAGTAGAGAGGAGTAAGGGTGAGGTGAGGAGTGCCACCATCTACTGAGCTAGCTGATAAGAAATAAATAACAATGTCACTTCATCCCTGGCAAACACTGCAACTTGTCACTAAGACATCAATACTGGTAACAAAGACTCCAAAGTATGTAGCTAACAAACGGGCTATTGTACTTGATTGAGTCAGGAGGAGGATTTTTGAAAATCTCATATCCGTTGAGACTAAGATTTCAAAAAATATTTTTTAAATGAGTCCCCTTGGATGCCATGTCAGCTAGCTCGTCTGCCAGTGTATTTCCTTCTCAGAAAATGTGGTTTAAAGTTATTGAGTCAAATCTGCGGATTGACTGAAGGATGACGTCCAGTAGAGCTTGAAGGCACCAATTTTGAGTTGTTTCTGATCTAGCAGCATTGATCGTTAGCATTGAGTCCCCTTCAATTTCCAATTTCCTCACTCCTATTTCATGTGCTAAAGCAAGACCATGAAGAAGGGCCTTAAATTCAGCCATATTGTTAGTGTCTTGCTCCAATGGTTTTGCTAGCTTAGCAATTACCTTTCCCTCTGAGGAATGAATTATGCAGCCTGCCCCCGAAGGACCTGGGTTGCCTTTTGAAGCACCATCAAAATTTAATTTGCATCCTCTACCTAAGGAGAGGGGGATCTTGAGACCGAACCAAGACTTGAACATTTGGTCATCCCAACTTGTGTAGAATTTGTGTTGAGCTGAATGGGTTTGAAGGTGGGAGTTCATCACTTCTACTATTCCAGCTTCAATCTTGTTGAGGATAGATGCCAATTCCATGGAATTGTTTTCAAATAATCTTCCATCATTGTGATTCTTATATTGGAGGCTTGAATTGTGAATTCAAATTTCTCGATGAAGTAAGGGTTTGGATAAAAGGAAGGGAAACTGCATATGAGAAGATAATTAGTGTAGACAAGTTCATAGATCTATCTCGTAATAAGTTGTCAGGTAATATTCCTTCAGAATTGGGACTTCTTGAGGGTTTAATTTCTCTCAAAATATCAAAAAATAACCTGAGCGGCCCAATTCCAGAATCTTTAGGAGCCATGGCTTACTTGGAATCTCTAGATCTATTAGAAAACAAGTTATCAGGAAAAATTCCTTCCCAACTCTTAAATATCACATTCCTTCCTATGTTGAATCTTTTAGATAACATGCTTTCTAGGTTAATACCGCAAGGGAAGCAATTTTCAACATTTGAAGCTTCTTCTTTTCTAGGAAATCCCAAACTTTATGGACCACAACTTGAAAACATGACACAAAGTTCTAGTTTGGGGAGCGGAGAGGATCACAATAATACAGCTGCTGCTTTAGATAGAGATGGAGATAGAGATGCAAATGTAATGGATCGATGGTGGGCAGTTGGAGTAGGGTTAAGTTATGGAGTTGGATTCGCTACTGTGATTGTAGTATTGTGCTTCCAGCTAAAATGGAGATACATATGCTTTGCTCACATGGATAATTTTATTTATTATCTTCTAGAACGATGAATCCTTGAAATTGATGCTCAATCCTATCTTAGATATGTAATCAAGATTTGTGTTTTTCCTCATCTTTATATTGGTTTACTTTTATTGTTCTACCATTTGCCAAAAACACAAATAGTTTTTAGTTTAACTAACTTGTTGTATTGTGTACTTTGATATTAAATACAATGTTTGTATTTGTTAATTCAAGACATTTGGTGCATGTGGGCACAAGGTAATGGCTAACATTGGCTTGAAATAGATGGATTTAAAATTAAAATAAGGTAAACTAGTTTACTAATTGGGTTGATTGGGTTTCACAATGTCGTAGTATAGGCTAGTATGAGACTTAAAGGAATACATTGATCTTGGTTAAGGTATTTGATAAAGAGATTTGGTTGTTGGGTCGAAGAATTGGACAAAAGATTTCAGTAGTAAGATCATATATTTATAATAGGTGTTGAAAGTGATGTAAAACAACGATGTCAAAATGTAAAGCATAATTTTTTTTCCATTTTCCTTTCCTCCACTTTGTTATACATCTTGGTCATCCTCAGTCACATGTAGCGACTAGTATATGTGCATTGATATTTTGTAACTATGGTTTTAGAGTTGATGATCATTATAATTTATTACCATGCTTCAAGGCATCTCTGACATGTTTTAGTTTTATGTCCTAGCATGAATATCATGATATTCATTTGTAGAATATATTGATGTGTTTCTAAAATCTTGTTTCAAAACAATTATCCATTTGCATAGAAATTTCTGTCATCACTGTAAATGGCAATTCTATAATTTCTTTTCTGAAATGTTTATTATTCTGTACACATTAATAGGACACACCACTATTCATATAACCATATAACAATCGAGTATATATAAACAAAATACACACGAGGAAAGTACAACTGAAAAAAATGATTACTCAAAGAAATTGATCACTATAGAAACTAAAAGATGCTTCAATTTAAAAATATCACAAAGATTAAAAATAAAAGAAATATATAGCTTGCCTAGTGCATTGACAAATTGTACTTTTTTTTTCATTCTTATTGAGGGTCTAGATACATTTTTCCCAATGGTTTGCAATTTTTCATTCTAATTGTTATCAACTCAACTTTAAACATTGAAAATTTCATGAATTGCAGGGGATGAATTTATAAAGGTTTTTTATGACATAAATGTTAGATTCATATCTTAAGTGCTCGTCTATAGAAACATTTTTTGTTTCATCTTCAAATTTTTTTATGAAGTATAGATAATTAGTGGGATAGAGAAAGTTGTAGTCTTTATTGCATGTTCGTTTTAGTTTGATTTAGAATGTGAGAAAATTAATAGCTGTTATTGTCATTCAAGTCATCTTCTGTCTATAACCTACTATCTACAACATATTCCCACTAGAATGCCAATCCATCATATATGAAATAGATAGGACAACAACTTGACAGAGAAGTTTGTACAGATGTATAATAAGTATCAAAATCTTTTCATTAAAAAATCAAATATAAGTTTTAGAGGTAAATATTTCAAGAACAACTTAGAATCTGTTACAAATAATATAATTTGCATAGAAGTCCATTTGTAAATCCTTCCCAGTGCAATAAAATGGCATAAATGCAACAAATATATTTAGTTTGAAATTGAAAAAAATAATAATATTGAACCCATTTCCTCCAATAGTTTGATCAAAATCAAAAATCATGAATAATCACAATAGAACAATGGTACATTGGAGGCACTTTCAATAATGAGTAGTATTTAACACAACTCTTACAGTGTTTTCTTTTAAGAAAAAAAAAACACTAAAGAGGATTTATCGGAAGTGTAACTTCAAAATACATAGTAAACTATATAAATTTACATGAAATTATCTAGATGTTGCTATTGATTAGAGTGCAACTTGGGTCATCTATGATCTCTCTATATCTATATTAGTGTCATTTACATTGTAAGATGGATCCCACAAATGACAAGCTTTTGAGACACCAGTAGAAGATGATCAAATAGTAACACGAAATGTGTTCAAGATGAAAATTTGATCCCTGATGTATGAGAACTATGGCTTATTCCATATGCCATTGCTTGCTTGGTTTTAATTTGATTTTGAGATTAAATTTCTATAAATGTAATGGTTAGTGATTTGTGAGGTTGTGTAATGTCCTTTGCAACAACTTTTGTCAGATTTATAATCAGTTAAATAATATGAGAAATTGCTTTGTCAAAATTGGGATTTCAATCAAATATATTCAAGGAAATAAGCTAGAAAAACCACACAAGAGTGCAACCAAACCCAATAAAATTGATGTTTAGATTAATTCTCAGATTTCCAATGTGGGAGGGCATGAGTTTATTGTATAAACTAATTTATTAAAAAAAGCCATTCACACACATACAAAATATAAAATTTGGGAATAGAATGGTGCTTGCAACACTGCCAAACAACCATGTATTGAAATAAACTTCACTCAAAACACCGACTCATTTATTAAATAAACAACATGCATAAAATGATAGATAAAATCAAATGAACAGCCAATAATACTGTTATATTCATCTACAACAAACCGAAACCAACTATGAGCTATGCAGTCGAAAGCTTTTGAAATTGCCTACAGAATACTAGGTAAAAGAAAATGAAATAAAAGCCTTCAACAAATTTGCCATTTCTAAATGAGATAATCCCTCGAGACCCATGGAACCATTATCCCTAGGCCTCTATATCTACAGTCTAACTCTACTATTTATATGTGAAGTATTTTATCTATGATGTTATGATAGCGTTTGCTTTTTATGAACATATTTTTTATATTTGATTAAATTTGTTTGTGTTGGAAGTTAAATTGTTAAAGGTATATAGTGATAGTGTATAAAATAAGTCATTCTAAAAAACTATTTAGAATGTTAATATTAAATTGATACTATATTTTGTATTATACAATATTTGTATATTATTGACATTAATTAGTGGCGATGTTTTATTTTCAAAATAATTACCATATATGTAATTAAATTTTGTATTTACTTTTTATAATATTTTTGATATTAACAAAAGCCTAACAAGGGGCTAACCCTTATAAATTGACAACCATAGGGCTGTCAAAGAGACAATAACACAAACTAGAGTGCTAGTTTACAAAAGAAGGCCACTAATGACACACCGCCAGCAAATAAATTCAATAGAAATGCTACTTGGAGTACACAAGGCCAAGAGAGGCCAAGTACAACATAAAGCTAAAGGCTCCAACTGACCATTTGCCAAGAGAAGCAATTGTTAGCACACTGCTAGCCACCCACAACATGGGGCACAAAAGATACCAAGGAAGCCAGAAAATAAACCACGTGTGGTGACCCCCATGCCTTCCTCTAACACAATGCTGTGGAGTCCAAGACCTTCCAATGACAAATAGAATCACCTAGATAGTAATCCACCTCCCAGCTGAAAACCCCTTTTTCACCTCAATAGAAAAGAGGCCCACCTCAATAGGAGCAACCAAGAGGCCTCCATAAGAGAAACCAAGAGGTAAACCAACAAAATGAGATGCCTACCGTTGAATCAATTCTCATCCCAATAATCAATGAGAGGATCCTAAAATGAATTACAACCCACCTTGTCCGCACAAAAAATCTTCACCTCTATAGGAGAAGTATCCACCTCTATAGAAAAAGTCTCCACCTCTATAGAAATCATGGAAGGGGAAACAATCCGTAACAACCAAACCCATATCTTGGCCATTAGAACACAAATTGCATCCACAAGGTCAAGAATAGCCCCTGCACTAACTGCAAACATCAATAAAAAACACAAGGCCAGAACGAGCCCTTGAAAACTTTCAACAATCGTCTGGTCACCAATGAAAATAAAAGCACTGTACAAACCTAGAAAAAGGGTCAGTCCACCCATCAAGAAGGAGAAAAAGTTGAAAATCGAAGCAACTTCCAATGAAAACCAAAGGGAACACAGGATATACAAGCCTGTCAATCTAACCACTTCCATCACCACAAGTCAAAAAACTATTGGAAATTTGGCTGAGTTGAATACATAGATGTTATCATTATGGCAACATATGTCTTACATGAAGATTGCACAGGTCAGAGAGCAAGTATGACAAAGCGCATTACAATTTTGTCTAAGTCTAAGACAATATTCTCACCAGTGAACCAAGAACAATTTTTGTTTGCGACGTTGATTGGAGTAAATTCAGTGCTTGCGCACTTGAACATAGACTCTATGGTGACTAATGATGACCCATCTCAGAGTGCAATTCTATACAACATGTACGAAAAGAGTTATGCCAATTTTTGTGAAGACTGTGTTAAGCCGATAGGGCAGATTTTGAAGACAAAATTAGTAAAGAGTTAAGGAATTATTTTGTTTAATGATTACTTAACAATATAAAGGGATGACATCCTAGATGTTAACCCTTGGATAAAGTTATTTTGCATTATGGCAGCCGACCAAGTAAAGTTATTAGCCTTAATAGCTTGTATAAATGTAATTGTAAATTGTAAAAGAAAGTGACAATGTAATAGAGCATAGATATGATGCGAAATGTGATATAGAGTAGCAAAAAGATATTGATGCAAGCAGTATAAGGTTATGTACCTTAACCTCTTTTGTAATCAGTGTATATTGTACATTACTTGTTTGGGCAATGGGCTCATCTAGTAATCCTATTTTGTACTACCAACTCCTAATAGGGTTGAGGCTTATAACAAGGCCTATAGTCCTTTAATCAGGACTGATACACTATATGTTTGTAATAGACTCCTAATAGGGTCAACATCCTTAACATGATACTTTTGATTAGTGGATCTTTGTGGGTACCATCCCCATCGGGGTTTTCCCTTGCCTAGGGTTTCCTCGAGAACAAATAATGTGTTATGAGTTCTTTACTTTTATTGTTATGCACATTGTTTAGTTTTCTATGCATTAAGATTGTATGTTATATCCATAATTGGGCAAAAGGAAAAGTTTGTGGAATACTGATTCACCCCCCCTCTCAGTAGTCCCTATTTCTAACAATTGGTATCAGAACATAGTTACTCGGAGAAGAATCATTAAAGGAAAGCCTAGCAGCTTGAGTAAGATCTCTATGGATATGGATCAACTATAGAAAAATCTTGAAGAAACTCTTGAATAGATTGATATGCTTACTGATGAAAGAGAAATTCTGAAAGGGAAATATGATGATGCAAAGAACCCCATTGAGAAACTAAAAAACAAGTTGGAAGATCTAAAATCTGAAAAGGAATCCAAAGTTCTTATTGAAAACTGTGATGACAATTTAGAAAAAGAAAATGAGATCCTTAAGCATGAACTGAAGATAGAAAATTTGAAACTTAGTTTGAAGGATGGAAATAACAATAATGAAGAAAATTTGAGATCTGAAAATGAAAAGTTGAAGATTGAAAATGATCGACTAAAATCTAAACTTAGCAAAGCAACATCTGAAATTGAGAAAGTCAATTTGCAGTATGCTGAACTTGACAAATATAATACAATTGTGAAAGGTGAATTAACTCAATCCAAACAACAACTTGAAAGGCTATACTCAACTAGTGAGAAGATTGATGAACAAATATCTTATCAGAAACCATTCTATGATAAAACTGGTCTTGGATTCAACACTTTTAAAGCAAATGATGAAAGCAAGGAACCATATCTGAAAATACCTGAAAGTATAAATGAGATAAAAAAATATGAAGATACACCTAAAGGAAAAGAATCACCGAAGCAAGAAGAATCACCTAAAGGTATGCAAAGAGAATTCAAAGGTAGATGTTTTACTTGTAACTCTATTGGTCATATGAAGAAAGATTGCACAGGTAAGCAATTCAAACCTCTTAAAGGCTATTGTTATAATTGTCATGGATTTGAACATAGAGCTATTGAATGTAGAAAACCTAAATTTATTGAGAATAACAATAATAGTAGAATGTTTAGAAGTACTAACTATGCATATAAGAAACATACTGAGGATATGAACAGAAGAAATGGAGTAATATGTTATAGATGCAACAAAATTAGACACATTGCTAGAAACTGCAGATCGCAGATCAATCCACATGGACCAAGATATGGGAACAATGGAATTATTTGTCAAATATGCAACAAGATTAGACATACAAAAAGGTTTTGCAGAGTGAACAATGGAGTCTTTCATCCTAACCCTAACTCTAGAAGTCATGCAAGAAGAAATGAAGATATAAGTAACAGACATAAAGGATGCTGTAGTAATTCAGATGAAGTGAAGTTTGTTAAAAGCACAGATCAAGGAAACATATTCAACATTGAAGGCAATCAGAAAGGTGAAGTATTAAGTGAAAAATATTATATTTTGCGAGATCACAAGAAGTTTTAAGTTTTGCAGGTTAACAGAAACAACTTTTTGGAAAGTGGCGGCAAAAGAATTGAATGCGATGTCAGATCTAAGTGAGATTGAAGTAATAAAAGGTTTTAATTGGCACTATTTGATCATCAAAGTGAACTCAAGTGTTAAGGAGATCAAAGAGCAGTGATTGGAAGCATTTTGCAATGATTTGGTGAAGGATTTGAGCGCCGAATCTACGCAAGCCCTAAAATAGTGAAATCAAGGTACTTTACTTGATAGATCTTTGAATCGGTATAAAGAATCAGAAGTGATCATGGATACATCTTTAATTCACAATGTTAGAGACAAAAATAGACCTAGAATGAAGAGGGAACCAATAGAACCCTTGGAAGATGATCCTAGGTTAGCTCTATCATCCGTACTAGACAGAGTTTTGCATTTAGAGAATGTAAGAAGTTATCTTGGATGCAAGTTAGAAACCATCAGTGATAGTGATTTCACCAATGAGTATCAAAAGATCTACAACTAGGATATGCTATTGAGAGAAGGATATGATCATTTGAAAAATAATGAAGTTGTTAAGTATGCATTGCAATATGAATTTGACAATGAAGAGTGTACTAAGATTATCTTGAGCAGAATTCACAATGGAAAGTTTTGGCTAGAAGATAGAGTAATAGATATTATAGCTGATCTAATTCATGAAGTCACTAGATTAACTAAAACTAGAGCTATGCCTTTAAATGAGAAGAACATGAGGAAAATAGTCATTGACAACACAGATTCATCCTATAATGGAAGAGGAATTGTAATTAGCAAGATCAAACAAGATGAAAGATTGGACTAACCACTAAGTTTTGTGCAAATTCAAGAGAGGATGACATGGTAGCTGGAATGGTACACATAGCTTACTTGATGTGTGTTGACAAGGTACCATTTGATATGTGTGAGATTTTGAAAATACAACTATTTGAAAATTTGGAGAAGATCAAAAAGACAAAGTATGCACAATTTAGATTCTCATCCTTAATCACCTACATGTTTTTCCACCTATTGAGAAGATTCCCCTACACCATTGGAAATGATTGGAATGATGGACAAACCACTATGGAAAGGATCAATAAAGTATATTTGAGGCATGTTATTGACAAAGTGAATGAGAGTGCAATGTTGGTGATAAAGACATTTCAGAACTTGGTAACTAGCAAATCAAGGATCCCACAGTCTCTTGTGGAGAAATACAAGAATGAAGTATGCTTTATGGTTGACACTGACTTTACCTATATTGAGGTAGTGGAATCTAGAACAGAGTTCATAGACCCTCTTGGCTATGAGATATCTGAGGTAGAAACAAAAGAGTATGTTAGCAGGTTACTTAAGTGTAAGATGGACACTCAATGTAATAGATTTGGAACTTTTGAAGAAAAATTCAACTCAACAAAAGCTATAATTGAAAAGAATCAGTCTAAGAAGAGATTTTAGAGCACCATAAAGAAAATCTTAAAGGATATAGGAATGATAGAGCAATAATTTCTAGTGGCTAAGCAGATAGCAACAACAATCAAAGATATTGGACAGAAAGAGATTTTGTTTGTACTACCTTTGTCATCTATTGCAGTACAACAAGAAGCTACACAAGTCAAGGTGAAAGTAGAGGAACCAGAGAAGGAACAAGTATCAAGCAAACCTACTAAATCCACTTCCTCCACACCTAGCAAGAGAGTAAAGGAAGTTGCTACTGGACCAGGAAAGAGACAGAAAATTGTAGTACAACCAATTCTAAGGAAAATTGCAGAAATAAAAGATGATGATACTACTGTTAAGAAGAAAGCTTGGAAACCCAAAGTTGAAAAGCTTAATGAAAAAATCATTGAAAATGGAGACTTTACAAAGATGAACAAGTATTATAGTCTTTATGATTATACAGATAGTCTTAATCTGGAGAATGCTGTTATAAAGCATATGATTTTGGCAAATAAGAAATTTGACACCATTTAGGGTCAAATACCTGATGATTTGTACAATAAACTTGCAAATAGGAAGAAAAGAGCATCAGAAGAGGACACATCTATTAGGGAAAATTTTGTGAAGAAACTATGTGATGTAAGAGATGATGAACACCTTAAGAAAATCTTGAAAGACTTAAACACCCATCTGAGAACCAAAAGGAGAACCATTCTAATTATGGGAGGCAGATATGAAGAAGTTAACTCTTAGACAGAATAGGCAATAGTCAAGGTTATGGCAGAAATTGTTGGAGAACCATCAGTTGTAGCAGAGCAAGAGGATATTCCCTCTCCTCCAACCATTAACATTGAAGAAGATCCAATGGATGTAGAAGGTACAAAGATCACCTTGGATACTGATGACAATGTATTCAAGAACTTAGAGAACATTGTTGACAATTCGGCTCTTGATGAACTGGATACATCTAAAGAAGCAGAACAGACCCAGGCCATCAGTGAAGAACCTAAAGTGACTGAGATCCAAGTACCCATTCCCACCAAGGAAGACATCAGTCTTACTCCTGAAACTGGAAAGAAGAAGCCAATTGGATCTTTGTTTGAGGATTTAGGAAAAGAAGTTGATGATGATGATCAGTTGGAATTAATCACATCTTTGAATAAAATCATTGGCAAGAACAAGAAAGTGAAAAATCTTGAAGGGTGTTTGAAGGAACTGATTGAGAAGTTACAAAGCATTGTAACTACACAAATTGCAGAGGTAGATCCTTTGGAAAAAGAAAAGAAGGTAATGAGCACTTTTGACAATGAATTCACTAACTTATTTGATATTGCAAAAGTGAGAGCACAAGCAGCCTATTAGGCTAGAATGTTTTTGAACATTAGTCAGAATATTAAGAATGATATCAACAATCTTGATATTTGTATCAAGAACTTAAGGAAGAGTTTGGAAATAGGAAAATCCTTGTACACATAGTGTACAAAATCAGAGATCTTGACAGCAGAAGAAGATCAAAGATGAAGTTGAAGGAAGCAGAAATTCAGCATGAATCTACCCTTCTATCTAACCCAAATGTGAAGATATGTGATGTGGAGAAGAAAATTCGGAAGTTATATGATGAAATCAGAATTTTGCAAGATGAGAGAGATAGGAAAATGAAGAGATTCACTCTTTTGAGAGAACATACTTCTATGAAGTTAAGCATTATTGAAGAACAGTTGGAAGAGTGTCTTTCAACAAAGACATCTCTTCAGAAGTTTAACTTTGAGAACCTCCAAGCATGTCAGATAACATCTTATGGACTGAGCACACTACTCAATGTGGTAGATTCCATCAAGAAATCATGGGATAAGGAGATAGAACCTATGAAAATTGATTTTTCAGATTGTGTTGCAAGCCTACCAGCTTTGCAATAATGAACTAAGGTATAATTTTTGTGATACAATTTTTGTAACCCTCCCTACCTTATTTTTTCATTGTTGTCAAAGGGGGAGAGATATAGAGATATAGCAGAAAATTGATAGTTTATGATAAGGACTGATACTCTTAGGGGGAGTATTGTATTAGAGATAAGAATTTTTGAGGAGTTATAAGGATAGTATACATATCTTATACTATGGCCACGATTTTGAGTTTTTGGACTTATACACTTAACCAATTTTCTCATATGTTGCCACCAATGACAAAGGGGGAGATTGTTGGAAATTTGGTAGAGTTGAATACATAGATGTTGTCATTATGGAAACATATGTCTTACATGAAGATCACACAGGTCAGAGAGAAAGTATGACAGAGCGCATTACAATTTTGTCTAAGTCTGAGACTGTATTCTCACCAGTGAACCAGGAATAGTTTTTGTTTGCGACATTGATTGGAATAAGTTCAGTGCTTGTGCACTTGAACATAGAATCTATGGTGACTAATGATGACCCATCTTAGAGCGCAAGTCTATACGACATGTACGGAAAGAGTTATGACAGTTTTTGTGAAGACAGTGTTAAGCCGATAGGGCAGATTTTGAAGACAAAATTGGTAAAGAGTTAAGGAATTATTTTGTTTATCAAAATAATTACTTAAAAATATAAAGGGATGAAATCCTAGATGTTAACCCTTGGATAAAGTTATTTTGCATTATGGCAGCTGACCAAGTAAAGTTATTAGCCTTAATAACTTGTATAAATGTAATTGTAAATTGTAAAAGAAAGTGACAATGTAATAGAGCATAGATATGATGTGAAGTGTGATATAGAGAAATGAAAAGATATTGATGCAAGTAGTATAAGGTTATGTACCTTAACCTCTTTTGTAATTAGTGTATATTGTACATTACTTGTTTGGGCAGTGGGCTCATCTAGTAATCCTATTTTGTACTACCAACTCCTAATAGGGTTGAGGCTTCTAACAAAGCCTATAGTCCTTTAATCAGGACTGATACACTATATGTTTGTAATAGACTCCTAACAGGGTCAACATCCTTAATACGATACTTTTGATTAGTGGATCTTTGTGGGTACCATCCCCACCAGGGTTTTCCCTTGGCCAGGGTTTCCTTGAGAACAAATAATGTGTTATGAGTTCTTTACTTTTATTGCTATGCACATTGTTTAGTTTTCTATGCATTAAGATTGTATGTTATATCCATAATTGGGCAAAAGGAAACGTTTGTGGAATACTAATTCACCCCTCCCCTCTCAGTATTCCCTGTTTCTAACAAAAATAAGCTCAGGTCGCGAGGATTGGGCAAAAGGAAAAGTTTGTGGAATACTGATTCACCCCCCCTCTCAGTATTCCCTATTTCTAATAAAAACAAGCTCAGGTCGTGAGGAGCTTGTCAACCAAAATGACTCACCAAGCTGAGGCATCGTCCCCTTCCTGAAAAACAATATGGTATAAATCATCTTCCCGTTGGATGAGGGACCCCCAAAGGGAGCTAAAGAGATATCACCATCTTTCCCAACAGTTAGGCTATAGCCTGCAACACCTTCAAACTCCACAAGAGCAATAAAAAAAAATGTAAAGCCTTGAAAAATAAAGGGTTTCAACCACTCCGTCACAAGAGGAACACCAACACCCATAACCTTGACAAGAAGAGGACAACCCCTGCTACAAACCTGACCATACCAAAATGTAGCATGATCATCAATAACTGTGTCAATAGAACCCATAGGCTCCAAATCAGAACAAACTAGATTATCAACAACTGAGGACAAGGCCCCACTAACCATCTGTCTTAACAAATACACAAAAGTAGCAGCAAAGAACAAGGCAGTAGAGGAACTCAGAATGTCTAGTGCCAGCACACACGAGGCCACTACGGCCACATAAAACAACAGGGGACAAGCAGGAATCCTTGCCCCAATGGCTACCATCTTCGTAAGAAAATGTTAGAATTTATATAAATATAAAAATACATTTAATATATATAATCTTTTGCAATGTGAAATTTAGAATCACATTTAAAATAAAGGTTTGATAATAGTATCTTGTTTTATTTGGGATTGTATAAAATCATATATCATTAACAATTAGTATATATCTAAGTTGAACTTTGCATATATTGTTAAATATATAAATATACTTTTAACATAAGAGTTCTTGAGAATTTATATGCTTATACATAGGTAAATGAAGATTAACATTTAAAATGAAGCTTTCAAATGACAAATCACATTTAAAATAGAGCTCTGACATTAGTATATCTAATTTAAATTGTCTATTTATATTTTACATTGTTAAATATAAATACATTTGTAACGTTCCAATTGTTGAAAATTTTGTATTTATATTTTATATTGCTAAATATATTTAAAGATAAATGAATACAAAGGAATCAAATATAAAATGCTAGAGATGACATTTTGAAATTGAAGCATTAATATTAGAGTCTAATATTAATTGCAATGAATTTGAAATGTATAATATAAACATAGTTTTAATATAAAAGTTCTTAAAAATTTATATTGCTATGTATACAGGAATAAAGAAGTACATTTTAAAATGAAGCTTTAGAGAAATAAACACAATGATGTGTGTTACACAAACAAATAACAAATACGGATAACCATAACATGTCAATAGAATGATAAAGATGCGAAAGTAGAATACCATCTTACCAAAGTACTTTATTTTTATTCTTCATTTCTTGTAAGTACCAATGCCGAACACATATTATTTGCATGACTCCTTATTGCCCTTGAATTTCTTATCTATACACTTCTATATAATTAACTAATACTAATCATGACTTTTTTTGTTGTTAGGATAAATTATCCTATACCTAGGAGCTTGTCTACAAACATCCTCCAGAATATAAAGACAATCAACACAAGAGTTGTATTGCAATGAAGTAATGAGGTATTGAGATGTCTACAAAGGTACATAGGCCCTGCTTTAATAGGCAAGAAAAGATAGGTAGAGTGGACACTTTATAATTCAGTGTGACTACAAATAGTTTTATGGCACATCATGTGTGCAAAATCCCAAAAGTCATGGATGGACACTAGATCTAATAATGTCTACAATGGTGCTGACATAGGATGCTCAATTGATCCAAAGGACAAACCAAGAAAAAACGTGAAAAGAAATTGCACCCAGGACTAGTGCATGAAATCACCTTTGTGACGATGCTCGCCTATGAGGGCCGAATGGTGAAAGAAATGACCCACCCCTCTTATGTACTTGGGGGCATAGGTTTGGTCCTCTATGGGACCATCAACTCATCATGTCAAAAAGGAGTGCCCCTCCCAAATGGAGAGGGCCCAAGGAGAGCTGAGTAGGTGGTTGGGTTTGATGGTGGCTTTGCACGCCAACCCCCGTAACCACCAAGAACCATTGAAGGTTTTATAGTCATTGACCACTTGTAATGGACAATATGGACTAAAAACAAGCCATATAGTTTTGCAACTATTGGCAAGGATGAGAGAACCGACAGTGTGACAATTTGGTAAATAGTGTGCCAAAAATATGGGCACACCGAGGCAAATAAAAGGCCATTTGAAGTACTTGTGAAGCACAAGAAAATCTCTCAGTTTCTTTATATGTCCATGACCTATAAAATGCACTCATAACCTTTATTGTAGGCTTAAGCACAAAAAAGGCCACAAACGGTCCATAGAGCATTGAAAGTGTCGACCGGTCTCATTGCAAAAATGCACCTCATAGGAAGAAAGAATTGATCGATAAACTGCAAGTCGATCCAGAAAGAAATCTCCTTTTGAATGCAGATCACTTAAGACAAGGAGTTAGTCCACTTCAAAAGAATTCAAGAGCTGCATGAGGATGCTTGGTTGGGCATTTGGATCAAATGCCAAACCAATGACGAGGTCCATGAGAGATATATGCGCAACTTGTGGACAACGTGAGTTTTTGGTCACAACATAATAGTTGTGTGTGGAAAACCATAAACATCATTGTCTATGGCCAACACCATTAAAAAAATAGGGAAAATGCTCAACCAGCTTTAATGAAGTCACTAGCACGTTCAATGCTGGTGTGACCAATCTCCACCAAAGAAGATGGCCGACAGGAATTAATGGAATTGCAGTCCTCGAAGGCAACTACTGCGCACTTAGATCCACCGATCCAACATGACCGCTTCCACTAATTCACCCTAATGACCAATCTCCACCCATGTGCACATGACCAATGTGAAGGTCAATCAAAGAAATAACTACGCTGTCCATAAAGAAGGTTGCAGCAACTAATAAAGAAAGCCAACATGAAAAAGTAGTGCGTTGGGTCAAAAATAGTGCACCGATAGCTAGCAGTACTACGTCATTTATGATATACCCATTTATTCACCAAAGGAATGCATGTCCTCCAATGCAAATGTTGCGCACACCGATGAGGAAATGCGGGCCTCATAAATTCATTGCGCATGCTATCAATAACACACTTTCTGTCACCTCCAATTTATCCACAAGATCAACAACAATGACTAACATCTGCACCAAAGATATCCTTTGATTTTGTAGGGCGCCAAATAGATGTTCGACAAAATTCTTAAAGTATGTTTAGGCCCAAGAAGAATTTCTACAGGCAGCTCAGGGAGCAAGTAATGGTGTTATAGAATGGTAACACCCACGTCAAATAACACAAACAATATGATAATCTTTGAGACTCGATCTCTGGTGGAGGAGGCTATTTTAGATATGAAAAATTAGTTTAAAAAAAAGATCAGATCCTCTACACTCTGCAAATAGTGGTGGCCATGGATGTGGATTGCTTTGATCAACACTAAGAGAGGGCTACAAAATTAAACAAATGTGGCTGCTAGAGAGAGGGTTGAGTCACATCACTTAATATGAGTGATCTGGGTAGAGTGATGAGGATAGGCATAGAAAAAAAAGATACGGCGATGACCACTTCCATAGAGGCTGTAGGCCAGCAAGGAATGACCACTTTCATGGAGAAGAGAACCACTGTGACCCTTGACCAGGTTTAGATCTGGATCAACCAAATTGGCCAACAAGGAATGTCAATGGGAGACTCCAAATTCAACTACCAATTCATAACAAGTTTGCTAAGGAAAAAAGAACCAGTCCATTCCAGCACATGCACATGGTAATCTAGTTGAATAGAGATTTGTAGCTAGTGTTAGGCAATTTAGAGCCTCGAGATATTTTGATCACCATGAAAAAGAGAGAAACACCACTCAAAATGCACAGACCATAGAAAACTGCCAGCCTCTTTTGAAATCATGGTTCCAGTCAATGTTGAACCAACATCTGCAAAGTAGATGAGATCTAGAGCATCTCTCTTTGCATGTATTATCTTGTCGGCACCCTGATGTCATGGGTGATATGTGCTCCACTACAACCACTGTTTCACTATTGAAACATGTGCAAACTATTGAGCGATAACTAAATCTTCAAAGTGACATAAATAAGATGTGCAAGCCGTCTTTTATAAGTATCTACCAATAAAAAACATAGCAAATAAAAAAGTTATAGAGAAGACTACCATCAACAGCTCCAACATAGCATAGTCACAATGCACGCCCAAGGAATATTACGCATAGACCAGAGAATGGAATTTCTAGGAGAAGAGCATAATACGGATGCCAAGCTCAATGCAGGCCAAAGAGAATAATTCGGTGAGGCCTTGTGCTGGTCACCAGTGACTTTGACCATATGAAATCTGTGCTTTGAGCTAACTACATGGCAAGGCAACTAAGAGTGTTGGTAAAAGACTTCAAGCCAAACACTTTAGGTAAGGGACATATCTGATTCATCAATGCAAAACATGCCAATAGACAAAACACAGAGTGAAGGAAATAAACCACATTTGCAAACAAGGAAATACTATGACCTGACTAACACAACATTTCTAGAAAAGACACTATAGATCTTAGTTTCCATAGATCTATAGGACCTCAAAAATATGAAAAACTGAACTCTCAAGAAGGGCTGGAAGGAGATGATAGATTGTAGGCTGTGATACCATGTTAGGATAAATTATCTTATACCTAGGAGCTAGTCTACAAACATCCTCTAGAATAGTGTTAGTCCCAGTTTCTGTCTTGATCCTTGGTTTTTATTAAGCAAATGCGTGTCCTCAGAATTGTCTCTGTGTCAAAGTATGCCTCTCACAGACTTCCCTTTGATCTTTGTAATTAGTTCATTCATTGCTTTTGTCTTCTCGGTCACTTATCGTTTTAGACTTAGAATGGTCTTGAACACCCCTGAACATCGGCGAACAGTGTAGAACTGTGTTCCCTTAGGTTCAAAGATGTTCACATTTTTTTAACATTTTGATTAAGTTTTCACTTTTGTAGGTGATCGGCTGTTTTCTTTGAGAACACCACAAAGGGGATAAAACATAAGGCAATTTGAATCGTAAGAAGTTTCAACTTAATGATTCCGAGTATGGAATTTTGCCTAAAGTTTGCCGACAGTAAAAAGTATTGAACAACAAAGAACGGTTGAGAACTCCAGAGAACTTGGTTCATGTATGTTCAAGAGAGTTTAGTGACATCAGCCAGAGCATGAGTTTCTAAAGCCAGTGGTGTGTTGGGACCCACAACAAGGGGAATTAAATGCTAGCATGTAATGGACTTAATGAAGTACCTCCTTGGTTTGCGCAACCATAATTAGAAGTGATGGCCTCGGGACTTGTTTAAATAATGATTACGGTCTTTTGATTTAAATGTCAAATCAAATCCACGGCATTAATGGAAAGGATTTGTAATAAATTCAGGTACCCTAAAGGTATACTTAAGCTTAATTCTGTGTTCATCTTATTACAAAAGCGTGAGTTTTCTTCAAGAGCTGGTGCACAGAGGTAGTCTTGGCAAAGCTTTGTACTCAGGGGTGTCTACAATTTAGAGGTGAGTTGGCTATGGTCCTTGTTCTTTTTATAAAGATTTATGATCACCTGTGAAGGGTTGGGGGTTATTTACAGCGAAAATGAAGTCAGTTTTTCATTTGTTTAGGAATTCTACCAGTCTGGTGTGTGATGGTCCTACAATTACAGACACTGATTTAGAAGGGTATGACATTGAAAACCTACCTTCCCGGCTCTTGAATTCTTTAGATGACACACCATCTCTAGAAATTCTACATAGTGATTTATGTTCTGTAGCTACATTTCCTCCCGCTATTGCCTGTCCTGAGCTCATTTTTAAGTGTATTGAATGTTATGATGTGAGGACTGAATCTATAAAGAAGAAAGACAGCTCCGTCCTGATACCCATTAAGAGGGAGTTAGTTTCTCAAGCCCTACAAATACCAGAAAAGGATTTCTCTGCCTTCTTGCTAGCCCAATCTATTGTAAAATTTAATGAAAATAGAGATGCAAACTGCACCTCTATGGCTAGAAACTGGTTACTGAATCCTCAGAGGGGTGGTTCCCACCTCCCAAAGAAGTTTAATAGGACCCATGTTCGTCCATACATCAGTGACCTCATAGTCATGTTACACCGGGTCAGTGGTCCTTAGGTTGCCTTTTTATTTGCCGACTGGATGTACTTTTATGTCCAGATTATCTTGGATGGGACCCAAACTCTTGATTGGGCTGAGTTAATCGCAAGCTCTCTAAGGGAACAGCTTAACGCATCCAAGTTAATAGGGAGTGACTTCTTTATGTCCTCGTATCTCATTTACTATCTTGCATGTAGCAGATCCTGGCTCAGTCTCCCTCATGAACCCTTGGTTGCAAATATGAGTGTGTATGAATTCTATTCCCTTTTGCAGAAAAATAAAGCTATTGAAGATTATAAAAAAGTCCATGATACCTTTCTGGGTAAACTATGTTATGAACTGGTTAGTACACTAGGTAAAAGAATCAGTCCTGAAGCTCAGACTTTGATAACCAAGTATGGGAGCTACTACATTCAATTCCCAAAATTTACCTATATCAGGGTTGGGGGTTTCGAAGATCAACCGTTAAGGCTTCCTAGGTACACCCTTGAATGTTTCGTATTGGCTGAAATTTGCCGGTAGTTATCAACAGTTTTGAAAAGATTTTTACCTGAAGATGAATGGATAAAAGTTTTTCCTGTTTCTTTAGGAAGACTATCATGTAATACCATGGCGGATGCTGTTAGCATTGGGTGCGGTATCCATCATTTCGGCTTCAAATTTTATGCAGAACGGGTGGGGTTTGACAATAAGAATTATGCTAGTGGAGTCTTGGGCCTTAGGGCACATATGTTTCCCGTCCCTCACCTAGAAGATTTCTGGGAGGATTGCAAAGATGAGTCACAGGTAGAAGAAAGAGAACATAGTCGTTTGTGTATTTCGCAGATTCAGTCCATGAGGTTACAGATAAATGTAGAGGGAGTCACTGATGACGGGTTAGATATGTTTGATCCTAATTACACAAAATCTATTGAGAAAAATGAAGTGATTGTTGACTGGTCTAAAAATGAAGAAGATGACATTGAGGAGAGAACTTCACATGTGATTCGCTTAACCAATGAGTGGCTATAGAGAAGAAGGAAGAGCAAAGGAGTTAGAGTAGAAAAAGAAGAAGTTGCATTTTCTCCTTTAGATCCTTCTGTTTCTATTTCTAATTCACCTCCACATATTGGAACTGCAGGGGCTTCCGAGAAATCTCGAGTCAGGAACTCAAAGAAAAAGATTGTAACTGATTCTCTCCCAACTATTTTACCACAAAGGATAACAAGATCTAGAACCAAGTCAAGGACAAAGAAAGATATGGCTCAGACAGAACCTCTGATGGTAAACTTGGATGATGATAAAATGGAAGATATCAATTTCCATATATCAGAAAATGAACAAATAGGAAAGGACCTCTTCAACCTGGATGATGCTACATTGGAAGTGATATCCATGCCAATGAATAAACCCAAACAGTCCTTGAGTTCTAGAGTTTCACTTCCCTGGCCGTTAACTACTGTAAGTAAAAAGCGCAATTTAGTTCCTGCTTCAATTCCTGTTAAAGATATTGTAAGTAAATATGTTCAAAAGACTCTGAAGACAAAAAAGGTTAAGAGCACGGCTCGCATGTTTACTGATGAGAAAACTGGAAAATGGACCACTAAAGTTGCCACTTACAAACCAAAGGAAGGTAAGGAAGATGAACAGGAGGTTAAAGCTGAAGACTTTGAGATTACCAAAGTAGAGTTGGGAAACATGGACAGGGCCGGCAAAAATAACTTATTCAAAGAGACTACACAACAAATGCTGAACTCTTCTTGGCAGGATGGAAAAGAAAAGAAGGAATTGAAACAAACTATAGTGACTCTGTCACAATTTATTAACACCTTATGTAGTTTTGATGCCATTCCTTTAGTTCAATCTCCCCAAGTCTTTGACCTAGAATCAGCCGAAAGCAAGAATTTTCTCACTTAGGTTCAAAAGCGATGTGCTCTAGCAGTTTCTGTAGAGGAGTGGATTTGTGAAATCCTTAAGAGCGGTTCTAAGTACTTAAAAGAGGTGCATGAGGTTCTGCATGATACAAAATTTTTGACAGGAGAACTACAATCTCAAAGGCAGGTATGGGAGAGGGATGAAGAAAAATTGTTCGCCGCCATGTCCAAGTTTCTTGAAATTGAAAAGCATGGCTATGTAAAGTTCTACACAGATCGGGGTCTCAAAGTACAAGATGACTCTACCTTCTTTGTTCTCAGGAAAAATATAAGTTGGCGTTTGAGCATTGTTAGAAGTAGTATTTCCGAGAACAAGGACAGTGAGCATGAGATCAAGCTGTTACAAAAGGCTATGATCACTGAGCTTAAGGTGATAAACTTTGCTCATACATATACAGCTGCTATGGGAGAATAGGAATAGAAAATAGCCCTTGCTATGTTTGAAAACACCATGAAGAAACTTAAGGACAAACTAAACCCTAAACCCTCAGACTTAACTCAGGTTGCCCAAGTTGAATCAATGCTCTATCTCGGTGTGGACTAGTTTCCTTTAACTGTCAAGAAAGTCAGGAAAGTAAAGTGGACCAAAGAAGCCGCAATGTTTAGGATCATGAACTTGAGGGTACTGCACATGCCGCACGCCAAGGAACTATTGCAGGCACATAAGCAACTGGAGATGACAAAGCAGACTGTAGCGGAAGGAGAGAATATCATCGGAGAAGAGGAGTGCACCTCCGAGAAAGATGCAGAGATTGACATTTAATCTTTTCAGTTTCATGTTTTAAAACTCATGGGGCCAGGTGTCCTTTTAACTCTTTAAGCTATTTTAACTATTTAAGTGAGAGGTCAGGTTTTTCGGTAGATCTCTTAGCTTTGCTCAAACTTTAAATAGCTTAGTTTTCATAGAAGCAGGGGTTAGAAAATTTTGAGGGTAGACTTAGTATTTTTGCTTTGAAGAAGTTTTCTTTGAAATAGTACTCTAAAATTTTCCGAGTAAGCTATATAAGGATTTATTTTCTATTGCATGTTTTGATCTATGTTATGGAAACAACAATCTGATTATATATATATACTTGTTCCGAATCTTTGCAGTTTGAATTGGATGAACATATGTCATGTGTTTGATTGATATGTTCATTTCTGGTATATAAAATCCTATCCAACATTCTTGGGGGTTTTTGTTAATCAGTCATTAAATCATTACATTTTAGTTCTAGTAAATTATATGTTTTGGAAACGGGAAACTGTGATTTTCTGTTTGATCAAATCTTTCTCATAAAGTACTCATTTACATGCTGAACATCTGAAGAATGTTATAGTAGCCTTATAAGCTTTTAGGTCAAAAGCTAAAACCAGAATAGTTGTTAGAAAAGGAAAACTAGAATTGCAAATTGAATTAGGGAGCTGTACCTAAGAAAGAATTCAGAGGGAAGTGGAGAGCATCCAACACTTACCCAATTGTTAGTAAAAATTGGTCTTAAAAAGGGCGATAGAGAAGAATTATCAATAGATAAAATTAAGACTAAATCTATTTACTAACAAATAGAGAGACAATCAACACAATAGTTGTATTGCAATGAAGTAATGAGGTATTGAGATGTCTACAAAGGTACAGAGGCTCTGATTTTATAGGAAAGAGAAGATAGTTCGAGTGGACAAGGTTGAGACAAGTGTCTTAACCTGGAGGAAGTAGAGTTCTGATAGAACTCTACAATATCCTCTTAGATGAGTTAGAGTCCAAATAGGACTCAATGATATCCATCTACCTAATAAATGTATTGACCTAAGTAAACTTAATTAAAGAGTAAGCAATAACAACTATTTACTCTAACACTTGTAAGGTGCATTCCTTCTTATGATGTTTTCTATTATGTAATCTTTTTACTTTCTCTTGTTTCCTTTTGGTTACCAACATAGTTTTACTTTGCAATATAGACTTGGATGCCAACATGACATTCCTTCTCACTCATTTTGGTATATCTCATTTAATTATATCCAAACTGCAAAAACTTTAGCACATAGAAACCATTGCCTATATTGGTCCAGGTAACCTTTCTAAGTTAGCATAATATTAACATTACCATTACTTTTATTAATGTTTTAATAATTTATTTTTCAAAATTGAATGTAGATATGAAATGGGTGCAATCATTTGCATGAAATAGAACAAGCAAGTGAAATAACTACTTTCTCCTAATAATACAAGTATTTTGATTCCTTTTTTATTTTAGAGATGGAAGTAATCAAAATGAAAAGTAAAGAACACTATAGCTACAATGCATATGATTAATTTTAAATAAGAAATAAGTGTATAATGGAGGAATAATTTTTTGTATGTTCAACACATGGAGAAATGTAAAGTAAAAGAACTATAGTTAATCAATTTGTCAATACACAATTAGAAACTACAAGTTCCAACAACTCTTTAATATTTGTTGAGAAAATGGTGTTGTACACCTTGCATAATAATGTTTATTATTGTATTATCTCTTTTTTTATGTAAATGTTGCACCTAGATGGACATGCAACATGTAGGGGTTCTCATGGAATATTCTTTGTGAGTTGTATTGTAACATTGTGATATCATTTGATGTAATTATTTAATATTGGAGAAATAAAATAAATAAAGTACCCAATATTAAATGTGGCTCAATAGCCCATTTGGTAGCACATGGTTTATGTAATACCCAATGGTGGTTTTGTGGGAGCTGGCGGTTTCTATAAAAGTAACCACAAAGGGTAGTTGTTGAGGCGAGAAAGGTGGAAACAGGTTAGCCAAAGGTAGCATTTGTGAAGGTTGGAAGCATGACATGGGATGTGTGGATTCATTCTTGTTCAAATGGATTTCTTAGTGGTGGCTAGGGATTTGAAGGCTTCCATGGTTGTATTGCAATGGTGTTTTGCTGAATAATACATGGTGATAGATATTTTTTGGAGGCTGGGTTTTTTCCTCGTGAGGGTTTCCCAAAATATATCTTGTGTCACATTTTTGTGGGTATGTTGTCTATTCTCTTGCATGTGGATTTTAAGTGTTTATTTTCTTCAGATCTATAATTGGGTTATGTGGAAATGTCATATTGTTGTATGGAAGTTTCCTATAAAGTGGTATCAAAGCTATAGTTTTTTTTGTTGTTGTAACCCTAGATTGAATCCATGGGAATGCATGAAATAATAAAAGAAAAGGGAAAGATATATGGGTGTCGTAGGTTGTTTATTGTAGATTTGAGGGTTTTTTTTGACTGCATTCCAATGCTCAATCCCAGGGTGACTCATATACCTGCTAATGACTCCCATTGCATGTGCAATATCTAGCCTAATACATACCATAGCATACATTAAGCTCCCTACAACTGAAGCATAAGGTACCTTGGACATTTTAGTCTCCTCTTCTGGTGTCTTTAGACACATATCCTTAGTTAATTTCGAATGACCAAGCAAAGGTGTACTGACAGCTTTAGTATTCACCATAGAGAAACAATAGAAATGGACCTCACCATTAGATCAGGGTTGGCCTTGCCATGAATTTTGATATAAAATATGCCCTAGTTTGGCCATGTTGATAGAAAATGCAAAAGGTTTTTTAGTTTCAACCTGTGAGGGCTGTTAAATTTAATCCTATTGGAATTTTTGTCACAAATTTTTTTTTAAAAAATGCAGTGAAAATGGTAAAAAGACTATCTTGGTAAAACAACCATAACTTTCTCTTAGGATATGGGATTTTGGACTTCTTACAGTCGTTGGAAAGATAAATCAGAGCACTACAACTTGGTGCAGGTTTGATTCTATGATTTTAAAACTTTGTCAATTTTAAGAGCCTAAAGGCTAGATGTTATTTATTTTGAGCACAGATTTGGGCATAACTTGGGCATAGAGAGTCAGATTTTGGACTTTGAATAGTGAACAAAAAGATCTTGGAGAGCTCTATGCATTTGTTCAGATTTTGTGTAGGTTTGGCATGGGTTATTTATTGATATATTGATCTAAACAGGTTTATAGATTATTTTGACTATGGTGACATTGTGAGTTTATGAAATTATTTTGGAGATTTAGATTTGATGTCATTGTATACTTAGCTTATATTTCAGATTGGTCTCATGATGATATTGTTATCAGTGTTTACTTTGGATATGTATGATGACTTGTTGGATCTACAAGTTGTGCAGTGTTGTAAGCGGTCTATACTTACAGGTTACATTTATGACTTGGATATGGGTTGTCTTTGCTCGTTCATATTTCATTATTGATGCATATTCATATTTGTGGCTTGGATTTGGGTTGTCTATGCCGTTACTCACATGATTTTCTGATTTATCTTCATGTAGAAGAGATGAGATGTTGTTACCATGTACAGTCATGGTGGAGGATTGTGGTTGACTATTTTATGTTGACATGTTGGAAATTTTGAGAATCAGATGCTTGGTTCATGGATGTGATCATGGTGCCATGGATTTTGGCATGACATGATTTGATATACAGGTAATTAATTGGTGCTCATTGGTTTAGATTCCTGATTTAGTTATGGTGGTATATCTTCTTGGTTGAGGATTATGGTTATTTGGTTTCTTTGAGGAGCTCATGAGGTGTACTTTGAGTTCTTTGATGGTATGATGTATTGGTTGATTATCATGGTTAGAGGATGGTTTTTTCATTATGATGTCATGGATAGCTTGGATACATGATTTAGTGGGAGCTTGTGATAGTGATGAGGTGGTAGTGCATGATTGGTTCCTGGTTTGGTTTGTATTGTCTTGGTTTGGAGATCTAGGTTTTATTGGTACTAACACTTTGGTTGTGTGTGGTAGACCTAGAGGATCTTCATGTAGGAGATGAATGTTATGATTCCATGGGTGACTTGGTACTACAATTGACTAGGAGTTGTTGGCATTGATATATTTATTGAGTGTTTGCAGATGTTGGAGGATATCTTAGATCCTGTTTCTACAAAAGCTTCTTTGATATTTGCATGGTACACTTGTTATCTTAATGGTGTACAGAGATGGTTCTTCATGGTGTGTGGAGATGGTGACATCTTGAGGACTCATGGGGTCCTTGGTAAAGGTGTGGTTTATGCTTTCATTTGACACGTTATCCTTGTTTTTAGGATGGTTTCATTATTATGTCATGGTATACTCTTGATACTCGTTTAGAGATTTTGGCATGTTATGGCATGTTCATATGGAGCATGGTATCTCTTTAGTTGAGATGGTTTAGATAATGGTTTTCATGTTTATTATCCCGATTCCTAGGTTAGATTTGTGACATTGATCTTGGTTTAGTTTCTTGGTATTGAGTACATTGATCATTTGCTGGATACTTCATGATATTTCTATATTACATTTGGAGTTGGCATGGTTTGATTGGTTACAAGTGGTCATGTGTACTTAGTGACAGAGTTGATGCTGATTTTCTCCTGGGATTAGAGATCTACGTGTTGGGAAGGTTGATGGTTTCAGCAGGAAGACCGAGAAGCATTCACCTGATATGGACTTGAGAGGAGTGTGTTCTTAGATTAGTCTTGGTTGGAGACTTGGATATCTTGATGAACATTCTCATTCCCCACTCTTGGTCTACTTGGTGGTTTACTACTTGAGAGGTATAGCCCTTTGTTTCTTCTCATGTGCATTATGTTTATGCTTATCTTTCATGGATATGGATCTTGAGCTATGGTGTGAGTTAGTTCTAGAGGGTTCATTTGAGAGATGGTTTTGACATTGATTATCTCCTTGTGTCTATGTTTTTATTATGATATCATCATGGTTGAGTTTAGGAGATGGTTTTATTGGGCATGTTCCTTGGATTAGGAATGGTTATAAGTTTGATCTTCTTGTGAGAGGATTACATCAATGATTGGTTATATGGTATGGTTTGGGTGTTGTTGAGGCTTCTTGTTTGGGGTTTTATTGAGGAGATCATACTTGGCATAGTTGACATCTAAAGGTGTGTGTAGAAGGATGTGATACCAATTATGATTTTCATGGTCTCTTTGGTATTGGTTATCTTCCTGGATGTTCAGTTTCACTTACATTGGTTTTGAGATTGGTTGGAATTTGTGATCACTGGTTTGTGTTCATGTGTATCAAGTGAGAGATGACATGGTTATTCCTTTATCTCTTTGCTTTGTTGGTTGTGGATAACTTGGGAGAGTGTTTGAGACTTGTCGTGAGAGTTGTTCTTGTAGGATATTGGCTTATATGTTACATATATTTTTGTGGATGTCCTTAATACTACATGGATTCAATTCTATGAGATGTTGTGAGTGGATTGATTTTAGATTTGATATTACCTTTGTAGTTAGAGCTTCTTGGTGTGTATGTGGCAGGTATTGCTCTTGAGGCTTGTGGTTGTAGGTTGGATATGTTGATTTTAGATTCACTTGGTATACCTTAGAGGTATGGATAGTTGGATGGGTTAGCACTTGCTATGGGTTCTATTTCATGTATGGATTTGATAGCTACAGATAGATGTTATTACCTTTGGAATGAGTGATTGTTCTTGGGATATCAGTTGGTACAAGATTTATGTTTCTTATGTGATAGGTTGGGTGGATTTCTCTTTGGATGGCTTCTATGTATGTCATGTGGTTTTGGCATAATAGGAGCTAGGATCATTCATGTATGAGATTGTGGATACTTTGATTCTATTGCGGGTACCTAGATGGAGCACATGGTGTAATTTGGTTCATGATGATGTATGTGCTAGGAGGGATTGTTCCCTTGTTCATTTATGTGGCTACGTATTGACTCTTATATAATGTATACAACAAGTGGGAGATTGTTAAGAAAATTGTGTTGCATACCTTGCATATTAATGTTTATTATTGTGTTATTTCTTTTATTATGTAAAGGTTGTACCTAGATGGACGTGCAACATGTAAGGATTCCCATGAAATATTCTTTGTGAGTTGTATTTTAACATTGTGATATTATTTGATATAATTATTTAATATTGGGGAAATAAAGTAAATAAATTACCCAATATTAAATGTGGGTTAATAAGATTTGGTAGCACATGGTTTATGTAATACCAATTGGTGGTTTTGTGGGAGCTTGTTTCTATAAAAAGCAACCACAAGGGTAGTTGTTGAGGTGAGACAGGTGGAAACAAGTTAGCCAAAGGTAGCATTTGTGAAGGTTGGAAGCATGGCATGGGATGCGTGGATTCATGCTTGTTCACATGTATTACTTGGTGGTGGCTAGGGATTTGAAGGCTTCCATGGTTGTATTACAATGGTGTTTTGCTGAATAATACATGGTGATAGATGTTTTTTTGAGGCTAGGTTTTTACCTCATGAGGGTTTCCCAGGATATATCTTGTGTCACATTTTTGTGGGTATGTTGTCTATTCTCTTGCATGGGGATTTTAAGTGTTTATTTCTTTAGATATATAATGGGTTATGTGAAAATGTCATATTGTTGTATGCAATTTTAATATAAATAACTAGGAAGTCCATGCAATGGAATGATGACTTAAAAGAAGATGGTTGTCCAATGTTGTTGCGCTTACAATAAATCCAAAAAGTTTAATCTACCATTACATTTATAAGGTAATTTATAATAGAATAAAAAATATTGAAAAGGAAATATTTATTAGAAAGGTAAGCACCAAATGGTAGGTGAACATTGAATTTTGATAAGCTCATGTATGATGAAGTACCAAGAGACTTTAGATGATAGAATACCAAATAATTTTTGGTGGTAATTGTTTCTAAAATGATGGTACAACATAAAAGCCAAATAGGAGAGATAAAAAAAGGTTTAGCATTTTAAAAGCAGAAGAGTTGAATACAATATGTACATGGACAAAGTAAGAAGAAGGTGCAAGGGGAACTTTCATATTCTTCATAGGAGTAGACATGGTAGCAAGAAAGGTCATGCTAGATGTGATCCTTGAATGACATTAACTTTTTTAGTTGTTTGAATGGATAATGTGTGTAACTATGCCTCTTCTTTTTTTCAAATCGTTGCATAGACATTATTTTGAATTTTAGTATATCTTTCATAAGATAAGACTAGTTCAATTCATAGATCTTCAATGGTCTTTACTCTTGATATAGGTGTAAATGTAAGTCCTTTCTTTTTCAGTTTTGCCTATGTCCATTGTTGCTTTACTCAAAGTGAAACCTTGATATTTGTGTATGGTTATGGCCTAGGCCATTGTCAATGGAAGTTGTGTTCAATTTTATTGGACTATTATAGCAATGGGGATTTGTTTTGGATTTTCAATATCCCATGCGGTTCTGTTATAATTTGGATATTTAATGACAACATAATTAGATAGTTCTGGTGGTTTAGACTCATTATCATAGACAATTTATTTTGTTTGACCAATTGACCCATTGAGAAGCCCAACTTGAATCCATAAATGAGAAATTAACATTACTTGTTGATTTATACATAACAAAATCACCAATGACAACTTCTCGTTATTGTCATATTCATATATAGTTGTCAACCAAATTTTGCAATGCATAGGAAAATTGGCATATTCAATTCTTTGAGAATTTTTATAATGCTCTCTAACCATATCATTGGTAGTAGATAAATGAATTTATGAGTTAAATTGTTTTTATTGTGTAAGACTTAAATTGTTGTTTGTGTGCTCCATAAGTAATGTAGTCACGGAAGGAGTTTCCCCAATGGAGATGGTCCAAACCATGCAGCCCAATCACACAACAAAATAATAAAAACTAGAAACAAGAATACATATTAACATGCTACAAAATATTTTCACATTATCATAGAATCAAAGATTTACATCAAATTATCCTCCAACGTGAAGCTTACATACTTTCAACATACCTGCCTGATCTAGATCCAACCTGAATGCTAACCTTTGAAAACTAACTACTCCCAACCCTGAGGAATACCTAAGCAAAGATCAAGTACCTCAATATATAGAGCCTTCATAATACATATGTAAGGCCCAATTAATTATATTTTCCAAGGACAAGAAAACATAATACATAAATATAGGTCAAGACCCAAATCATAAGATCTCAATGCCAAGATGTAGAAATGATGCACGATCCAAGAGAGACATCACCCAAAGATCTAGGAACATCATGATATGAGCCACAAAGCTTCATCAATTAGGAAAATACTTTGCGAGATTGGAAAACTCCAATTGACCATTAGAACATGAAGAACACTTAGGCCCCAAATTAGATCCAAGATAACTCTATTGTGAAGAATCAAGATAAGGTGCAAGCCTAGACAAAATTCAAACTTGATGTCTAGAACATACCCTGAGGTTCGTAACAACAAATGATCCAAAACCAAGGAACTCCACACTTAATTATAGGTTGTAGCATCCAATTCCATTTGCCTAAGATTTTGTATTTTTTTATGCAATTGGATCTCAAAGTCTCTAGCAAGTAATTTTCCTTGATCTTGGTCACCATAGCTTTCCAAGTAGCTATTGGATTCTTGCCCATCTTTTCTCTTTCAGTTTGGAGGAACTTCCACCAAGTTAATGCTGGTCACCTCATCCTAGATTTGGCTATCTTTAATTTTTAAGCCTCACTAATTCCTTCACACTCAAAATGGTTCTCCTTCCCATCTATCCATTCCATCACCAATTCAGGATCCATCTTTCCACTAAACAAGGGTACCCCTTTAAGAGCTTTTCCTCCAATGGATTTTATCGCTTTGAGGAATGGTTCTTCTTGCATAGGTGGATCAGGTCCAGGGACCTCATCATCTTCATCTACTTCCTTACCCTTGTCTTCATCTTCTTTCAAATTCTCACTCACCAATTTAGTCTTTTCTTCCACCTCTCCTAGCTTGTCTCTAAGAGTTGCCAATTCTTCCTGGAGTATCATATTCTCCCCCCTCTGCTCTGTTACTTCCCTAGCCAACTCAACATTTATCACCATAGCTTAATCACCCACTGATTCTGACATTTACCTAGCCCAAAACTTGTTAGGCTCTGATACCAATTTTATAGGGAGGTCTCTTTTAGATCCTAAGTCCTAACTCCTTAGGAATCCTTTAAGGTCTTTCTCTTGAACTTTCTAGTGTTCTTTCTAAGACCCTACACTAGAGGAACTCTTCCCTCAATGACTCCTTTCTCCAAGACCTCACCACCAAGTGCATATTCAACTCTATCTCCATTAACCCTTCATGGACTCAACTCACTAAGTCCAACTTCTATCACAACCAAACTTTTTTCCACTGAAATAAGATGGAAGGATTCTTAACTATTCATCTCCACTAGTTTAGGTGTGATCTTACTTCCAACTTTCATGGTTGACCAATTGATCTCCTCAAACTTTGCCAAAAAGGGATAGTAGCCTTTTAGGTGTAATTAGGTTTCCTAACCCTCCTTTCAGAAAATAACTTTGCAACTTGCCAAATAAGACCCCAAACAAATTTTCATTTCAGATACCTTTTTTAGAGTACTCAAGGATTTTAAAGGTTTTCTAGTTTCAATCTATCCATAAACCTCTTTTCTATAATTAGGCCTATTTTTAAGGGATACAAGCTTTGTTTGATTGCAATTGAAAATTGGATTAAAAAACACCTCAAATGACTTGACCACCTCTTCTCCACCATCACTTTGAGTCTATGGTCATTTTTTCTTCACTTCTATGGCCTTGGATTGTGTTTTCCAATCCATAAAGCCCTCCATCCAGGTATGTGCAAGATCATGAGGGGCCAAAAAGTGGCAATGTAAAAAAATCCACTTTTCAGTCATCCAAAAGTGCATAAAAATGTATGTTGACTTTTTAGTAGGCATGGGTGTCAGTATACTTGGGCAAACCTGACACCAAAGCACAAGCCTAATCGGGTACCCGATTTTTCTTAGTATGAAAAAATGGCGGGAGTAAATGAAAAAATTGAACTTTTATATATAATGTTTAAATATGTATTATATATAATTATATATTAATTTATATATTTTATATTATAATATTTTATAAATTAATATATTTTTTATATATTAATATGTATTGTATATAATTATATTTAACGTTTATATTATATAAATATAGGTACAAATTTTATATATATATATATACATAGATATATATATATATATATATATATATATATATATAATGTTTAAAGGGTATTATGTAAATATTTTAATATATTTTTTAATATATATTATATATATAATTATATATTAATATATATTTTATATTATAATATCTTAGAATATTTAAATTATATGTCATATATATTTTATATTAATATGTATTGTATATAAATATATTTAACAAACTTATATTCTATTTATATGTACAAATT